>BMAU01016332.1:0-352764 GCA_019973935.1 Trichonephila clavipes | reverse complement strand
TTCTTTGTAGATTCGACGCCCACACGTGCAATTTCCGATCCAGCGCAACCCCTGTTTGACCCCCCGAGGAATCTAGCGACCCGACCGGAAGATGAGAGAGAGGAGAGATGCTTTGAACTTGCACGGGAGCGGTAACCAACGAAACCTCCTCTCACAAAATAGTGGACTCTAACAATCTAATTAATTTTAATAACTTTAATGTATCATTTTGTAAATAATTTTCAATAGTTGTGACGTAATAAATTCCATATTTTAATTCACCAAGAATACGCTACCGTTATTCTTTCAAACGTTACACCACCAATGACTCTATTGTTTTATCTACCAATAAATTGATCGTCTAATCACCTTTCTATTTTGTTTATGTTATGATTCCCCCCTGCTTTTATCAATAGTAAACTTAATTTTAAGGTACATTATACTAATGAAATTTTTCGTTATCTTTTCTCTCTCTTTCTCATCTGAAGTACTTTTTTAATAATATAGCCATAGGTGGCTAAAACTGTTTCTTACATGGAACAATTAAATATATTCTACTTCAAAGTAGTAATTTCTGCTGCCAGGTTAGTTGCTGATTTTATCGTCTGAACGTACATTTTATGCGTCTTTTTCTTTTTTTTATTTCTAGAATTCATTTTTTATTTGTTTTATTTTTATGCAGCTGATAACCAGTGTTGTACAGGATTTGAATGCTTTTGGTGAATTGAATTAAATTTTTTTACTAGACTGACTGATTTTTTTACTAGAAATTTTTTAACCTGAAACGTATTCAATGAACGAAAACAACTTTTAGATTTTGAAGAAAATTCTGACTTTCATTACGTTCAGTTCCACAAATTTAATGTTAAGACTTTGTATTGAATGTAAATATTAATTTAAAAATATCAAATAAGGACAATTAAATGTAATGTCAAAACCATTTGGTCTCAGAACAATTCTGGAAGGAAACACAAAATTGCAATTAATATTTAAAAGTTTCGTAACAAAAATAACAGCTTTTTGAATCTACAGTGGGCCTCAAAAGTATTCGTACACTTGCAATTTCTTATAAAATTTAATTGTTTTAGACAAATAAAAATTAATATATTGTGATTGTAATTTTTTATATCTGTAACTTGTTCTTAATGGAATGAGATAATTAATTTTTTAAAAATAGTATAACTATTTTTTAAAAAAATTAATTATCAAAAAGCTACTAAAAAATTACGCCACAAAAGTCTTCGTACACTTAACAAAAATCTCAACTTAGCTTTAAATATTGTATTTCTTTCTTAATTTAGTACTTAGTGGGATATCTTTTAGTGTCCACAACACAACTTTTAAGCATCTTATAGATTTAATCAGTTTTTTGTAATATCTGCATCGATTTTTCTCCATTCTTTTGTGATTATTGCTTTTACTTCACATTATGTGTTTATATGTCATGTTTTCTTTTTTAAAAAAATCAAAATCTCACCAAATATGTTCTTTTGGGCTAAATAAAGTGATTGAGGAGGTGTTTTCATAATTTGGGGACAGTTATAGAGACACCAGCGGCGTACATTGAGAGTAGTGCGCTTGGCGTCATTATCCTGCTAAAAAATGAAATTATCTCCTATATCCAAATTTTGGACGAATAATTTAAAATTTCTCTTTAAAATATTTAAATAGAGCTCATAATTCACAATATCAACAAAAAATACCAAATTGCCTTATTCTGTGGCCGATTTACACCCCCACACAAGGACATTTCTACCTTCATGCCTTATCAATCCAACTAGATTCTTGGAATTGAGTTTCAGAAAATTCAAAATTGACAGCAAATTGATTGGGATAGCAGAAAATTCAACATTTTTGGTTCCGATGAGTCTATAATAGCTTGTAAATGAAAAAAATAAGGAGTTTAATCCCATGAATTTATGTGGAACAAGAACTCCTTCACTTCCATGCTGAAGCATGGAAATGAAGGTGTTCTGAAGTGGGGGTGTAAATGGGCCTCAGAATTAGGTAATTTGGTATTTTTTCATGGTATTAGGTATCATGAGCTCTATTTAATTATTTTAAAGAGAAATTTTAAATTATCCGCCCGAAATTTGGATATTGGAGACTACTTAATTTTTTAACAGGGTAATGACGCCAAGTGCACTGCTCTCATTGTACGCCACTAGTGTCTCTATAACTATCCCCAAATTATGAAAACACCTCCTCAATCACTTTATGTAGCCCAGTAGAATATATTTGGTGAGATTCTGATGTAAAAAAAAGAAAACGTGACGAATAAACCCAAATTGTGAAGTAAAAACAATAATCACAAAAGAATGGAGAAAAATCAAGGCAGAAATTACAAAACTGATTAAATCTATACCAAGATGCTTAAAAGTTGTGTTGTGGACACTAAAAGATATCCTACTAAGTACAAAATTAAGAAAGAAATACAGTATTTAAAGCTAAGTTGAGATTTTTGTTAAATGTACGAAGACTTTTGTGGCGTAATTTTTAGTATCTTTTTGATAATTAATTTTTTAAAAAAATAGTTATACTATTTTTAAATAATTAATTATATCATTTTATTAAGAATAAGTTGAAGATATCATAAAAAAATTACAGTTACAATATATTAATTTTTATTAGTCGAAAACATTAAATTTTATTGGAAATTGGAAGTGTATGAACACTTTTGTGGCCCACTGTATATGTTTTGGATTCCCAATTACATGTAAATTAACATAAATAATAGTTTTCAAAATCTAGTTTTATGTAAGTTTTGATTCAATATAATGAAGAACTTTACAAAATAAATATTTCATAACTCTGATACACTGCTGGCCACACACAAAATGCAACATCAAGAAGGACCAAAGATATCACAGCGAAATTTATTTGACAAATAACATGTTGTACGGAGATCAAATGATTAAAATTATAGCTAACAAAACCAGTAGTAGTTATTGGCTACAACCGCTGCCACACGCCTCAGAATATAATCAAAGAGGCTTTGGATGTATCCTTGGGGTACAGCAGCCTATGCGGCTTCCACATATGGCCAATGTTGATCTGGTATAGACAGCGGGTGTTGTATCCCGGGGCAGTCGCTATGCAAGCATGGGAAACACATTTTCGATTCGAGATAAATCGGGAGTACAAACAGGCCAAAGAAGATTCTGATCATCTAATTCGTAAAGAACTCTTGAGCATTGCGTGCCACGTGTGGTCACGCATTATCTTGTTGGAATATGGCTGATGGCAAGCGCTGAATGTATGGGCAGACCACGGGCTCCAATACCTCCTAGATGTAGCTCTGGCTGTTCAGTATATCGGCAACGCGTACTAGAGGGATGCGAACAGGGAAATCCAATACCATCCCAAAACATGATATCGGGTGCAGGAGCAGTGTGACGATGCATAACGCGACATTTAAGCAGCCTCTCACCACAGTGTCTCTAAACTCGAATCCGACCATCGTGATGTTGCAGGCAGAAGCGGGATTCATCAGTAAGCACAATGTCGCTCCATTCCGTGTCCATGTCCACCGTTCATCGTACCACTGGCGGCGCAAACACCTGTGATTTCTAGTCAAAGGTAAACGAAGCAATGAATGTCTTGCTGATATTCCACTCTGCTGCAAACGGTGGCGTCGAGTGGACACCGAATAATGCGTAACCGACTGAGTCTGTTGTGCTATGGATCGTGTGTGGCTGCGTGATCCATCACTGCCATGGCACAATTCACCTGTCATCACAAGCAGTGGTGCAACAAGTCGCATGCGATCGGCAACATCAGTCCGACGTTTCTTCCTGCATACAGCGATAACAGATCCACATCACAGTTACTTGGTTTTGTCGAACACGTTGACCGATTTCTCTGAAGGACAATCCGCAATCCCTATAGGGTACTATTCTTCCTCGGTCGAATTCAGAAATTTTGTCAAATGACGCTTGATGTCTTCCACAAGACCTAGGTAAACTGCTTACGCAAAAAAAAAAAAAAAAAAAAAAAAAAAAAAAAAAAAAAAACGCATGAAAGAACAATTGTCGTACTTCAAATCGCAAATCTGTTCTCCCCTTATATAGCGCTTGGGGGTAGCACTACGGTCACCCTTGATGTGCGTCTGCGTTTTAATGCTAATGATTTGCATATTATATTGCTGCTAAAGCATGATGTAAATTTCACATGGTTTGCATGCTTCTTTCAGGGTGTTGCATTTTTTGTGGCTAGCAGTGTGTATTATTCTACACATCCTTTATTAATAAAAGTAGCATGAATGATAGCGCACACAACCCCCATTTATTTCATATATATAAACATCGTTATTCTAAATAGAATTATTATAAATAGGAACTGACAATTTATGAGTTCTTTAAGACTTTAAATAGTTGATACGTCATAAAATATAAATTTATAGTTTTAATTTAATCGATAAACTTCGCTCTTCCACATGTATTTTTGCTAATTTCTGCTTTCTTCTTTTTAATATACTTGTTTAAATCATACCATTCAGTAACATATTTTTGCCATTTCTTGAAAATTAAATTGCTGAGAAGTATTTTGTTAAATCAAGCCAACACTATTTTGTAATAATGTAAATATGTGAGAACAAGATATTTATTCTATGTATTTAAAAGAATTTTTTTAAAAAAACATGTAACAAACAAACAAAAAGAACAAAGAAGAGGAAAACATTGTTAGAAAATGTTTAAGAAGCTTAAAACAGTGAATAGAACTTAATGGGTGTCAGACTTTGATATTCAAAAAAAAAAAGCATACAATTCCTTCTGTGAATAATTTTACGTTGTGTTTTACTGGTAAAACATCATGCTTCATACGTTGTTAATTTCTTGTCAATTTTCCATTTAAAATTATTTTTTATATTTGAAATACCTTATTAATGAAAAGAATCTTTTGTTCGATTTTTGTTGCAACAAAAGAATTATACTCTTAAAATATATACCTAATACATTTTATTTTATGTTTATTTATGACAAATTTCAACGAATAACAAATCAATTAATTTTGTTTAAATGAATAGTTTCTTTTGTTCAGTTAACATTATTTTACATTTAATTTGCAGAAAATTATAGTTAATTTAAAAAAAAACTGGCTAATCAATATTGCTTCTCTATTTTTCTTGTACAGTACATTTATCATTAACTAATGTGATAATAGATACCATTGTAGTTGATAAAAGTGTACAAAGAAAGTTTATATTAACGAATGTTATATTTAAAGTTTGTTATTAACTAATGATAACTATTATTATATAATTTAAATGCCATTCAGTTCACTTTTATTACAGGCTAAAATTTCATATTAATTGACATCCACATAAACTTATTTTTGAAGCAATTACATTAAAAATCACGAAATGAAAGCTTTACCTAAGTACTTAGTTTTATTTATCATGAAAGCATTAAATAACAAAATTAGCGAAAAGAATATAAAAAATTTCGTTTAGATATAACTTTTTTTTTCTCTCTCAAAAGACCAAAGAGAAAGCGTAGTTCTATTTTAATAAAATATTAAAAGATTGATGTTTTTGCGTTGAATTGGTAATAAATTATTAACGCGACTCTTTCGAAAATTATTTTTCTTTATCAGCGATCGTTAAAAAATCTATGCCTTCATGCTTTTTTTCAAGTGAATCATTAATCTGATGTAAGCTTCATATTGATAAGAATTATTTTCCCTGCTTAAACGCTGTTTTAATCTACCATTCTGATTACGTGCTACCTCGTGAAAAATACAAGAGGCGAACACACACACGTGCCACATGACGCGCTAGCGCGTGATACGTAAAAAAAGAAGAAAAATATGAAAAAATAAACAATAATATGCTTCCTTTTTGTGTTAAAAACAAATATTTAATGTAAGTTACTGTGATATTATTAAAAATTATATAGCCCAAAACAGTGGCGCACACAAGGGAGGGGTCCTGGGGGCCGGACCCCCCAAAGCCCTTGATTTTTTTCCGATTGATTATAATTATAAGTATATAGTACGTAAAACTTAATTAATTACTTGCTATTAATGATTAATTTTATTAATTAATGCTAATTATTTATTCAAAAACTAGTTTTTTACTGTGTTTTGTTCCCGAAAATCGACAAAATCAAAAGGAGCATGATACAAGAATGGTGAACTTTCGACCCCGGACCCCCCCCCCTTGAAAAATTCCTGTGTGTGCCACTGGCCCAAAATGTTATTTGTGTGTCACTTTCGTAAAACCTAAGCAATATTCGTGAAATCTTCATAAAGTTTGCAGATATTGAAATTATTTGCACTTTCCTGTGGAATGGTGACTTTTGTTTCCTGCGTACTGGTTTGTTGTTTCTTTGCATCAATTTTGGTCTCAATTTTTTTTAATAGTAGAATGTAAGCAAGAGGCTTGGTCATAGATGAAAGGAAATAGAAATTATCCCATAACTCAACAAAAAATGCATAAAATTAAATATTTTTTCTGTGTGTTCGATAGAAGAGTTAACATAGTGCTAAAATAAAAGCCACAAATCAGTTTTAATATTTTAATCAATTTTGCTTTGATCTTAAATGTGGTTTTCCATTATCCGCAAATTGCGGCCGCGTGAAATATCTGTCTAGTGTATGTAGCCCGGTGGGGAAAAGAAGGTTCAGAACTCCTGGTTTAGATTGTGAGATCTGTCTCAAAAATGGGGGAGAAGCCGGAAAGAAAGAAAAAACCTTGACAAAATGATTTAGCTCGGCTCCACCCCAACTTTGAGGAGAAACACCCTGGGGGTCGTCAGAGGCCTCCCATCTCTCTTCCCCATCCACCAACCTTACAAGAGGACTTGCGGCTCGACGGCTATTTAAAGTACCCCCATGCCGCGAAGGCACTATACATTTACAAACATCCATGTCTTTTCTGGGATTCGAACCCAATCCCAACGGCACAGCAGTCAGCGTCGCTAAATAATAATTATAAATTAAATATAGATAAATAATATTAAAGTTTTCTAATTAGTTGTTCACATCGAAAATTTTTAATGAAATGTGAACTATCTCCTGTTTAAACATATTTTTTGTATGCTTTTAGTGTATTAGTAGGTAAAAAATAAGCCTTTATGTTAGAGAAGTCTTTACTTCTGGGAGCTTTAGTCATAATTGAATACATTAATATTTAAATAGTTATGTATATATATTTTTTTCATTTACGCCCTTTTTTTCAACATTCATTAATAATTAGCTCTCTACCATGATATAAATTAATAAAGATTTCATTTATGTTATTCATTGTTTTGTGATTCCTAATTATAACTGAAAATAAAGGAATTATAAGATTCGGGATTAATATTGTAGTCGAAAGAATTGTAGATTTTATGTCTAAAGAATGAGCAAATAATAAAATAAAATAAAGGAATTAAATTTATAAAGTATATAGACATCTATGTGTGAATATTCAAAATTCTTTCGAAAAATTGAATGCAGTTTACTTCAAAATATTAAATAGCATTACAACTATGAAATTTTGTGCAATTATTCTAACAAAACTTTCGGAAATTTTTCGAGATAGTAATGCAAGTTGACACCAAGCATACGAGGTATGACACTAAAAAACGAGAGTAAGTGTGTATCTTGAAAAAAGAGAAGAGTTTGTAACAATTGTCATTCCACACACCTCCTCTACCCATGTGGCCAGTTTCGATTGAACCGATCACGCCAGTTGGGAGAACTACGTCATCGAGTGAACACCTGCAACTGCATCCTGCCGGAAAAATGTGTAATATAAAAACTAAACAGCGAATCAACATTAAGTTTCTTATGAAAGTTCAATTTCGGAATCATTTCAAAAGTTAACTGAGGCTTATGGAGATAAAACTTTGTCTCGTGCATGTGTGTTCGGATGGCATAAGTGGTTTTCAGCGGAAAGAGACAATGTGGAAGATGATAAATATGCTAATAGCTCAAAGTAGGTGATTACAGACCAAAACATTGCCTAAGTTTGTGATATGATCCGGGGTGACCGAAGATTAAGTCGTCGTGCAGTGACGGAGTTGGTTATTTTGTATGGGCAAGCTATTCGAAGCATTTTAAGTGACGAATACATATGAGGAAGATTTGCACGAACTTCGTTCCAAAAATTCTATCCTGTGACCAAAAACAGTACAGACATTGCAAACGAACAAAATTTGATGGAGTCTGTTATAGCACGTAATGAGACATGGATTCTTACCTATGATCCAGAAAGAAAGCGTCAGTCGATGCAATGGAAGTCTCCTGGATCCCCAAGACACAAAGAAGCCCACATGTCAAAATGAAAATTCAAGATAATGTTTAATTGCTTTCTTCAACATTAATAGAATTGTAATGATTGAGTGAATTATCAGTGGTCAGGACTATTAATTCACACTACTCCATTGAAGTACTAAAAATTCGTACGAATTTCCTTTTAAATTTATTTGTATTTATTGTTCATTCTGACATACCTTTTTGTTTGATTCAACTGAATAAAAGAGGCCCCGATAGCCGAGTGGTCAAGGTATCGGATCGTGACTGGCCTTGTCACGAGTTTGAGCCCAGTACCACTAAAGACCCGCCGTGTAAGGGAGCGATGCACGTTAAATCTGTCGAGAGCTCAAACGTCCTCCCGTTGGTGTGGTAGTTAGGAGAGGGGGTTCCAGCTCAAGTGTCATCCACGTCACTTGACCATAGTTCAAAATTACGTGGTCTGTCGCCAAAAGCCCTCGTGTAGCTGAACAGTGTGACGTTAATATTCAATCAGCAAAAATGTTACTATGATGGAGCATCCTGAGACTTGGCTCCATGTGACTTTTTTTTTATTTTTCTTTAGTTAAATCTCTTATTGAAGAGAACCCATTTTACTGGGTTCCCTTCAGAGGAAAACGGAGACTCTCATGAAAGGCCTTTCAAAAACCTCATTCCAGAACTGTTACCAGCAATTGCAGCACCGAATGCAGAAGCGTGTGAATACCGAAGGGGGCTACTTTGAAGACGGTAATCTCACAAAGAACTGATTCTGTAAGTACAATGATTTATTGGATGAGTCTCGTTTCCTTTGTGTTACACTTCGTACAGTCTTGAATGTTGAAATTATTGCTATAGCATTTTATGTGTGTTGCACACCACCAAATTTATCAATAAAATTAATATTATCATTGTATTTTAAACTATGAAAACAACTTTTATATATAAGTCACTCTAACTATTATAAAAGGCACATCCTTTTTAAAAAATCTTTTTTTTAAAGGAAACCTTTTTTATCTTTTTTTTTCGTATACAATGAATAGAACTTTTTTGAATTTCAATTCCGGTATAGTGCTATTGCTTAAAAAGTACCATAAATTTGTCTGATGAAAATGAAACCACGCCTATAACCAATCCAAATGGTCTCACAGGCCACTTGATGATATAAAGAGGATATCGCTTTGATGGCATTTTAGATAGAAATGCCTTTGAAATAATGAAATACAAATGCAAAATAAGTTCACTTTATAATTCAACTATGATTAAATATAACTAATTTTAGAGTCTTAATGAGATATTGATTTATCCTTTCCTTTAATTGGATTTTTGTAAATCTATATTTATGTTCAACTCTTCTGTGGTTTTCTAAATAGGCATGAAGCACATGTACAGAATGCTGGTGTTAAACTAAAGCAAAATGTACAGTAAACAAAGCTTTTACATAATACATTTTAGGCATATGTCAAACGCTTAGGAGAAATTACTTTTCTGCCTCTCCTCGTGCGAATGACAGAATCAGTCAGATCTTTTGGTAAATTAATCTCTGGTTCTTGCAGTTCTAGATTGTAAAGTCTTTGCACAAGTCTGACCAGTTCCCCGATCTCAGTTTTGACTCGAGCGATTCTAACATGTCCATCTTTTCCAGGAATCAGTTGAATTATTCTAGCAAGAGACCACAGAGTCCGATTCCTTAAACTATTTTCCACCACAACTACTGGTCTTGATTTACGGTGATGCTGCGTCTGCTCTCTGAGTTGGCCTATTTACTCAATTCTAAATCTTTTCCTAAGCTGTTCCCGAATGGTTTGAACATGTCTAATCCTCTTATTGATTTCTTGATGATCTAGACAATCTATGTCAGTTACATCTGACGTTTCAATTTCTTGTAAAAACATGGCTGGTGTTAATGGTGATAAATCATTAACATCCTCAGAAATGTAAGTTAAGGGTCTAGAATTGATCACATGTTCACATTCACATAATACAGTGTTTAACTCTTCGTAATATAACGAACCTCTCCCTAACATTTTTCTCAAAATTTGTTTTAACATTTGAATCATTTTTTCCCAAAATCCTCCCCACCACGCGGCACTGGGAGGGTTAAATTTCCACTTTATTTTTTGGATATTAGCTTTAGACATTACTACATCCTAGTCAATAGAATTTAGTGCGCTATTAGACCCAACAAAATTTGTTCCATTATCCGAATAAATAATGGTCGGTCGGCCTCTTCTCGAAATAAATCTCCTTAAAGATTGTAAAAATGCTGTGGTAGAAACAGATGTAATAAGTTCAAAATGCACTCACTGCACGGAATACAGCACAAGTGAATAATACTACCCAGCCCTTACGTTTATCTTTTAAATGAAGTGGGCCTGCAAGATCAACTCCTACAACTTGAAATATTTTAGAGTTGCCTACCCTATCTTTCGGTAAAGAAGATGGTACTACTTCCGTTTTTTGAGCCGAAAATCTTTTGCACTTAGTGCATTTTTTGTATTATTTGTCTGATTAATTTTCGCGCTTTTAAAATCCAAAAACTTTCTCGCAAATGATTCATTACAGTAGATACACCTGCATGCATAAGTTCCTCATGTTTACGCACGATCATCAAATGAACAACTGGGTGTTCGTTAGGTAAAATGATAAGGAAACTTAAAATTGTCTGTATCTTCTCGAAAACTAAGTTTTGTTCTAGCACGCAAAATGCCAAATTGATCTAAAAATGGTTTTAAAGGACGCAATTTCTCATCCGTTACTCCCTCAAATTTTTCCATTTGTATTAATTTAATTACAGCTTTTTTCGCATGATCAAATTCAGAAAATGTTATTTCCGAAGTATTACAAACACGGATTCTCTTGGCATTGTTAAAGAAACGAAATATCCAAGCAATCATGCGAACAACTTTTAAGTAAGATGAGAAACACTCGTAGTGCCAGTTAACTCCTCAATTCTCTTAGCGGTATTAACCAAAACAGATTTCCTTAACTCTAAATTTACCGCCTCTTTATCGGGGACTTGTTTTGATCTGGGCCATTGAACCGGGGTTTTGGACAGCCAGGAGGGCCCCTCCCACCATCTTAAATAAATAAGCTGTTGAACGCTACAACCCCGAGAAAGAATATCCACGAAATTCTTTTCCGAAGACACGTGTTCCCAGCTACTAACATCGGAAAGGTTTCGGATTTCTTTCACCCTGTTAGAAACAAATACGCCCCAATCTCTAGTACGTTATATCCATGCTAACGTGGTCATGGAATCTGTCAAATAATAAATATGCACATCTGGCAAGTTTAAGTCGTTTTTAACAGAAGCCGCAAGTCGGGTTCCCAAAACACATGCTAACAATTCCAAACGGGGGATAGAAATATCTTTCAAAGGAGCTACCCTCGCTTTTGCCTGTATCAGTTTCACAAAAACATTTTCTTCATATTCTACCCTCAAAAATACATAAGCGGCATGCGCTTTTTTATTAGCGTCACAAAACACATGCAATGTTATCCGTCTAATTCCATTAGAGCTCAAATTCAAACATCAAGGTATTTTAATACCTGCAAGTATAGGGAGTTGCTCTAACCACTTTTTGACTTGATTTAAAATATCTTCTAGGAGATTTTCATCCCATTTTTTAATTTTAATTTCCAAATTTCCTGTAAAATTAATTTTGGTTTTAAAGTCACAGGAGCCGTAAAACCGATTGGATCAAATACATGATTAGCTATGGATAACAATGACCTTTTAGTTATAGCCTTACCTTCATTTTTTTGACAGTTAATATTACACGATAAACAATCATGTTTGAAGTTCCAAATTAATCCTAAAACCATAGTCTCAAAGTTATCAGGTTGGCTTTCCAACTCTGAAAATTTTTCAGGATTTGATAAAACGTTTGACTGCCAGCCTCTTAAATTAAAATATAATAATATTTTAGATTCAACTATAAATTTTTGTAAGTGTTCTTCGGTCTCAAAACTAATTACACAGTTGTCAACATAAAATGATTTTCTCAAAATTTTAGCTACATTATCAAAGTTTCCACGAGCATTATCTAAATGGTGATTTAATGTAGCACCCAGTAAAAAAGGACTGGATGTCACTCCAAAAACTACACAATGGTGACGATAGATTTTAATGTGGTCCCTATTTTCTCTATCATACCACATAAATCTCAAAAAATCTCTATCTTGCTCCCTTACTCCTATCTGTAAGAAAGCTTTTTCAATGTCCGAAATAACCCCAAACTTATATTTTCTAAAACGATTAAGTATAGTCGGTATGACATCAATAAAGTTGGAACCTTTCTCCAGACAATCATTTAGAGAAGGGGAACCCTTTGTTCGCGCGTACGCGTCAAAAACAGGTCTTATTTTACTTGTACTGTTTTTTTTTAATAACGGGCCTATGCGGGAGATAACGAACAAAATTTTCTTTGTCATCATTAACTTCTTCAATTATTTTTCTGATAACCAAAGGTCTAAAACATCTTGGTATTCCTCAAATTTACCCGTTGCAATTAATTTCCTTTCTGTATTTTCAAGTCTATTTTCAGATAATTTCTTATTAGATGATAAAAGTTTATTATCCAGAACTCAAGGCAAAGCTACCTCATATCGACCACTATTATCTACACTTATGGTTTTTTGAAAATGATTTAGTGTCTCTTTTTGTATTTCTAATTTTTTCTTAGTTTCTACGGGATCTGTAATACCAAGAGAATCTAGCTTCCACAAATCGGAAATACATATATCATTTACAAACATAGAAGTAACATTCATAAAATGATTTTTATCAAATTTGGTTTCATTTCTATAGGTTTTTCCCATAAGCGTCCACCCTAATTTAGTTTTTATTGCTACGAGACCAGATTTTATACAGAACATAGTTCCAGTCAGTAGCTTTCCAGCTACATCTGCTCCTAGTAATACTTCTATTTTTGCTCCCAATTTATGACCGCTATCTGACAAATTAATTTTTCTATTTTTTAATTCATTTATCCAAAAACCATGTCTGATACTCGGAACATCATTACATATAATTTCTAGGTCATATACACATTTAGATTACAAGTATAATAATTATCAATATATCAGTTAAACAAATATTATAACATTTATGCCTATACATTTTTGTGTTTGAACCGCCAAACAAAGAATGAACAAATTCTTCTCTCTCATATTTAAATCCTAAATTTTTAGCAGCGGATTTTAAAATATAAGATTTTTGAGATCCGGTGTCATTTGCAACATAACCACAAGAGTCTGTAAGAGAACTTCAGAAGTGCAAGCTCGATTAGCCAAAACATTAAAGCTAGATGAACTAGAAGTCGTGCTATTCTCAGTACTTGCACTTTCGGTTTCCAAACCCGATCTCAAAGGCAACTTAGAGCATAATACAGCATAATGCCGTTTATTACATATTATACATTTAACATCTGATCTACATGAATGTGACATGTGACCCTTTTTTAAACAAATATAACACACGCCTCTCTTAATTGCAGCATTCTTCTTAACTTCATATAACATAGAAGCTGCTTCTCAACAATTTTCAGAGGCATGCGTTTTTTCACAAAATATACAATTATTATTAATATTCTTAAATTTAAAGCCTTTCCTATTTTTAAAGTTACTATTAAATAAATCTGCAGCAGTTGCAGTAGTGGAAAGATTTCCTAACTTTTTCTTATAATTAGATTTCTCAGAATCAAAACTATTCCTAACTAGTTTTATTCTGTCTTCACTAGATACTTCTATCGATAAAAATTTCATAAGAGAATCAAGGTCTTTCTTACCTGATTCATCTGATGAATAGCCTACGTATCTCTCCCAGGCGCGCAGAATTTCAGCGGGAAGACAGGATTCCACCAGTGGGAACAGCATGGCAACATATTTCTCTTTGGTGACTCCCAAGGACTCTAAGGCGCGTAGCTGGGCCTCAATCTTGTCATACAGCAGTGCTTTTCAAACTTTCAATACTGGCGCCCCCCTTTTCAATCACAATTTTTATCGCGCCCCCCTTATACATTAATAATGTACTGAATGTAATAATAATGCACTTTGACGCTAAAGCTACTATACGCGATCTTAATTATAAACCATACAAATTAATAGCATAAGTATTACAGTTTGTATACTACTTTTTTGCAAAATAAATAAATTAATTAAGTAAGACAGTGCTTCTCAAACTTTCACTACTGGCGACCCAATTTTCAATCATAATTTTCATCGCCCCCCCCGCAATAATAATGTATTGAATGCAATAAAAATACACTTTGAGTATTAAATTTTGTATACGTTACTTTTATATAATATATATTTTAAGCAAATTACTTTTAAGTAATAATTATAATGTTATGTTATTTTTCCTTTCTCATTTTTTAAATTGGGACAGATTGCAAAATGACATTTAATTAAAAATTTATTTCGTCCATCATGCATTTCTAAAAGTACAAATGTCATTAGAACAAGTAATATAAAAATAAATTTTAAGTCAATTCCTACTTAGGCCAACAAAGAAAAACTTATTTTAGTTACTTTCTATTAAATAGTTTCAATTAATACAAATATGTAATACATATGACAGAATCACAATGTTAAGCGACAAAAGAGAAAGCGATTTTCCTTGCAATTTTTTCCTTTTCTTTTCTATATATGGGGTATTGGAATATTCTTTTTTCGTTACTATTTATTCATTAATTAAATTTAATTAGTGTAAGAAAATAGTAAAGTAAAGAAGAAATCACACACATTCTTAGAAATTACGCCATCTCGGATGGAATTCGAACTACCGTCCTTCAGATTAGAAGCCCATTGCGCTATCCATTGCGTTACAGGGGACAGCACGAAAAGTTTTCCTTTCTATAAATGCTTTTGGACTATAATTTTTGTTTGTTACTATTTATTCATTTTTTTAATTTAATTAATGAATTAAAATTTGAAAGAACTGTATTAACATGAAGTGTCACCCACTACAAGTTTTTAAAAAATGTATTTGAACTTGAATGAATGAATAGAAAGTATTTTATCAACGATTGAAAATTTGAACTAGATATATATGAGAGAGTGAACTTATAGTAGAAATTGAAAAATAGTCTACTTTATGTTGCGCTCTCTCATATCCATCACATCTGGCATTCTCGCGAGCGTCTGCGTGAGTCTGGCCAAACTATCGTCTGCGCAAAACATGTAATAATGCTGTACCTCGTACAATTCCAATCAGTCTTGGTCCATTCGATGCTTCTATAGCTACCAAATCTATCTTGAATGCACATTTTATAATTTGCGCGTTAGTTGTAATTCACACTATTAAGTATTACTGCAGAAAATTGGAACAAAAAAAATCATGGATAAATTTTTAAGTCGTAAGCGAACATTCGACGATAATAAAGCATCAACAAGTGCACAGACGAGCATACTTTCGAAAATTAAATCAAGGAAATATTCTCAAGAATACTTGAATTTTGGATTTACCATTACTGAAGTAAATGGAGAAGAAAAGCCCCTGTGTGTTATTTGCTCAAAAATATTGGCAGCAGACAGTATGAAACCTAATAAACTTAAAAGACATTTCGAAACGCTTCATGGTGAGTACATTAACAAACCTCGAGAGTTCTTTGAATCAAAATTAAAATCATATGGAAAACAAAAAAATTTTTAAAAAAAAACTTTGTCAGTGAATGAAAAAGCTTTACTTACTTCTTACAAAGTATCATATAAAATAGCCAGATGTAAAAAGCCTCACACTATTGCCGAAGAGCTTATTTTGCCTGGAGCAATGGAGATTGTAGAAACTATGTTTGGAGACAATTTTGCCAAAGAGTTGCAGTCCATACCCCTGTCAAATGATACTGTTTCCCGTCGAATTGATGATATCGCTTGGCTGAAGATGTAGAGCAACAGCTTTTCGGTAAGTTGCGTGATAAATTGTTTTCAATTCAGCTTGACGAGGCAACAGATAGCAATAAAGATGCTCATTTCATTGCGTATGTTCGATTTTGGGATGGTATGTCAGCGGTAGAAGAACTACTTTTTTGTAAACCAATAAAACTTAAAGCAACAGCAATAGCATTATTTGATATTTTAAATAATTTTATAAACGAGGCAAATATAGAGTGGAAAAATTGTGTCGGAATATGCACCGATGGTGCTCGTACAATGTCAGGAAGATTTAAAAGTATACAAGCACTTGTGAAACAAAAATCTCCACTGTGCATCTGGACACATTGTATGATCCACAGAGAAGCTCTGGCTTCCAAAGAAATTAGTCCTGGCCTGAATATTGTGCTAATGACAGTTGTGACTGTAGTAAATTACAAAAAAATGAGACCCTCCTAAAATCAAGAATCTTTTCTGGACTTTGCAAAGACATGGGCGCAGTGCATTCATCGTTGCTATTTTATTGTGAAGCAAGATGGTTATCACGCGGGAAATTTTTACAACGTGTTTATGAATTAAGAAATGAAATTACCATTTTTCTAGAAGAGGAAAACCTACCGGAAGCTGAGAAATTTCGAGATGGTTTATTTCTGATGAAGTTGAGCTACTTAGTCGATATATTTGAGAAATTAAATATGTTGAATCTTCAACTTCAAGGATCAAATGTACATATGTTTGACATGAGTGATAAAATTAATGCTTTTTGTAGAAAATTAGAATTATGGAGCCGAAATTTAAAGCAAAAAAAACCTAGAAATGTTTGAAAATGCGGATAAATGTGTAAAAACTTACAAAACTGAAGAACAACATGTGGAAGTTGTTTATAAAACTATTGAATATCATTTAGCTATGTTAGCAAAAAATTTTAAAAATATTTTTTGCTGAGGACAACTTGATAGCAAGTTACGAATGGGTGAGAGATCCATTTCAAAATACCCCAGAAGGGCTCTCCACTACCGAAGAAGAAGGTTTCATAGATTTCACATCTAGTGGCGAAATTAAAAGACAATTTTGTAATAAAACTCTCTTTCAATTTTGGGCAGATAGATGATGAATTTTCTGAACTGAAAACAAAAGCATTTCGTATACTTTTACCGTTTTCAACATCGTACCTTTGTGAAACCGGATTTTCTGCGGTGGCTGCTTTGAAGACAAAATATAGATCTCAGCTAAATATAGAAAAATAACTCAGAGTGTCAGTTTCTAATATTAAGCCTTCATTTGAAAATCTTTGTTCTGCAAGACAAGCCCATGGAAGTCACTAATAATAATTAAACTTGTTCTTAAATTAGTATTAATAAATTAGTTATAAAATACATTGTGCAGTACTGATACATTTATAAGTACACTGGCTGAAGTACTCGTTCTGCGATTATTTTTTTAAAAAATAATACATTATTCTTGATATAATAGCTTAATTGTAAGAAGAGTAAAACCAAGTGCACAACAATGCATACAAAAATATAAAATGATTTTTTAAATGAATGCTCCTATTATAAATAGTTTAAAACGAACTGTAATTTTAAACCTCACAGAATTAGCATTTAGAATTAATATTAAATAAGGAAAACGAATGTAAATTTCAATGAAGAATAATTGTGTTATTTTTAATATTTAAAGCGAGAAACCTTCAAAATGTTTTAACCCGGAAGCAGGCGCCCACTCCACACTAACGTTAATGGTCTCGCGATCACTTCACTAAGTCACCCCAATCCTTTTTTTTTTATAATTATTTTTTTCTGTGCTCGATAAAAATCACAATTGCAGTGAATAATTTAACTAAGAGAAAATATACTTACCTACTTTAAAGGACTTTTTAATTTTTCTTTGATGATTTGAGAAAAAATCCAATAAAACTAAAGAAACCGTTCCAAATGTGCGTGACCTTAATAAAGAACATAAATCACAGACACTTTTCACTAACAATACAAGAACGTTATTTGCAATCAAAACTGTCATATTTTGCTCACGTTATTGTAATTTTTCTATTCTTTGATGATCTACAAATAGCATGTGTAACCTTTTCTTGCTTGTGTCTTTTTGACAAGGCGAAGTGTTACATTTATGGCTTCTTAGTTTTCTTGATATCTTAATTTTCTTGATAGAGTTCTTTAGGCAGCATTTGAAAATTACAATTCAACTCAAATGTTTCATGTCTATCACTTTTGTCATATTTACTTTCGCTATCACGATTAATATGCATTATTTCATCAGGTTCTTCAATTGCTTGATCAGTTTCATCTTCCTTCAATAGAGAGATCACAGATGCCCATTTTTTTATATTCTGCTCATTTACATTTATAAACCATCATAAGTTGTACAACACAGCAATTAAAACCACAAAGTTAATCGTAGGGGAAAGTATAGCATATTCATAGAAAATATTTCTGAACAAAAGTGGTCGTGAAGGGAACTCGATCAAAACAAGTACCTTGATTGTAAAAAACCGTTTGCCACTCTCAAAAAAGAGGCATAAATGTGTCAAATTCATTTTAGTTTCCATTAAGACTGTCATATCGGTGGATACTGTCAAGAAACTGTTAACGAATAAACAGTTTTACCAGAATTTGGAGTGATTCAGCGCCTCATGCGACCGCTCCCATGAAAAAAATGTATTCGATACAAAAACATCGATGTCAGTTATAAAAAAATAATTGAGTAAAACGTTTTTTATAATGCAATTTCAGATTACTCATAAGATACATCTTGGCCAATTAATCCTTCAAAGTACTCAATATGCTTATCCATACATCATAAAACTCATTTACATGGGGGAAAAGCAACAGAAAAATATTATTTACAGCTTTCCCAAAAGAAAAGTAGACGGAGTTAAGCATACCAGTAAGTTTGAAGGTCAAAGAGATGATAATCAAAAGTACTATTCTAGAGGTTACAAGAAACGTAATAAAAAAATCTCTCATCGCGGGATTACAGCAAAGCAAACAAAATATCTTTTTTTATTTGGTTTTGGGATCAAAGATAGCTAATGAGCGTTTGAAGTGGAATCTTTTGAAAGTGGAAAACCAGTGATATATATAATTTATATCAGTGTAAATGTGTATTTTTTATTTTGTCAGAAAGCATTTTGTTTTACTTCATTCCAAAAAATAATTTTTTAAGCCTTTTATATTTTCAAGATGCTCGCGCCCCTCTCGAAGGGTTATCGCCTCCCCAGGGGGGCGCGCCCCACAGTTTGAGAAGCACTGTCATACAGCGAAGACAAATTGACTTTCTTGACTTCTGTGTTCTGTAGAACAAGCTTCAAGAGTTCTCTCACATAGACTTGAATCAAGACATCCTCTTGTCCGAACCGCATTTTCAGGTAATCAAAAGCCTTTCTGTAGTTTTCAGGTGTCATCGGAAAACTTTCAACTATATCCCTGGCCCGGGAATTTGGAGTTGTTGCCTGGATTAAATATTGGAACTTGTCCCCAACATCAATGCTCTCATCTTCATGAATTCTCTTGAACTGGTTGTGGTAACGCAGCCACAATCCGTCAACTCTCCAGAAAACTGCTAGAACTGAATCTTGGGAAAACGCAGAGATGAAGACAAAGATGTGACCAGGCTGTGATTGTCCTTCTGTCCCAAAGCATCTGTCTTCATGATATTTTTCACACGGACTTGCCAGGCAATCGTTTTTTCAGTATAGCCTTCTATGGCTTCAAATTCACTCTTGAACGCTTCTTGCGTACAGTTTGTCTCGATCATTAATTCTAGAATGTCCTCATCGATTTTCTTCAGCTTAACGCCTTTTGCATCAAGCATTTCAAAAGCCGTTTCTACGGTATTCTTATCTACAGGATCATTTTCGATCATGTCCTGAAGATGATTTACAGCCTTCGCGTGAAGGCTGTCCTCAACGGCGTGCGTCTCAATTTTAAAGCATCCATGTTCTACTTTCTTATATTTAAAGATGTTTTTCTAACACTCGTAGCCCACTCGGGGGGGGGGCAGAAAATGTTCAATTCTCACAACTTATTTATAAATCTATAGTGCGAAATAAATGATGTGGCTACGAGTGTTTCTCAATTTAAATAAAACATTTATTAAGCTATTTACATGGATGCCTAAAAAAGGTTAAATATTATCGCGCACGCTCATAGCCGTCTGTTCCCTACAAACGCATCTAGAGGAATCCCCTCTCTCTACTTTCGGAGCGCTTTATCTCCCCCTGTTGCCACTCAAGTAAAGAGAAAATAAGCGGCGCTCGGCACTCCTCGGGTCAAACACCCCTTCGCTCTGCTTTCAGGTCAATCACCCCTTCACTCTTTGGTGCTTTCACAAGCATATGTGGATCCAAAAGCATTTACAAGTACTACAGAATATCTCTCTAGGGCAGCATTTCTCAAACTGGGGGAGGGGCGTGATAAATCATAAAGGAGGGCGCCAGTGCATCGAAAAGTCGCAAATAAAACTTTATTTAAAAATATTATTAATTTACTGAAAGGAATCAAAACAAAATACATTCTGGCATAATAAAAAAAAATAAAATACGCATTTACATAGATACACTGGTGTGCAAAAATTAAGGACGAAGTCGAAAAATTAGCATATCAGCTGAACGAAAAGGCAGAGCGGACAGAAAGACCAATCAGGAGATCAAGTAAGGTGATGTACGGTAGCACATGCGCAGATATGCAGGTAGACGTAATGGGGGAGTGTCTGAGTAGTATAAAGCATGTTGTCGGTGTAAGATCAGTATTTCTGGCAAAGAGATTGCACGCCGTATAGCAGTTAAAATCACACCGAGTTGCTGCCTCAGCGAGAAATGGCGAATAATCAATCTGTTAGACGACATCGGGATGCTTTTACCCGAGGTCGAATCATTGGGAAGTTCGAGGAAGGCCGCAGTGTGACTGCAGAGTTCGAATTGCTCACAGCATCGTTTCACGACTTTGGAGACAATTTCAAACTACAGGAACAGCTATCCGGGGTTCAGTAGTGGTCGTCCACGAGGAACCACACCCGCAGATGACCGGTACATTGTCTTACTGGCCAGAAGAAACAGGTGGCA
The DNA here is from genome assembly GCA_019973935.1 of Trichonephila clavipes. Taxonomy (NCBI): domain Eukaryota; kingdom Metazoa; phylum Arthropoda; class Arachnida; order Araneae; family Nephilidae; genus Trichonephila; species Trichonephila clavipes. The sequence goes on along the minus strand of BMAU01016332.1, from coordinate 331,616 downwards.
GATAGCGGGAGAAATCGCTAGACACACGACACAGGCGACTGGACGACCGATATCGCGTTTTACCGTGGCCAGAAGACTGCACGGTGGTGGTCTGTTTGCACGACGCCTTGTACGGTGCGTACCTTTAACGCCTGCCCATCGGAGAAGGCGTTCTCTGTGGTGCCGGGAACACCGGAATTGGAGAGACAATGAATGGGGACGAGTATTCTTTACAGATGAGAGCAGATTCAGTTTGAGTAGCGATTCTCATCGCATACTCATCTGGAGAGAGCGGGGAAGCCGCAATCATCCCTCGAACGTCATTGAAAGGGACAGGTATGGAGGTCGCGGTGTTCTCGTTTGGGGAGGCATCATGCTTGGTAGTCGTACAGACCTTCACATCTTCGACGCAGGTTCAGTCAACGGGACCCGTTATTGTAACGAGATTCTTCTTCCATATGTGCGTCTTTTTAGAGGCGCTATGGGTCTGCAGTTCCTTTTCATGGACGACAATGCACCATGTCATCGCACAGTAGCTGCCGAACAGCTCTTAGAGAGTGAGGATATTGAACGTATGGATTGGCCGGCACGATCTCCGGACCTCAATCTCATCGAGCATTTTCATTCATCTCATTTGATTTTCTAGACAGACACTTGGCAGCTCGTACCCTACCACCAGTAACGATTCGGGAGCTTCGATTGGCGCTGCAAGACGAATGGGCAGCAATGCCTCAACAACTCATTGACACCCTCATTCTCAGCATGGGCAGACGCTATGAAACCTGCCTAGCAGTCAGGGGAGATCATATCCCCTACTAAAGACCGGATGTTTCTTGCTGGACACCCATCACAGGGATGTTTCGGCCTTCAGTCGCATTGCGCTCCATGCTACTTTTTCAATCAAGCTGCTTTTTATCCCTCTGATTTCTCTTTTAGTAAGTGTTGCTTACATATTGCACATGTCCTTACGTATTGGGGATCTTACGGTATTAAATGTGTTGATTTGGAAAGCTTTTGTACAAAGTTATATTGAAAAAACCGTCTCGTCCTTAATTTTTGCACACCAGTGTATAATACACATATAAATGTATCAGTACTGCACACTATATTTGGTAATTACTTTAACAATACTAAGTTAATGACAAGGTTAATAATTACTAGTGACCAAATGGACTTGTCATAAATAAAATTATATACACTTATCTTGATAATTTGTACGGTTTGTAATTAAATTCATATTGTAGATTTACGTCAAAGTACATTATTATTGAATTCAATACATTGTTATTGTTTGAATGTTGGAGGGGGGGAGGGAAGAAAATCATGACAGAATATTGGGTCGCAAGTATTCAAAGTTTGAAAAGCGCTGCTCTATGATGTATAAATATAGCAAAAATTAATTTTTGATGAGGAAGGAACCCTGTTCACACACACAAGCATGATACAGACATGAAAATGTTTCAAACATTTTATCATATTTTGTTAAAGCAGGGAAACGACTCTCAAATGCAGTTTTAAATTTATTTTTATCTTGCATATTTTAAAAAATTCTAAGGTTGGCTTTTTGGAAAGTTATTTAACAGAGAAAAATGTTGAGCAGTAATATTTCTAAATTGGTTGATTGTTATATTATCCTGTCCTTGTTTACCTAATTTAATTTTTTTTATTACTAACTGCTAAAAAATATAGATCTAACAGCCAACTATCGTAAATGCTAAACGAAGCCGATTCTTTCAAGAATATTTTGTCATTTGTGGATATCAAATATTGAAATGGAGTTCACAGTCCCACTTGCGTAGTATAACAATGACACATACAAATTTTAGCTTGTTTAATTAGCTGCATGGCTCGGCGTTGCACGGGCTTTATCGAGGGCATAACTTTTTGACAATGGAAATTTCCTCTTCCCCTCTCGATGTCATTATTTCCTGTTTTGTGTGTGATTTCTATATAAATGTCATTAAAATTCCCTTTTTCGAAATATCTGCCGCCGCTGAGCCCCGTCGGATGGCATGTTTCCCCTCCGCTTAGCTAGACGTTGCACGGGCATTTTCCGAGAGTATAACCTTATTCTAATGAAAATTTCCCTTTTTCCCTCTCGATGCCAGCACTTATGGGTGAGGGTGTATGCGTGATATGTGAGATTTCTATACTTATATCATTAAAATTATCTTTTGCGAAATGTCTTTAATTTTCTTTCCTTTGCAGACAAGTTTCTTTTTCTCCAGCTTAGCCCGGTGTTACACGGGCTTCTTCGCGTATTAAGCTGTTTATCAGTCTTATTTTCCCCAGTGATAAAATCTTTCTTTAAATTTCTAATTTACAAAACTAATTTAGTTTTATCCACAAGAAAAAAAGATAAGTACGATTTTATTATTAAATAATACATTTTGTAATGAATAGTAAAAAACACAATACTGATTTCCTTTTTCTTTAAAAAAATATTAATTTATATCTATTTTTATTAAATAATGAATGAGAAAAATTCTTATCATTAACTATTTAAACGATTGCTTATTTCTGCATGTTTGATTATTCCATTAAAAATATGTAAGTATAAAAAAAAAAATGATGGGAAGAAAAACCTAGACACATTTGCTTGCATTCATTGTATAAAGAAAAATTCAAAATGTAAATAATACCATCTGATGAAAACATTTCAGCATTTTCTTATATTCTTAAAGTTTTTCGCTCTAAATCGCTTTTTTTTTAAATAAAGAAAACTATCAGTTGTAATGTATCAGAAAGTTGTCTTTCTGCACATGCTCCACATAAACCTCAAACTGATCAATTCTGTCGTAGGTTTTTATCACAATTAACTATTACTGGCATTTGGTGATTTTAACAACTTTTTTCGCTGCATTTTTATGGCTCCTTGAAATGGAAAAGTGCCTTCTTTAAAAATATTTTATGTGCAGAAAAATAGAAAATTTTCAAAATTACGAAATTCCATAAATTTTTTAAAGAAGTTTTACAATATTCCATCTCAGTCTAACTTGGCAGCGTTAAGAAAGATATAAAATGTACCAATCTACTTGAAAAATAGTTTTAACTTTTTTTAAAAAAATTTAAATCCAAGAAAATCCATAGAAATTTGTAAAAAAATGTGAAACATTGTAGAGATTAGGATTTTAATAATATATTTCAAGTTAATCACATGTTAAAAGCTTTAATTTTTTAAACAAAGTTAATTAATACAGTCAATAGAGCAACGTCATGAAATTCCAGTTTGGCTGAAAACAGATTTTCGACGCCAAATTTTGTCATTGTTGTAACAATAACAGCGTTACAACAATGCAGACAAATGAAAGGGGGCTCCCAAAACAGGTTTTTTAACGTTTTTAATTAGTATCTTTTTAACTAATTGCAATATTGAAATATAAATGGTCAAAACGGCTTCCTCGGATCATTCCCGAGCTTTCGGTACCTTCGGCAAGTTTCTGCATGGTGCGGTTCGTGAGATTGTCATGTTTGTTTACCTTCGGACTTCACTAGTGTAAATATTTTTTGCATATATATGTACACACGAAAAGCACAAGTTTCAAGAAAAGTCTAAAATTTCCCATCGGGCCACAAAATCAAATGTTGCCGCCCAAATATAGCCCACGGATCTCGAGTAGGTCATACCAATTCACATTGTACTCAGAAAGATCAGTTCCTTTTCCCCCCCAATAATGTGTTGCATCTCTATTTATATAATATCTTTGTTTTTATAAATTTAGTTTTCATGATCTGCCAACAAAAAGTTGTTGATATTTTGTAGCGCGATTGAAGAACAAGAATAAAAAGTTTAACGATCTAAAATAGTTTTCTTCTTAAAAAGGATGAATTAATTCTAAATAATTATTTTATGCTTATCCTATATATTATTTGTGACTAAATCGTCTACAAATATCCAATTCATGACATGCATTGCCACTCAGTAACCAAATTTACACTGGTGTTCAAAATTCAAAGAATTTACAGATTTGGTCGATTATCTTTAGAATTACTGGACAGATTTTAACGAAATGTGGTATGCACATAGGGTTGATGTAATGCATAAAATAACCATTCAACAGTTATAATACACACGCTTGGTCGTACGTAACACTCATTGGAGTCAGAAGATATAAAACAGCAATTGCAGGATAGAACAAAAAAATTGGTTAATAGGGAGTATTGTCCCCACACAGGCTTTGCACCGTGATTTTACATTGAAAAAAAAAAAAAAGAGAATTTATGAGTTCCAATGGCAATTGGTAAAACTCGTTTAGGCCTTGAATGGTTGTCGGAGGTGGTTTGCGAGTTACAATTACCCTCCCCACAGCATCCCAAGCATGCTCTATTGGAAGGGTATCAAGCTCAAAGGCTGACTTGGGCCAAATAAACAAGGTTTGACATTAGGTGGGCCGCAGGGAAAATCAATATTCATAGAAACGAAGTTAATTTCGAACAATACATTATAATACACATGTATAAAAGAACAAGAAAAATTTAATGTGTACTACCTGACATCTCTTATCTGCTACTGTGTTTCCTATTTCGTGAAAAAAATTTGATATTTTATTGGATGCCAAAAAAATGACCGGGCAGCAAAAATACTCGTTGTGGGCCACATGTAGCCCGTGAGTTTGAAACCCCTGCTCTATAGGATTAAGGTCTGGAGATAGGACTGGCCAATTCATGCGGCGAATATTCTCACTTTCCAGAAATTCATCGATCAGATTAACTCTATGTGGGCCTCGCATTATCATCCATTAAAATAAAATCAGGAAAAACTGCACCCGTGTGAAATGGCGAAAATAGGGCTTCAGGACTTTCTCCCTATACCTCACAGCAGTTTCAGTGCCTCTTTCAAAGACATGGAGGCATGTGCGGCGATCCAACGTGATGCCTGCCCAGACCATCAAGCCTCCGCTGCCATAATGGTTAATTTCTCGGACATTCGAGGGCAGGTAGATCCATCCTGGTTCGCTCCACATGAAAGTACGCCGAAAATTACTGGTTAGACTGAACCGGGACATATCAGTGAAGAGAACGGTCACCCATTGATCCATGCTTCCAATCTCTATGATATCTGCACCATTTTAAACAGACTCTCTTGTTCGCAAAACTGAGAGGGATACAAACACACAGCCCTCTCTCATGGTCTTCTGGAAACAGTCACCCTTAAAACTTGGGATCCTGTGGCTACTACTCATGAGAGCTGAGAAACTGTAGCATCCCTATTTTGCCCCGCTATAATGGACAAATAGCGATCATCTCCGGTCGTCGAGGCTCTTGGATGACTTTACCTAGGCTTTCGCTCAACGGACCCGGTATCCTGAAGCTGTTTCTTTTTTGTTGAATATGACACTGGGAGTTAAATTGAATTAGCTACAAATCTGGTTTGAAACTAGCCTACCCACGATTCACCACCTCATTCCATTCTCTAAACATAGGTGGTTATTATTTTTACTGCCTGAAGTTTAAATTTAACTGATTGCTGCAAGAACACACAAAAATTCGGCTAGGTGTGCTGGTGAACGAAATGTGGATTTTGGCTCGCGAACTTATAAATCCAGACACTCGACTAGCTCTGTCCACATCACACAAGATATGCATCTTTATTTTAATCCAATATTTAAACATTTCGCTGAAATCTTTTCATAAAAATTGACAAAGTATGCAAATTCTCTTAATTTTGATAACCAGTGTATTTATCTTATACTGGGATCAAGAATTTTTTTTTGACTAAACTTTTATATATATTTTCCCTTTCGATGCATCAATCCGAAATCTTTTCTTCTCTCCCTTTTTTAACACTATTACTCATATAAATTGAATTTTTTACTTTTTAACAAGTTGAAAAATGCCCCAAGATATTTCTTAAGAATTGAATTCGTATGTCTGATAATTAATTAGAAAATTATCTGCCTGAATAATTTAAAGACGATTTCCTTCATATTAATGAAATATCAAACGACTTTCAAAGGGTCCAACACAACTTTTCTTTATGCACATAAAAATTAAACAAAATATGACCCTCTTTAATTTTTGTAAAAATAAAATTAGACATTAACAGTAAGTTTTTTGAATAGATTTTTTTTAACACTTCTCATTTGAAAACAGTTATTTTTCTTTTTGAATTTCACAAAAAAACCAAGACAATTTGTTTTTATAAACATAATTTTTAAAGAAAAATATTTTTAACACATACATATTTTTTTTACAAAAATCTAATTTTACTACTCCCACTACTGAAACTGAAGAACTTAGCAGCACTACATTTCCCAATTTTTGTAGTGCCAATTTGATTCATAAAATTTTAGAATTAAAATTTCCTGACATCCTCAGAAAAGAATATTTATACATCTGAACCCTGAGATAAACTAAGGTTTATATATATATAGGAAATAAAAAATTCTAACTTTAAGTTATATATATTTTATATAATCAATAATATATTCAATATGAGAGAAGTTGATGTATTTCTCCATCCCCGCAATCTTTTATTCTATTGCAGAGTATAAAAGTAACTACACACACAGCAACAATACAAATCTGATAATTTAAGACTAATTTTCCTCTCCCTTATATAATTATATATATATGTATAAGTGCATAAATTTTAAACTCTCAGAGAAATTAACAAACAAAAGAATAGCAATTCACAACAGAGAATTGTATCACTCCATCATTATAATGTCTGTTGTTTTGTATAACTATATCAGTGTGTGACATGAATCTGTACTTCAAATAAATATTTTGAAATTCCTACATACAGATACAATGAATATATTATGATTAGTGAATGCAGGAATGTACTTCCTAGAATATGCAAAAATATGTAACTCTAAATCAAGGGTACTCAACCTTTTTTTCGGCCGGGTCACGTACGCATATGACAACTATTTTAAGTGAGCTGCAACATGAGGGAGTGATCTATAAGATCAAAGACATTTAAAATGTAGAAAATTATTATACCAGCACGACATTGATAGCAAAATCTATATATCTGATTGCTTGATAAATAGAATTCCTTGCTAAATTTTTAATGCATTGTTCTTAAATAATTGAATTTGTTACTGCAATAGACTATGACCGGGCCACAGGTTGAGTATCGCTGCTCTAAATCAATGTTTTAATTTTAATTGGAAATCCTTCATGTACTTACAACTTCAGATTTTAAGCAAAATAAGTTTCTTGAAATATCTCATAAAAAGGAATTAATTTTAAAGAAAGAAATAGTTCAATTTATTTTTTTATTTAGTTTATTCCCCAGAAAATAATGTGATTTGGAAATGCTTTTAACAAATTTCAAATACAAAACTTTCATATTTTAAGGAATAGTATAAAAGAAATACAGAGCATGCATAAATCAGATATTTTAATCAACACAATTTTAGAATTTCAGGTTTCAATGCAACCCACAATATGAAACAATTTAAAGGATATACAATTTATACAAAATATTATAATATCTACATAAAATGCAACTAAATGATTTAAACACAAAAAATAAATTCAATTATTGATTTTTTTATACATCAAATTTAATCATGACTTTCATTTTAGTTAAATGAAAAAATGTTCTCTTAGAGTGATTACTTAGTTTTTAAAACTATGAAAACAACTTTAAACAATCAAAGAAAGAAATAGAAATATCAAACTTTTCTTAATTTTGCAATTAAAAGAAATGCTGAAAAGGATAAACAATAAGTCATTCATTTGAAATCAGAATACTTTATGCAGATTGAAAATTATACATAATACAAAAAAATGTAATAATCACAATTAAGTATAATTTTTAACTAATAGAAACTACACAGAGAATATGGATATTATGAAATAAAATGCATATTTCCTAAATTAGTAAAAATTAACATAAATAATGGCAAAAAAAATCAATAATAATATGGGCAAAAAAATATTAGCAAAATTTAATAGAAAGAATATATATTACTTCGCAAATTTTATTCATGAAACATAAGGTTTCTAAATACATGGATGTGTGTGTGGTCAACATTTTTTTCCCCTTAAATATATGCTAAAAAAATTACCAACCATTGCTTCATTTCTATAATCTCTAAAATAAACATTAATGCATATCTTTTTAAGATAAAATAACTGTAGTTGTTTTTAATGCCTATATATTTTGAAGTTTTATGAACATTTTTTGATCAAATCAGCTTTAACAATATTGGCTAGTAATAATTTATAAAATGTTGCATATAATATTTAAAGAGAAAAATTAATTCCACCTTTATTTATATGTGTGAAATAATTCAGCCACAAAAAAGTTTCAAAATATTTCTATAACTCTAAATTAATATAGCTCAGCTTCAGCTGAAAAATTAAACTAAAAAAATTTTAACAATAACAAAAAGAATAGAAAAACAATGATTACTAAAATAATCATAATAAAGTTGATTTTTAAGTATATGACCCTAAAGTGTAATATTAAAAAAAAACTTTTTTATTTAAGTAATTCTTAAATAAATGAATGCCATTTAACATATACAACACTCTAAAATGATACATATAAAATAATGAAAACTTAATGATCCAATTTTTTCACTGAAATATGATTTTAATTTTGTAGTAAAACAATTCAGACTATTACTGCAAACCTAAAAAAGAAATCCCCTATGTATTAAAATATATATATCACAATATTTTTTTAATATATATATTTAGCAGCACTTTATAAAAAAAATATTTCAGTTGTTTCCTTCTGGTTATATTTTATATGCAGCTTTTTATTATGCATCAGATTCTATGTTCGATAAGTCTGTATCACTTTTAGCTTGCTCTTCCTCTCCGACATCAGAGTTAGAGTCTTCATTTTCCTCTTGCATTGCTTGAGAAAGTATTTCTTCCCCTTTTAAATCTCTGTTTTTCAAATTACCTATCCAAAATGCTTCTTCACATTTATTCACAGCAAGCATCATTTTTACACGGAATACAAAAATTTCTAGGCTTTTCTTTAAAGGAGGTACATGATTAATTAAAGTAACATCTTTCAGTACTTTCGAATGGCAACACACATGCTGTAAGTATCTGGTGCTTACTTGTAATATTTTCATCAGACATATGACTTCCTCTTTCCTTTCAACAAAAAGTTTATCCATAAGAGGCATTCCATACCTTAAAAAAGTCTGCAAAATTTCTCGACTAGATTTTAAGCAAGCTCCAATATGTGACCGTGATCCAAAATGTTTCAACAAATTAGTAAAGACCTGGAAAACTTTAAAGGCTACTGACCATTCAAACATCTGCTCTTCAACATTATGTTTTGTAGGAAAATAAAATTTCACATGGCTTGCTAAATTGTTCAACATTACTTTATAAAATATACTAAAGGTAGATTTGTTCAAAGTATAGAATTCTGTGCCACTTTCTGTATCTAATAATTGTGGAAAAGCTTCAACAGATAAAAAGTCTAATGCTTTTAAAACAGATATATTATTTTGTAAATAAGCTTCTAATATGCACTTCACATTTTCATTAATTTCTGCAGATTTAGTAATTTTGGTATCAAAATCAAACCAATTCTTTTTTAAAAAGTTCAAAGCAACAGTTGAAACCTTAATTTTACACTCAGAATCCTCAGTGTAACTTAAAATACTTACAAGAAGTTGTATTAGATTAGCTGCACAAGATAGGGATGGAATATCCTCAGCAATTTCAATCAAATATTGAACACACAGTCTTAGTGATTTATCGTTGGAATCTTTCATCCCTTTATCAGGAACAAATGCTGCTATAGCTTTCTTTAAGAGCACTGCATTATCTGTTAAATTAAAGTTTTTCCATGACATAATTTGTCTCATCACTTTAAGAGCAAGATTAAAACATTTGATGACATTCTGTGTTTCAGCTGAATATATAACCAAAGAGTCTTCGATTCCATCAGATTCAATTTTAAGGTTCTTAAAGAATTTAATAAATTCATCAACAATTTTACAAAGAGCTGGTATTAACTGGATGCAGAACATTATAATTTTTACACTTGAATGAGATTCTAGATTTGAAAAACCTGCTTGCTTTTGAGACCCCCTAAAGTAAGTCACAAAAGAACCAATAGAATAATGTAATTTTGAGGTCAAATCATCTAATAAAAACTTTAATTCAGTAGGATGAAGTTGTGCAGATGTTACTTTTTCATTAGCAAATATATCTGATCGCTTCTTAAAAGTTATTTCTGACTTTAATAAAACAAAAACTTCCAAATCCAGTTCTCTAAAAAATGGCTGCAAGCTTTTTATAGTTTTGGCATCTAATTCTCCTTTGGCTTCAAATTCTTCTTCAGAATCAGAAGACTTTGATTTAGATGAAGTATCATGAGACAAAGTATCTGTCTGTTCATTGCTTTCATCCATTTTACACTTTTTCGCCTTACCTTTTTTGTTCTTAATTGTTCTTTTAACAGGTTTTTTGGGAGGCTTTTTAAATACATTCAAACTTTTTTCATCACAATCAAAGTTAGCCAGTGGAGGAGTATAATCTGTTACCTCGGCCATATACTTACAAACTAAGCCTTCTAATTCTATCAAAAGTTGTAAACGAGATAAAACATTACATCTTATATCTTCATCAGTTGTGGAGGCAAATGCATTAATATTTTCTCGTATCCAATTAATGCAAAAGAATAAAACATTCAGTATCAAATGCTTTTCAGATATCGACAAAATTCCAAATTTTGGAAATTTTATTTCAGGTAATGTGACTGAGCATCCTAACAACGCATCAATTGCATCAAGGTTGTTATCTTGAATTTGACGAAATATTCTTAACAGTCTGAACATGGGTGCCAATTTTAAAGGAGAACCAATCTTATCTGCAGTAGAGTTGGAATCTGAATTTTCAGGTATTTGAGATATTTTTAAAAGTGTTTTCAGAACTCGACTTTGATCAAGTTTTGATTTGCTTTTAATTTCTGGTCTAGAATTCTTAAGGTTCAGTTTTAATTTGTTTTTTTCTGTATCTTTTAGAACAATGCAGTACAAATCAATAGCTATTGGTTCATTAACTTCATCAAGACCAAACTTTGGGCAATAATTTTTCCTACTGTAATCATCAGGTTTAATATCAACTATATAAGTTTCCTCAAAGTCTGATAAAACATGCTCTCCGATCCAATCTAAAATTGGTTGACTCAATTTCTTTTCAAGCATTATATGAGATAATTCATCACAAAATAAAGCAAACGCTTCACATGATCCAGAAGTGCTTACAGTAACAAGTTCCAAGAGTTTGATTGAGTGCTGAAAACATTCATCCAAATCAAGAGCACCTGAAGTTATTGATGCATCTAAAGTATCACCTGATTCTTTTTCAGCAGCAATTTTAGCTGCCATTAAAGCTCCAATAACACCCATTTTTCTGTATTGCAAGTTTTTATTTGTCAACTGTTTTCTAATTATAATCAACATGTCATCCAACAGCATGGATCCCTCTCTTCCTCCTTGATATGCCAAAATGCTCAGCATTTCATGAACTTTTCGAATTTGATTCAAAGTCATTTCATGAAGGTGATCTAATAAGTTTTTTACAAATATTGCATAAGATACCATTTTTTCAGTATGGCTTCGAATTAAAGATAATAATGTATCAAGTGCAGTATTAATTTCATTTTCCAATCTATTGCCAACATGTGTAATAAGGTTGCCAATCACTTCTTGTTTATAAAATGAATCAAACCAGATAAAACATTTTATGTATATAGAACAGCCAAAATTTGAAATGATAGGTTCAATACATTTTAATAAAGATTCTGCCAATTTCAACAGTTCATGGGCATATTCCTGAAGTACACTACAATGACAGCGAAAAGCAATTTGAAGTAAATCTTCATTTATGTCACAGGTTCTAATTTTATTTTTTATAAGACTTTCTAACTTTTTTTCATTAATTCCCAAAGAAATAAGCATCAAGACCACAAAAATATCTAAAGATTTGTGATTTAGTGGTCCCTGAAGTACCTCTATTTGTTTAATCCAGGCATTGCAGAGTGGCTTTTGAAATTTCAATGCATGTTTGATTGTATTCAGAACACAATCTTCAATATTTTTTGAAATATCTTTATCTTTGCTTTCCAAAGGTGTTGAAGATATAATAGGATTGAAAGTAGAATCAAAATCTAATTTTTGCCTTAAGTTCCTAATTGTTTGCGGAGCATCTATTTGACTTAAATCTTGTAGCACGAATTTTACAAGAACCGGAAGATCCTCAATATTTGCTGTTGTAATGGTATCTGTGACTTTCTCCCTCATATTACTTAACAATTCTGGTTCAATGTTAAGATTTGTGAGAGTATCCAAAATAATCACATTGAGCTCTTGATTATCCAAAAAGATTTCCCCAAGTCTCTTAGCAACTTTAGGGTGATCAAATTCATTGATAACATCAGGAAGTAATTTTATTATATCCCGCTGCACTTCTTTTGGTGTGGCTTCAATAATTTCAAGTAATTTTTCTGCTAAAGCTTCGCTATTAATTAATTTATTCAACCATCGAAACTGAGAAATTATCAAACAAGCAACAGTTTTACCCTCAGAACGATCATATAAAGCAGTATTTTCACAATAAGAAAATTCAACGAGTTTTGCAAGCATAACACTGATAATTTTTTCTTGGATAACTTCTATGTTTAATAGAAGATGAACTAAACTATCTTGTGACACATTTCTGGCGGTTTCACATGTGGTAGTAGTAACAGTTGGCATAAGACTCCATTTCAAACGAATTTCATCTTCTAAATGTTCTTCAAATCCTTTCGAAAAATTCTGAATGATGGAAGGATTTTTATCAGTCAGAAGCTTTGATAAATCTCGTAGAAAAACTGCTTGATCAACATCAAGTTCGTTTGCATTATTTTTTTCGCCAACTATATACCCAACCCGTTTTAAAATATTTTCGAATGTATTTGCAGGATTCCTACCGAAACGTTTGTGATTTAAAGCGGGTTCTTGTGACAAGAACACATCAGAGAACTTTTTACCAACTCTTTCAAGTGACATATTGATAATTCAAATAATATTCACTAATAGAAAGAGATAAAAACGCAACGAATAAAGTATTTCATAACAATATTGCGGCAGATTTCGCGCCAATGGTTTGTTTATTTTCGTTTGAATTCACTTACTGCCATTGATAGTTTGTAAAAATTGTCAAATTTATTTATTTTTATAGATTTATTATAATTCCAAGATTTGAGAAGCATTAATTTTTTTAAAAAAATAAGATTATTGTTATATAGTATTTAAAAAATATGAAAAGAATTAAATCAGTATTATTTCAAAGAAATATTAAGATTGAAGATAAACTATGAATTTAAAGCCAAAAGGAAGGGATCAGATCACATTATACGTTTTGAATTTTAAAAAATATAGTTCTCATTGTGAATGGATTCAACTCAAAGTTTTTTATTATACTTTCTTAAACATTTTCAACAATGAAATCAATAATTGTTTTGACTGTGACCGGTTGCTATGGTAAACAAATGTTTATGTTTTGGTGTGTGTCTACTTAAAATTATTGTTTTGGAGATAATAATCCACAACCCCCAATCAATCAACCAAGGTATTTTTCTCTAAATATAAAGGAAACTTTCACTGCAATTTGAAGTAAAATTCATTTACATTTCATGCACTACCTTTAAATTCGTTTATTTAAATTGGGTAATCGTGCACTGAGTGTTATTATTTTATAACGGAAAATTTTATATAACTGAATAAATTTGATATTTTTATAATGCTTCTAAATAGTTATATTGAATGGGTTTTGAGGAAGAACACAAAGACATGTTATTTTTGTAAAAAATTAGAGAAACTTTACAAAATGTAATTGAATTGTGTGTGTGTGCTTTTTAAAAATATTTTTTTCATTTACCTTCATATATTGCTATGAAACATTGTATTTCAGTTATGTTAATGTGTTGCAGAAAATTATTTCAGACATTTTTATCAATAATTACCTGCTGTGAGTATCTAATTTAAGAAAACGATTTTATTTTTTAAGGAAAGGTAATATTGTAAAATATTCATACATTAATAATTCTTAAACTTTGAGTTTTAAACAGCTGTCTGTTCCATTTTTCATTTAGTTAATTTCTATTTGTGTAAATTTTTTTCATGCCTTACATTGAAATAATTGCTATTATTTTTTTGGTCTATCTCTTTTTCGATTTTATTGTTTACATTTAAAAAGCATTTTATCACTATGTTAAGAAACTTACTACAGTCCCTATCACTTGACAGTATGAATTTTCTTATAAAACTCATATTTTTCAAGTTCTTAAGTTATTCAGAGATTCTCATATCTTCTACTTAAATATTTTCAACTTTGCTTTTAAAATATATTTAAAGAGCTGCTATTTTTAATGAAGTTTCAAGGAATATAAATGAGTGTTCCATTTATTCCTCAATAAGCTATTTCAGTTATTATTATTATTATTAACTATATCCCTCAAAACAGTCTTGATAGAACGTAAAATAAGTTCATAATATTGGTGAAATTTTGTATATTCATATACAGTCAGGTCTCTTTTTATGCTGATTGTTTTTATGCAATTTTGAAGTTGTGCGGTTTGTATTTCAAACATTTGCGATTTTGTATTCCAAAAATTTCTAGATTTTTGTTATAATTATTATTTTTTATAATGAGACGTAGATTGTAGTATTCCGAGAATTTCCGTATCTTTTTGGTGCTTACGTCTGCGGCTCTGCTGCGACAGTCTTTGATTCGCATTCGTTATTTCAGTAGTATACCAATACGATATCATTATTTCGAAATTATATTTTCTCTTAGCGGTGCCTCGTTGATTTTTATGAAAGTTACACTTTAATAAGTGGCGAATTTAAGTTGCAGTATAATAAGCAGAAAATTTTGATTTCTGGATTTAAAGTGAGTGTCGTAACGTTTTATTTTTCATTAGAAAATCGTAAGTGTAATTTTTAAAAATTTCTTTTCTAAGATTTTATTTAAACCAATGGAGAGAAAAAAACATCAAAGACAGTCAATTTCGTTGGAAAGGAAATTTGTAATTCTAGATTGCTTAGGAAAAGGAGAAGGATCTACGGCTATTGGAAAACATTTTAATTTAGGCGAATCTACTGTCAGAGCAATTAAAAAGAATGAAGCTGCAATAAGAAAATCGGTCATTTCTGGTACAAAATTAAGCACCAAATTTGCATCGTACACAAGGGATGTATTATTAAAAAGAATGGAAAGAGCCATCGCAATTTGGATTGAGGAACAAGTTCAAAGAAGGATTCCTGTAAGTGGTTATTTAATCCAAGAAAAAGCTCTTCAGTTTTATAAGTCAATGAAACAGTCAGAGCCATCAACTTCCACTTCCCAAGCTGGAAAAGAATTTTCAGCTAGCAAAGGATGGCTAACCGGGTTCTTAAAAAGAAATGCACTTCATAATATTAAGATAACAGGGGAGAGTGCGACAGCAGATGAAGGAGCAGCAAAATATTTCCAGAGGAGCTAGCAAAAATTATTGATGATGGGGACTATTCTGTCGATCAAGTATTTAAAGCTGATGAAACAGGACTTTATTGGAAAAAATTGCCTAACCGTACTTTCATCGCAAAGGATGAAAAAACTGCAAGTGGACATAAAGCAAGTAAAGATCGAGTCACCTTATTACTTTGTAGCAATGCATCAGGAGATCGGATGTTGAAACCTCTCTTAATAAATAAATCTCTTAGACTACGCGCCCTTCAAGGTAAAGATTTAAAACAACTGCCCGTGCATTGGATGGCTAACCTGAAAGCCTGGATGACAACAGCTATTTTTACAGAATGGTTCAATAATTGTTTCGTACCAAAAGTGGAAGTCTATATGAAGGAAAAATCTCTCGATTTTAAAGTTTTATTAGTTGTTGACAATGCAACAAGTCATCCACAATAAGAACATCCAAATGTTCAACTAGTATTTCTTCCGCCAATACAACAAGCCTTATTCAGCCATTAGATCGAGGCATAATTGCAACTTTTAAAAAATATTATATTAAGACAACGTACAAATTCATCTTGAATAAACTAGAAAAGGAATCCTTAACAGTAAAAGATGTGTGGAAACAATTTTCTATTCTTGATTGTTTAATTCATGTTACATCTGCATCCGCTCAAATAAGACCTAGAACTTTAAATACTTGTGGGGGAAAAGATTTGGCCAGCATGTGTGACAGACAATACAACCACTCAAACATTGACACTATCAGATGAAATAATTAATTTGGCACATGAAATTGGAGGAGATGGTTTTAATACTTTCAGCCACGATGATATAGATGAATTGCTTGTGGATGATGCATTAAGTGACAATGATATTATTGATTTAACTTTAGATCTAACTGTAGATGGCGTCATAGGTCTAGAAGGTGATAATGATGAGGAAGAAAAATCAACTCCCCTCACTGGAAAATTAATTCAAGAAGGTCTTCAACTTTGCAGTAAATTAGAAAATCATTTTCTTATTAATGACCCCAATTCTGAATGAGCCTCTAAATTGCAAAGTGAGCTGCAGAACTGCATGTCTGGATATCGTGAACTATATAAAAGAACAAAAGAATCCCCATCGCAAAGTTTAATTACTGATTACATTGTCAGAAAAGGAAGAGCTACTCAGAACAAGAATGAAGTTTGTGATAATCCGTGGCCTTTACCGCAAATATCTATTGCAGAGGCAGTCTCTTCTGATGATGAAGGTGATTTGGAACCACTTCGTAAATGGTGCAAACCATTATCAGATAGCGATAATGATTCAAAATGTAAAACTATGTGTATTACTTATCGATAAAATAAAATGAATTAAGGTTTGAATACAAGTTTTTTTTTTTTTTTTTTTAGCTTTTGTATGAATTTCTTTCAGACATTCGAAGTAATTTATCATGCAGCCTATTTCTTTTCATTTCTGCAATTTTTTTATGAGGTTTTAAGTTAATTTTAACTAGTTGTTTTTGTCTTGTGCGATTTTAGAAAACTAAGGAACGTATCCCTACTTTTTCCATTCAAGTAATGTCTTTTTTAACACGATTTTTTTATATGCGTTTTTCGGTAGAACGTATCTACCACATAAAATGAGACCTGACTGTACATGATATTTATATGTGTTTTCTCCTCATATTATAAGGGAAAAAATGGTGTAAAAAGTACATAAGATAAATTTTTAGATTCTTTTTTCTTTTTGAAAAACGTGACTTATTTTTTAAATAAAAAAAATTAATAAATTAAATATTGATATTGTATATCACTAAAACATTTTTAATGATAATCATTATAAAAAAAGTTATTATAAATTTAAATGTCAATTATATTGATTTGGTTGATTGGACACCTTTTATTTTCCAAATTTGTTAAATCAGCTTTTGTGAAAATTAAAATTGCCTTTGTAATAGTAAAAATGCATTTGACAGTGTCACTTTGACTTCGTTTGCAATATTGCTTAGATATGTCCTGTATATTACATATTAATTTTCTGGAAGTAACTGAAAATAGCTGAGAGATAAAAACATTTCTCATCTTTTTTGTTTTCAGAACATGGGCAATTAGTCTGAAAAGAAATAATAATAGTGTGTGAAATTAGCACTTTTTAATATTGTCTCCAAAATGGAATGTTTGAAAAAAATTACACTTAAATAGCAAGTTTACATTTAAGTTCATTATTATTTTAAAAATTTAAGTATAATATATATATTATGTAAACATGAAGTACAGTAAGGAATGACAATGAATAGAAGCATTATTTATAAAATGGAAAATTACAAATTCTGCACATGCTAGCATTAAAATATGTACAACAAGGAAGAATAAGAACTAATTTAAAGGATAACTTAACTATTTAAGAAATTTTTTAAAAAAATCAGAATGTATGTGAATATTGATGAAACAGATAATTAAAACGTAATAAACTGCAATTTTTCATTTATTTAGCAACTGAGTAAACTAGTTACACATTGCTAACAAACACAGTTGTTTTTGCAAAATAAAGTTGTCAAATTGATATTCTATGAATTCTTTTATCAATGCCGAAAACATACATTATAATGCATACATATCATAAAGTCTATGAAATAAAGATGTTCTTTTAATATTTATTATTTTAAAGTATAAAAAGTTTAATTTATCTTTTAAAATAATATGAAAGGTATTTAATTATTTATGTTGATTTGTGGAAAGTTATTTTAATATGTAAAATAAATCTGCTTAGGATTAAGATTTCTGAGTAAAAATATAATTTAGTTTACACACTTTTGGTGAAGAAGGAAAGAAGTTTCACATATTATGCCAATATCTTGTTTTTTTTTATAATGGAAATCTAATACAGTAACTTATTCATCAAACTGGCAATAAATAAAGCTGTATACACTAAAGTAGGACTCACCTGATTTCAAAATTTTTAAACAGAAATAGTAGTTACTTGCATTTCTCTAAATTATTGTTTCTTCAATCTGTAGTCATTGTTTTGCTTCAAAAAAAATTTTATATTATTTTATTTCTATTTAATTTCCTACTCTACTGAATGGGACTAGAATATATGTATCAATTTATATATAATATTTCAGAGGAATGAATCTGAAAATTTAATATCTGTATATATTTTTCTAATACGCTGTATTAATTCTTGATAAAAATGTATTGAAAACTACATATCTTTTAATAGTTATGCATAGAAATTAAAGCATTTATAATGATTGCTGTTGAACTTATTTTCTGTGTTTTCACATAAACTGTAATGTAATTCTTTTTTATGTAATACAATTAATAAATAAATATTAAAAAATATTTTTTAATTAATATTTGGAATTACTTCTTTACAGCTTAGGTACCCAGCCAAAATTACCATGGATAGTTTTAAAATTATCAAAGCACTGGGGGAAGGATCATTTGGCTCTGCTTTACTTGTACAAGATATTGTTTCTCAAAAACAGTATGTTGTTAAAAAAGTGCCATTGTTAAATTTGAGTGAAACAGAAAAAGAAGAAGCCATGAAAGAAGTTGAGGTTCTCTCACAAATGAAGCATCCAAATATAATAACATATCATAAATCTTTTGAAGAAAATGGTAATTTATATATTGTAACTGACTATTGTGATGGTGGTGATCTGTACTCAAAAATACAAGTTCAGAAAGGTACTTATTTTAAAGAAAATCAAATCCTTGACTGGTTTGTGCAGATATGTTTAGCTGTCAAACATGTGCACGATAGACGCATTTTACATAGAGATATCAAAACTCAAAACATTTTTTTAACAAAATCAGGTATTGCTAAATTAGGAGATTTTGGTATAGCCCGTGTATTAAACAATACATCAGAACTTGCTCGAACGTGTATTGGAACTCCATATTATCTTTCTCCTGAAATATGTGAAAATAAGCCTTATAATAATAAATCAGATATATGGTCTCTTGGATGTGTATTATTTGAACTAACTACTTTAAAGCATGCATTTGAAGCTAAAAACATTAAAAATTTAGTATTTAAAATTATTAAAGGATCTCTTCCTCAAATACCTGATATGTACAGCCCTGAATTAAGAAGTCTTTTGGCGCAAATTTTCGTACGAAATCCTCATGAAAGACCATCAGTAAATGCTATATTGCGAAAACCTATTGTGGTTGAGAGAATTTATAAATTTTTGAATGAATCTAAAATTAAGGAAGAATTTAATAGAACATTGCTTCAGAAAGCTGCTACAAAATCATCACATTCTCAAGGTATAAAAATTACAAATCCTGCTGCAAAATATGGGGTTTCTGTGGCTAGGAAAAAACCATCAAAATTGTCAACAAAGAAAGAAATATGTAAAGGAAATGAGACAAATTTAAATTATAAAAATTTAATTCCTCATAAAATCCCAGCTGTTGCTTATAAATTTAAAAGTAAGTTACATAATGGGAACCAAGTTAAATGCTCTTCGGTTAATATTATAAATAATAATTTATGTACTAAAAATTCTGATGACAATCCCACAAATGAAGAAGCTAAAGTCATTGAAAAAAATTCTAGTTCTGAAATATCAACTACTAATAAATCTATTATTGAGCTTTCTTCAATTGAATTGTGTGAAGCGTCTCATAAAATAAGTTTTCCTGCACTGTTACCATCTGAAAATAAAGTTGTTTCATCTGAATCAACTATTTTAACAAATTTCTCTGATACTGCAGAAACTTTACAATCTGCTGATTCAAATTTTTACTTGACTAATTACTTTAACAATACTTCTCATAAAACTATACATGAAGTTAATTTACCAGTTATTAAGAATTCTGTTAATCGAAGAGCACAGTGGTCAAAAGCCAATTCTGATTTTTTATCTAATTTACCTCTTGAAATGACTGGTTCTCAAATGGAAGCGACTACAAAAAATGATAGGATCATTATTCATCAAAACAGACCTCATTCTGCCCCACACATTGGTAGGAAAGCTAATTTTTATTTAAAAAACAGAGAATCTTTATCTAATCAAGTTCATTTTTCAAACATTTGCAAAGCTCCTTGTTCAGTTGTCAATATTTCTTCTGATGGTGCAGTTCATTCAAATTCTCTTATTTCTTCACCTCACCATATTGTTAATGAAGTAGATGAAAAAAAAATTTTGCGAATAAATTGTAAAACTCCAGAACATATCAGTGAAAAACATTTAATCTGTGATGAGGAAAAACCTGTAATCCATAATGATGAAAAACATTTAATTTGTGAAAAATCTTATAATGATACAATTATTCAAAGCATAAATTGTTCCTCTGATCTTTCAGAAAATATATTTAATTCTAACTGCTCATCAAAAAATGTAATTTCCAATGTAATAGAAGAAAACATCAAAACTAATTATTCATTGAAGAATAAAACATTTAAAGTCATATCCAAAAGAATCAATGGTAAAATTGAAAATCAAGAACATTTTGATTCTTATACATCACTTCCTGAACAAACAGATATTTCTTTACCTAAAATTATTCCAAAAACCTCAACAATTACCAAAGTATTTCAAAATTATTGCATAAGTACTCCTGTATCCATAGAAGGTTGTGGTGATTTCCACTTGCCAGTTGTTACAAATAAATTAGAATGTCAAGAAATTGATAGAAATAAAACTTATTTGGTAGCTAGGAACAATCCTAATGTAATTAATATAATCCACCTGCCAACTTTGATTGAAGAAAGGGCTGAAACCTCTGATAATGAAAATTCCCTGAAAGAAAATATAAACAACAATAATTCATGTGTTTTAAAAGATTTATCATCTGTCATTACACATGATGATGATTTATTGGAAAAATCAAACATTTCATTATTTAAAAGTAAAGTTGAAGTTGGTATTCAATGTGATATGATAACCTATTATGATGAATCAAATAAAAGAACTTTTGATAGATTTTATCCATACATTCAACATCATTCACCTTACAGTATTATCAAATCTTTTCAATTCCTCAACCAACATATGAAAGGTATAAATTACCATTTCCATTCCCTTCCTGATTTGAGGAATTTAAACTGTGATTCTAAATCATACTGCTCAGATAAAGCTCTTGGTGCTGGAATCTCATCTCTTTCATTAAACGATGTAAGTGTTAGATTTTTTAATAATCTTTCCTTTTCTGAATTTTTTATTTATTAGTATCTTGAACTTATATAACAAATAACAATGCTTAATATTGATTTAATTATAGAAAACATGCTTGCAATTATCTTTATCACACCTTTTTTCTTCATCTAAGCAAATCTTAATTGACAGAGATAGATTGAAATTGTAAAGGGTTTAAAGTTCAACTAACACTTGGATTTAATTTATGTTCGAGTTCATTATTATTATGATAAAAATAGGGATAGAAAATCCTGCATTACATTATATAAATCTATGCCATTTCTGTTTTCATTATTATTCTTATCCTTTCCCTTCCCTTTTCCTTTCCCCTAAATTCTGAAGAATATTTTGCATTCCCCCGTAATAAGTAGCATTTTAAGCAAGCTTTTCCGATAGTAATGACCTATGTAAAAATTAACAATATTCTGAAGAAATATATGTTCAAAAACATGAAAAGGAGTATACTGATATTGTACAAATTTAAAAAAAAAAAATTTTTTTTTTTAGTTTTTGTGTAATTGGGCAATTATTTACTAAATTTAATCTGTTTTAATAAATTATATTACACAATTATATAATTTTAATTCGTAATTTCTAATTTATATCTGTTTTAGAAATATAACACTGCATTTCTTATTATTTTCAGGCAAATACTTCAGAATCTACAGAGTTTTATCAGACTGCTTTATCCACACAAAAGGACAGCTTTGAAGAGGAGGAGGATAATGACTTGTTTGATGTGTGTCAATCCCTTAGATCAGTTTTACAGTCTCAAAACTTTGATTCACGATCAATTAGTAGTTCATGGTCACTTGGTAATTTTTCTCTTTTAGTATATTTTTAAATAAGTCATGTATATGATTTTCTGTAATTAATTAACAAGTGGCTATAATTTCTCTTAGTTATTGAATTTTTAAAATAAAAGAATAATTCATGAGAGAGAGAGAGATATGTCAGATGATTTTATTTTACTGTCAAATTTAGTAACAAAAATAGTCACAAATTGTTAAAGAATAAAATAAGTTATATATAACAGCCATATTCTTCATTGCAGTTATATTGTGCAAAGGTTGTCTTGCAACATATTATACACAGTAAAAAATAAGTTGATTAATTCTTCTTTTTATGTAAATTTGCATAATTTTTTATTAAGCCAAAGTTATTTTTAAATACCTATTTGGATGTTTTTAATACTTCATACAAAGTACATATTTATATAATTTAATGTATATATATATTCGACTGTGTTTAAAATTAAGGGAATTTCTACTTTGGGCTTATTTATCTCCAGAAGAACTGGACATATTTTAATAAAATTAATTACATATAAGTTCTTAAAATTTTTAAAAAATTCATCAGTTTGGGTGTGGTTGATCAATACTGAAAAGTTTAAAGCAGAGGTTACAAAATAAAACAAACAAAAAAGTGTTAATAAGAGTATGTAGTCTTCTTTCCATATAGCTCATTTAACCTTCTGAAACAGTAATCCTTGAAATTTGGGCTCATGTGGGTGCATGAACTTTACAAAACAACTAAGAAGCTTTTACACTCCTTAATGGATAAATGTCAATATTCATTGATCATTTTGGCTCTGGAACTTTCCAAACATTCTTGACAAGTTCGGTTTCATTAAACTGTCGCTTATAAGTTACATGCAATACTGAGCATTACATTCAAGTCTTGTGCAGACTGCATTTATGACTGCCCATTCTCAAATCTCATAATGATTTTTCATTTCATTCTATTATTGACACATTGATAGTTACACATTTTGACTATTTGCTTCTGAATTCCACTGAATATTGGGGGTGGGACACCTTGGCTATCTTTGTAATGAGTGGTCAAAGGAAAAGCAACAAAAAAATTGACCCTTACACTTACAAAGAGTTTTCATCATGCATTTCCATCAATATTTTTATTTCTAGGAAGAAGGGGGATCTTAGCTGTATTTGTAATTATTTAAAATATTTTAAAATATTCTTCTTTTCTATTAAGTTTGATTCATTAATTTTTGTTAGTTTTGTGGTATTACTTTACTTATTTTTACATGAAACATAAATTGAGAACTGCTAATGAAATTTTTGTAAATTTTATAATTATTTCACACTCAGTTTTTTTGGTAGATTTATGTGTTTACTGATAATTTTTATGTCTTATGTTGTGTTTAGAAGAAAGTATTGAGCCATTTGGAGATATTGAGCAGCTACGTGTGGACTTAGAAAATAAACTTGGGATAGATGTTTTTTTGAGAGGTAAGACAATTTATATAAAATGAACTTAAGACATAATTTTACTTATCATATTAATTACATAAAATAAAATATGTTTTCAGTAACTTGCTATTTTAATAAAACATTTTAATATGTTTTTAAATGATGTTTAAATTTTGAGCTTGATTCTTGATATTGTTACAAAATTGTCAAAATTTCATTGTGGCTATTAAGTCTTAAAAAGTATTATGGTAAATTGATACAGAGTGCGAAAATTGTGTTTTAAAGAGTTAGTTATTAAAGTGAATAAGGTCTTTCTTATACATCTGTTCATGGGAAATTTTTATCTAAATCATGTTTGTCTATATTTACTTGAAAGCTTATTTTTTAAGTTGCTGAGAAGTTAAAAATATCACA
This sequence comes from Trichonephila clavipes, assembly GCA_019973935.1. NCBI lineage: Eukaryota > Metazoa > Arthropoda > Arachnida > Araneae > Nephilidae > Trichonephila > Trichonephila clavipes. The sequence goes on along the minus strand of BMAU01016332.1, from coordinate 307,442 downwards.
GTAAATAATTAATTGTTAAACAAAAAATAAATTATAAATAATAAATATCATTTTTAAAAGTAACATTACAAAATGATAATGTGTACGCTAATTTTTCTCTCTAATTATAATTTTAGCCATTTCCTTATTGATGGATTTGCTTTAAGTTTATTTTGTTTTCATTCTGAAAACTTTCGATACATCTAAAACACATTTCCATGTGTCCCCTCCTTTAGTGGTATATTTACTGTAGCAAATATACCAGTGGGATTACTGAATATTATAAAGATGGGGGGATCTAATAAAGCAAACAATTTCTAGTTTTTATCATAAAGATGCAAAAATAAAATTTTAAAATAAGATAGCTTTGACTATTGTTTTTAGTTTTATTTAACATGACAAGGTTATGTAATTGAAAATTATATTAGGCTTTTTTATAACAAAAATATAACTTTGAAACTCTACTAATTAATTTCAGCTTTATTAATGTCTTATTAAAAATGAGTAACAGTTATTATTTCATAAATATGAATTGTATGCAGTATAAAACTCAGTACTGTAAATTTTAATTTACTGATATTTAAAAAAAAAATGTTTCCTCTTTTTTTCGCTTGCTAGCTTGTAAATAAGATTTAAACTTACATGATAATTATGTCAATTTAAAATATGACTGCATTCACATTAATAAATAAATTGTAGTAAACTGTAAGTATTATATGAATAGATAAGAATTTGATTAATTGATATTTTGTTCAATAAACTATAGTCATAGTTTGGTTGTTTTTTTTCCCCCTCCCTTAGCTTATAAGAAGATATGTTTACTTTTTGAAGATGGAAAAGATGAGAACTCTGAAGTCAAAAATTGCATTTCTGGATTGCTAAAACCAGAATATGAATACTTAGCAAATGATATATTAAATTTAATAATTAAAGAAGAAATTTACATCAATAACTTTATTGAAAATAAGTGATTTAAAATCATTTAAATGAAATATGTTAAGTATTACATTGGTTCCTGTTTATTCTATGAATATAGAATTAAAATTGTTGTATTCAAACAGGAAAAAATCTGATTCTTTTTTATTGAAATGAGAATTGTAATTTTGACTTTATTTTTATAATATCAAATTATTTTAACTATTCAATTATTTAAATTATTCATTCTTCTTTATTGCTTTTAATATTAATTGCTTCATTTTTAGAGATTTTATATTGTGAAGCTTATGCATTAATACCTCATAAGTTTGTAATAAACATTTCATCTGTTAGTAAATTTTAATTTTTAGTTTAAAATCAGTTATACGAATTTCAGAAACATGTTGCAACTTAAAAAAATATTGGGCTTTTGTGTGTGTGTGTGTGCAATGTGCACACCTAAATTCTGTAAGAATATAAATTTACAAAAGTTAACTATTTTTAGATCATAATGTGGTTTATAGTATAAATTTTGTAAGAATATAAATTTACAAACGTTAAAACTATTTTGAGAATACATAAGATAATTAAACCTGATATTAAAGTGAATTCAAACTAATTTTGCTTGTAAAACTCAAAAACATATCAGTAACTCTTTAATTGTATTTTTATAAATTCTGTTTAACATACTTCAAAAGAATTTTATTTATTTAAATAAGATTTACTTTTTTTATGGTCATTGACTCTGATTTTTTTTATAATATGAATTACTTTTATTTTAATTAGAAAAAGATCTAAACATATAAAAATTTCAATAATAAATAAGTTTTTTTTTTTAATTTTTATTTGTATAACAAATATAACTTGTGTATAAAATTGGATTGCATTCATCTCATGATTTTTATTATAAATGTAATTATTATATGTAATTATATAATAGGTAATTATTTTAATGGTAGATAAAGATGTTTTTCAGAAAGTAATGTCCTGTATTGTTACGTTTTATTTTTCTTAGCTGCTAAGTTTCCTTATTGTTTTATAGAAGCATTCAATATATGGTTTTTTGTCAGTAATTGTAATTTGGTATGTATATTTTATAAATTTCTGTTTTTATAATTTGTCACTTATATTTTGGTCAAAGACACAATCTCATAAATGTGAATTAATAAGAACTTTTAATTGTAAATACACTTACTTTTTTTCAATGATTTTTTTTATTTAAAAATTTCTAATAGTTTTTATGTTGACTTATAATTGAATTATAAATGTAATTGCAAGTAAAATCTTTATGTTTTACTATTAAGAAAGTCTATTAGTGATTCTAATTTAAGGTTTTTTAAACTACTTTTTTGTGTGTGTGATTTAATTTGTGTTTTACAAATCTGTGTTTTGAAAAACTATTTTAGTTGATTCTTGATGTGTAGGATTTTATGTGCTGATTGATTAGTGTTCATAGTAATATTTCTTTGTAACAGTTTACTTTTAAATTGCTATACTGAAATGCAAATTGTATATATTTTAAATTTTCATAAAATACTATATTTAACAGTTTTGATATTTATTTTTCACTCATTGTAGTATAAAATATATTAAAGCATTCTAGTCTGTATTTTATGTACAAGTCAAATAAAGTGTTCATATTTTCAATATTAAATTTTCTGTTTGTTTTTTCATTTACATAATATTTCTTTTATATTCCTTTGACAATGTAGCATGCCCTGTCACTTTTGAATTTATTTTGAAAATTTCTGATATCCTTTGAATATTTTTTTTCAATTGCACTCAAAGGCTTAAGAGTATTCTTATAATCCATGTGCAATAGGTTTTAATAAATTTTTAAAGTAAGCATTGAAATAGTACTTTTTATTTTATTTGAGTTTTATGTACTGCTAAAAGGCTTGTGAATGTGCATTACATTAAAGCAAAAGTAGAAATTTGGAAATAATAAAAAAAAAATTAGTACTTTCTTTAAGTACAATGTGTATTGATATGTATATAAACATTCTTTATCATACAAAACTTATTTCGATTTTTACTGACAGTGATTTTATAAATCATAACAATGCTGCAAGTGATCATTTTTAACACAGCTAAATCCATTATTTCTAAACTATATTTCTAGAATTAAAAAAATGTTCTACTATATTCTGAAGTACTACCTTATTCCTCAAAAAGATAGAGATAGTATTATACTTAGTCACAGATGTTAAAAACAGGGTATTTTACAAAATATTTTCAATAGAGCAATAGAATATTTTCTTAAAATTGAAGATGTCATTTACCCATCACAGCTAAATCTTTCATGCATATTTTTTGCTACTACTTTGTATGAAAAGGAATTAAATTTTTTATTTTCAAAATATAACTGTGCCATTTTATCAGTGTTTTTTTTTTAACCTTTTTTTCTTGTTTATAACATCCTTGTAAAATTATCATGAATGTGCTGATTCAAACTTATTTTGACAAAATAAGTTTGAATAGTTCTGAAACACATAAATGTTCTTACAAAATTACAAAGAAACACAGTCTGTAGTAAAATTGCTTCCACTTCGTGAAATTGTACCTTTAGATACCTTTAGATTATGTTTAAAAAATATAAATAATGCTATTTTAAAATAATCTTGCATAGTTGATTGTCGCTTGATACCTTCACATTTATGAGCAGAATATTTTTTAATTCTCAAATGTTTTTTGGCTTACATCATTAACAATTTGTTGTATTTAATAAAATGTGTTAAAATAATACAAATAATTTTGAATTTCAAAGAAAATTTTTAATTTAAATATCTCATTAGGAACAAGTCATCATTCATGAAGCAATACTTTTTTAGATGAATTTTATTTCTACAGTAACTATCTACTAACTTCTCTTTATATATATTATATCTACTATTAAAATTTTAGTTCTAATAGTCATGGGGGGATGAAATAAAGAATTTTATGCATTTTTGTTTCTTGAGATAGGAAATAAGTCTCAATATAACTTTCCAACTTATTTTTGAAAGCTGATTTGTAAATATAAGAAGTTCAATATTGTAATGAATAAAATAGTATTTTTAAAGAACTTGTTTCTCAAAAATAATAATAGTAGTAGTAGTAAACAAGCTTTTCTTTTCCTTTACTTTCTATGTAATTTAAATTCTTATTGATTTTAATTTCAATAGAATTATCCTTTAAAATGTATCACATTCCATTTTTTAAAGCTTTATTTTTAATGAAAAATATTTAGATCAACTTACAGAAAAGTTGTTAGTAAAATAGATATATGATTAAATACTTTGTATCTTTAGAACACAGTTTTAAAAAATTATGAAAAGTTCCTTAATGGAAAATGAAATATATATATATGTATATATTTAACATTATAGTGTAGTATGGTCTAATTCAGGGTTGTCCAACCAGTGGTCCTCATGCTCTTTTCAACAAAAATTCATGAATTTATAAATTACACATAAGACTGCAACTAAATATACTCATAATAACATTATAAATACAAATACTATCATGATATTAAATTATAATTAATAATTTTTTTAAGTTTAAGACATTCCATAGAAATCTTTTCTCAAACACTTATAGTTTTCTGTATACAGTGGGAAGGTTGTTATATATTTATCAAACACTGCCACTTATTTCTGGATAAAATGACACACATGTGATTGCTCTTGTTTCCTCTACTTTATATGCTATAGGTACATTGAAATGACTTTCAAAATTAAATAATTTTTACCAAGCAATGCATGGAAAGTTAAGATAAATATATATATATATATATATATATATGTAAAATTATTTAACTACCAGACTACAACAAAGAGAACTGATGAAATAATAAAAGCTATCAGAAAACATTTGGAGAGTAAAGATAATAATTTCAAATGTTATCCTATGGCAATATACAAAAGTATGAATGCTACTAATGCAGTTCAAATTATAATGTTCATTTAAAGTATGAGTTACAAATATAATCTTATCAAAGAAATGGCTCCTTTACTGCCATTATAAAACATAGTCGAATCAAAATATTTATACGTAATACTGAAAAGTTTGACATTTGCTCTATTCATTGAGAACATACGAACATACATGGCTCTGCTAATGTTGCTCCTTTGACAACAGGTAAAAAGACGGACTAATTAATCAAAGTCGATACAATTTTATTCCAAATTTATATTTGTTGAAACAGTACAGTAGGTTTGTTCACAGTAGGGTGAAACAAAAAATTATGCACAAAACCTTTGAAGATGGATATCATCTTGTAGACTATCATTAAGGCTGTAAATCTCATATGGGACTAGGAACTGAGAGAGAGAGAGAATTATTGCATTTCCAGTAATTTTTAAGATTTATAAATATTGACTATAGGAAAATTAATTACTTTCCAAATTGATTGTTTATTAATGTTGCTTTCCAAAGCAACACAAGGGATATTGGAGAAGGACCTTGTAATTTAGAACTACAGTCAATGACGAGGATTACAGCCGAGCTGGCACTTAAAATTTCAAACTTCCACATCGAACCATTTTATTTTCTTGAAGTAGGATATTTAGGCGAAAGGAAAATTTCAAAAAGGTGCCATTTATGAAATGAAAATGAATCATATTTGTATCTTATCAATACAGAGTTTAAAATGGAACTAAATCTGTGACGGGACCTTATGGAGTTTTTTTGCTACTAATCTTCTTGGGAATCTTTGGGGTCATCAATTGAGTTATTTCATAGCTAGCTCTCTCAAGAAGAAACCTTGATATGTGGGTTAGTTAGTAGATATATAGTGGAGGTTTAGTAATCGAGAGGAAGAAGGAGAAAAAAGGAAGCTGAATACAGTGGGGTTATGGTAAGGATCTGAACTCAGACGCGTAATTATAGATCGGGTTTTAGCTATTCAAATAAATTAAGGAAGTTAGGATTCATAGGGTAACTTTACATAAAGTTAAGCGGTTAGGATTTCATGCGCTTATTCATATAAAATTTAGAGCTGCAATATATCACTCTGGGTTTTCCCTCTATTGTAAGACTGTCTTTGATTATTATATTTGATAATAATAAATTGGATTTACTATGGCTAGCTTGGGTCATCAAGCCTTACCTCCTACAAATTTAGGTCGAGTAGATAAAGACATGGCTTCCCCAAATCTATAAAACTCTCAGATTACAAAAATATATATATATTTGAGCATTTTAATGTTCTGGTTAGTGTACCGGTTGCCAAGAGATCATAGCATCGAGCTTGTAGTCAGTGGTGTTGTAATTAAGCCATATGTTAGTCTTGATACCATATGGTATGACTAACCTCAATACCAATACCTCAATACTCAATACCTAACCTCAATACTCAAGTCTCAATACCAATCATATAGAGGGGTTGATGCATTTTAAATCTATCGTAGCTTCAAGCCTTTACATTAGCAGGGTGTAAATATATAAAAGGTGCAAGTGAATATTCAAAAGTGATTGCTTTGATGAAAGTACAGCATTTAACCATATACAACAGAATTGTTTCCTGCCCTTTTTAATTACAACATATATGCAAATAAAATATATTAAAAAATTATAACGAGATACAAAGCCTATTGATGACTTCTGCAACATCCTTAATAACCAAATTGGGTGTCAAGAGACAATTCTAAACTGTCTTAAGATTCTTTAATGTTTTAGATCAGTGATTCCAAAAGTGGTCAATACACCCCCAGGGGTCTATGATGACCTAAAAGGTCCACGTAAGCAAAAAAATAATTTGGGGTCCATGAGGTGTAAGTGAGGGTCTATGACAGCGGTTCTCAATAAACTAGATCGTGACTTTAATTTTAAAAGAAAATTTAATCAAGTGGGGGAAACCAAAATTTACTTATTTAACAGATTTATTTGCTAAATTGAATGAGGTTAATTTGCACTTACAAGATGACAGTATAATTTTTTTTTAAACAAGAACCATTTCAGCGTTTATTTCCAGAGTTAAGCTAAAAAAATATAGTACGTCCCGAATTTTCTTAATTTGTAACAGATAATCTATCAGGAAGTTTTAACCTACGTTTAACTGTCTTTTATTCAGATTTTGAAACCAGGTTTGAGAATGCTTTGACTATGTTAATACTACAGTAGGAAATGAATTTATATGGTCACATTTTGAAAAAAAAATGTCACATGACAATAGACTGATCGTAGTATGCACTAATGAAGTTAAAGTTTAGAAATGGATATATCAGCAGTTTTGGCTTTAAAAAGTCAAACCTGTTATTTGTCCTGAATTATGGAACATCATGAAAATGTTTTTAATTGCTTTTTCCTAGTGAGAAGGAGTTTCAGCACGGTTTCCAATCTCCAAAACGAAAAAAGAAAAAAAAACCGGACACTACTAACAGAGGAAATTTAATGTTAAACCTAATGATTGATACCAAATGTTGAAAATCTGTTATTGTAGCACTAGATTTGTCCCTCTCATTAAAATAATTTGTTTGCTGTTTATTTCATTTAACGGTTATTTTATATGTTAGTTTTAATTTAATTAACATGGGCTGCTTAAATTTTAAACACTATACTTCATTAGTTGGAAATTTAATTCTTTTAAAGTAGTAGTACTAGCTGTCAAAAAGACATTTAAGTTGATAAATTTGCAAAAATTCAATATTAATTAAGCAGGGGTCGACCCAAAACCAAAACACAGGGCAAGGGGTCTATGAGACAAAACAGTTTGGGAACCTCTGTTTTAGATCAACATCTGAAATAGATACAAGATTTCTGGAGCTTACGCTTTAAAAAAATGAAAGAATTCCCAATTCTTCCAAAAACCAAAAGGAAACAAGTAACCAAAATTAAACATTTGGGAAATATCTGTAATGGGACGAATCTACACTATTAAAATTCTTATGTAAACAAACGTATCTATCTTTGTTTGTATGTACATCTGTTTCCTCGCCAACCGCACGACGCAGAAACTCGCCGAAGGTACCAAAAGCTTGGGAATGATCCGAGGAATCCGTTTTCATATTCCAATATTGCAATTAAAAAGATATTAATTAAAAACTTTAAAACACTTAATTGTTTTACCCCTGCTGATTTTTTATTCCGTCGAGCGGCTTTTCAGATTGAGCTTAGAAAAGTTCCGATTTTTCGACGTTTTTAAAAAAGCCATCCAATTCTTCCTATCAAACTCAGACAAAAAAAAAATAATTGCAAAATTGAAAAGTTCATTTATTTCGCCACGATATGGTATATTTTTTTTTTACAAAATAATGTTACTTTCTATTTTTTTGGATTTTTTCTAAAATGAATCAAAATCAATTATGAAAATGATTTCTAAATCGTTCTGCTTGCATTTTTTTTCGCGTTAATGAAATGATATTTTATACTAAAAAATTCCATGCTTTTCTCTTTTAGAATCAGTCATTTAAAAAATAAAATGTCAAAAAGAAATTTTTTACGATTTTTCAAAAAATACTTACAATTTTATTTAAATATTTAATAACTTCTTTATTTATAAAAATAATCTCAAAATTTTTTTCCGTCTGTAGAACGATATTATCCGTAATCTGTACAAAGATTGGAAAAATTGCTTAAAAATTACGGGTTTTTTTTTAAAAAAATTGTGTTTTCCGTTTTTTACCCTTTTTGCGAGAAATATTTAAGCGTTATTTTTGTGACATTTTTTGTTTAAAAGTTATCCTTGTTTGCAATCGATGTGTGAAGTTTGAAAGCGCATTAACTTATTAAGCCTTCAAGCAAATAGAAACTTTAATATATATATAAAAAAACTGGATTTTACTTAATAGGACGGCTGAAAGTTTTGCGTATGCGTGATGGGGAAGGTCACTGTTTTCGCGGTTTTTGAAAGATAAAAGAAATGTTTCTGTTTTATGTACTGTCATTATTTGATATTTATAGCAGTACATTACACATTACAGATAAATGTTTTGAAGAGTGCAAGACAACAGATAGTTTTCTTCATTCCTAAAGAATGATTTATTGAAGAACAATGGAATAAAAACCTCAAAATTTTTGAAATATTTTTATCACATATATTTTTTTTTGAATGATTTCATACAATGAAAGTAAATAAATCTCCAGCCTTTTTACCTTTTTATTTTTATATATTTTTAATTTGCCTCAATTCTGTATGATGTTGTTGTTGTTTATTCTTTTTTATTTTACAAAACAATGAAACTTTGCATATAAATAAATTTATTTAAAAAAGGTTTATTGAATATTAAATCATATTTTAGAAAATTATTTTGTATTTTAAAAAATAATATAATTACCGTAATTATATAAATATTCATATTATACTTTATAAATATAATTATTAATAAGTAATACTTTTTGTAGAAATATGTTATAATAAACATTAAATGATATTTTATGTAAAAAATTGTTACAAAAAGTTTTAGAATATTATACACAAAATATTATAAATAAAATATAATATAAATTATTATAAAAAAAACAAAATATACTATTATAATTATTTATATAAAAATATTTTTAAATTATTATAATAATGATAATTTTAGAAGATGCCTATAAATATTTAAAATCACCAGATTTGGTGAAATTGAATATCTTTTCCTTTTATTTTAAAGGTCTTTTCACTCCTTTTTTCCCGAGAATTTCGTGGCGCGTTCGGCAGAGCGCTTGATTACTACCGTTTGTACCCGGGTTCGAAACAACATCATCGCTTAATTTTTACGATTTTTTAAAAAATACTCTAAATTTTATTCGCACATTTAATAACTTCGCCAGCAATTTTGTACTTGGAAAGATAATTTATTTCATCACGATACAGTTTTTTATTATTATTATTTATTTTACAAAACCACGATACTTTACATATTTTAAGATTTTTTTTAGAATGAATCAATATCGATGCGTTTATATGAAAATGATTTTTGAAAAACTCATACTTTGATCTTTTACAGTTACCGATTTAAAAAATAAAATGCCGAAAACTTTTTTTTACGAATTTTTAAAAAATACTCAAATTTTAAATATATAATAACTACATATCAAATTCAAAGTTTTTATAACTTCTTCATTTATAAAAATAATTGTATGAAACTTTTTTTTTCCGTGTATCGAACATTTCAAGAAATACTCACAATTTTAATTCAACATTTAATACAGTTTTGAAATTTTGTATAATTATGAAAATTTCTACTTTTTTTTACATACTACTATTTTTATAAACGAACATTCTTGTTTCAGGTGCCTAAAAAATTGTTAAATGAGTGAGTGAATATTAAAGTCCCACTGTTCACTTACACAAGAGCTCTGATAGCGAGAGGGGAAGAGGAATTTTTCCATGACAATATGTTATGCATTTAAAAATGTTCGTGGAATGCCGGGGGAAAATAAACCTGTCTGACAAAGAAAAGAAGCGGAAAATTTTCGAAACAGGGAATTTTAAGTTATACACTCGGTACAAGCCCGAGCAACGCCGGGCTAAGCGAAGGAGGGGGGTCATTTTGAAAAAGAGTATTAGAATTGCTGATTTTGTGAACAAAAGGGAAAATTTATAATAATAGAGAAAGCCCGTGCAAACGCCGGGTTATGCAGCTAGTAACCTAATACAACAATAGGGTCAGGTGGGGGAAAGTGGGGGTAAAATCAAGCTTTTTTTAGAGAAGGCCCTAAAATCAAACTATTAGATTAATTTTAATGAAATTTTTTATGCATTTTCTATACATTGGTTTCAAATAGATTAACATGAAACATAGCCATTCAATTTCATTAGATTGTTTTCTCACAGTGATACATTTGAAAAAGCATGTTATGATACCCCCAGTTTACCCCATGGTGGGAGAAAGTGGGAGTAGCTCTAAAGTTGTTGTATATTTAAATAAAAATATGTAGATATTCTTTTTGAAACAAGAATACGCTGAAATAAATGTGCCTTGATTATATTTAATGGTACAAATGGGCAAAAAAATTTTTTTCTTATAAATTACTAGCCGTTACCCACCCGCTTCACTGGGTATTTCACGATGTTGCATATATGTATACTGTTTACATATATATTAAATATTGATATCAAGCATTAAGAATTTGATTGTATTGAAAAATATATTTATAGCTGTTACACTCTCGCCCCTTGATATAAAAAGAAGATAAATTATAACATCTAATTTCTTTTTATATCTAAAATAGAAGGAGAAAGATTGTGTTTTCGCTCACTTAACCTAACAATCAAGTGGATTTCCACCAAAGCAATTTTCAGTGGATCTCTACTCCATAAAATAAACATGCGTGCTAAATTTCAAGTCTAAATCTAACAGAGCAAACACGGAATTTTTATCATCAATACCTCGTTGACAGTATTCTTAGCGGATTCCAATTCAACAAAAGAAGCATGCAAACCAAATTTTATTATTATAGTCTTAGCAGTTCAAAAACGGGAATTTTGTCTATCAATACGCCTCAATAAATCTCCCCGCTTCCCCCTGGAGTTGATTTCCGTAAAATCCATTCTTAGTGGAACTCTATTCAACTAAAGAAAAGTGCTCAACGAATTTCAAGTAAATGAGTTAAATTCAAAACAGGAATTTTTCTGTAACGCGCCTTAATCCCTCGCAACCCCACTCCTTTGGGGGTCCGTTTTCGCAAAAATCTTTGTAAAAGGAACTTTATTCCATGAACGGAACATACCTTCTAATTTTCAAGCAGGTGGTTATATTAGTTGAAAAGCGGAAATATTTATCTATTACGCCCCTTAATTCCCCTCAGTGACCCTTGGGGATCAATTTTCCCCGAAATTATTTTGTAGTGGATCTCTACACCATGAAAGGAAATCGCTTACCAAATTTTAAGACTGCACTTTGAATAGTTTAAAAATGGAAATAATTATCTAAAACATCCCTTCAGCCCCTGCAACGCCACTTAGGAAACGATTTTCACAAAACCCATCTTATGACAGATCTCTACTCAGTGAATGGAATCTGCTTACTCAATTTCAAGATTTTACGTCTTATAGTTTAAAAAAGGAGTTAATTGCCTATAACGCCCCTTAATTCTCCACAACGCCACTTGGGGTCGATTTTCGCAAAACCCATTTTGCAGCGGATCTGTACTCTATGAAAAGAATCCGCTTTCCAAATTTCAAGACTGTACGTCTAATAGGTTAAAAATGGAAATAATTATGTATAACGCCCCTTAAGCACCCTCAACGCCCCTTGGAGGTCGATTTTCGTAAAAATCATTATGTAGGGAATCTCTACTTTATGAAATAAAAAATCTGTGTACCAAGTTTCACGACTGTGCATCTAATAGTTTAGTAATGGAAATAATTATCTATAACGCCCCTTAAACCCTCGTAACGCCCCTTGGGGTTCGAACTTTTCAAAATCCGTTCTTAGCTGACGTCTACTCCATGAAGGGAACCTACCTACCAAATTTCAAGTCTGTAGGTTTAATAGTTCCAGAGATATCGTGATTAGTCAGTGAATCAGTCAGTGAGTGAGTGAGTCGCTTTTCTCCTTTATATATATAGATTTAATTAAAGAAACAATGACCACAGTTATCAAAATTAGGTTCACGCAGTATGCAGCATATATCACTGAACTCTACACAACCTTCATCATCAATGGCAGAAAAAGTGTAATAGTCCCCCCAATGGTGACTTGGTCAGATATTTTCTGCGTTAGAACTCATTAATTTCTATCACTTGTCCAATGAATTTAGATTATTGACTTCTTGACCAGTACTCAACCTTTCTACCCATGATCCTTGCTTTACTTTAAAACTTTCTGTATCTTTTACATCCTTCTGTATATTTACTTGATGAAATTTATTCTTACGCGGTCACTTTCTTCAGCAGCCAACCTTTCCAAAATATTTTCGTTAGTCAAAATCTCACCAGTCTTACTCTGTACTCTTTTTTACTTTCTCTTTGAATTCTCTATGGTTAAAATGGTTTTACAGATGGAGTGGGGGACAGAGAGAGTTTGTATTATTGGTTTCTTTAAATCTTTTAAAGGTGAGTTGAGCGACACAGAGCTTCAGAAGATACAGTGGTTGTGGAAGAATCTGTTCTTGTACTATGTGCTCTTGGCTGTTTCCCTTATCTGTAATGAGAATACGGTGTTGGATGACCTTTCTGTTCAGAGGATCAAGTCCTGATCTTTTAAATCCATTCACTGCATTTTACGGCTTCATTCTTTCAAACAACTTTTTCCAAGAGAAATGGAAATGATGACGTAGAAACATTTTGTAATCTGCTTTCTCTAAAGCAATGTTTCAAAATCTTCTTCCAAGCTTTTTTCATAAGAGAAAACACTCCAACATCTAATGGTTGTAAATTGTTTTTCAGTATTAAAATTACTACCTAGTGAATAAATACTAAGTAAATTAATTGTTTAAGTCCTTTAATTATAAAATATAGAGCATTAGATATTTACTAGAGGTTAAAAAATGTCCCTATCATAGAACATTTAGCTAAGCCTAGCAATACCTTCGAATTACCCCACCTAAAAAAACAACTCATGATGAATAGAAATATAAAATTTATTCTTAACTTTTTATGTGGATGTGTTCCTTAGATATTTCTCTACAAGTCTGAACTAAAATTAATAGTTTTTGCCGGTTAATATTGATTTTAGAAGAAAGTTCATCAGCAGCCTAAACTAATAAACCATTTGCAAACAGCAAATCAAGAAACTTAATAAACATCAAATTTGTTGAAAACTTAAGAAACTAAAATGAAAATATTTACTATAATCTCAATATATGTCTCTAAAAAAGAATTAACTAAATATCTTTATTTAAAAACAGAGAAAACAGGTGTTTTTCAATACACCAACCCCCTTTACCTCATGGGCCCACTTTCCCCCACCTAACCCTATTTCTTTTCTTTTCTTTGTTTAAAAATAACCGTTGTTTGAAGTTTGAAAGCATTAACTTAAAAATTAAGCCGTCAAAAAAAAAACTAATAAAAAAACTCGATTTTACTTACTCGACGGCTGAAAATTTTGCGCCTGCGCGACAAAATCGGCGAAGGTGACTCTTTTCATGGAAGGGAACCATTGAGTGATGAAAGATTAAGGGATTTTCCCTGTTTTATGCTCCGTCATCACTTAAGTTATTTACTGTGTATATTTTTTTTTTTCATCTCATTACAGATTACAGATAAATATTTCAAAGAGTGCAAGCTTTTATTTTTTTTATAACACAATTGATAATTTTCTTCATTCTTAAGCAATGGTTTATTGAAGAACAGAGGAATAAAATCCTTAAAATTTCTGAAATATATTTTTATCATATAGTATATTTTCTTTTTGAATGATTTTATACAATGTATGTAAATAAACTTCCAGCCTTTTTACCTTTTTATTCTTATATATTTTTAAATCGATGCGTTTAAATGAAAATGATTTTTAAAAAGTTCATATTTTGATCTTTTAGAATCAGTGATTTAAAAAATAAAATACTGAAAACTTTTCTTTTACTAATTTTTAAAAGATACTCAAAATTTAAATCAAACATTTAAAATCTTCTTCATTTATAAGAATAATTGCATGAAACTTTCTTCCCCCATGTGTTGAACATTTAAAAAAAATACTCACAATTTTAATTCAACATTCAATACAGTTGTGGAATTTTGTAAATTTAAAAATTTCTACTTTTCTGTCTTCCTTGAATATACAATTATTTTTTAAAAAGGTACATTTTCGTTCCAGGGGGCTAAAAAATTGCAAAGTGAGTGAGTGAATTTTAAAGTCGCACTGTTCACCTACTTGAGAGCTTTTGGCGACGCACCTGGCCGCGGTAGCCGAGTGGTATAGGTATCGGATTGTGGCTTGCTTTGTCACGAGTTCGATCCCAGTACCACTAAAGACCCGCCGTGTAGGGCAGCGATGCACGTTAAATCTGTCGAGAGCTGAAATGTCCTCCCGTTGGTGTGATAGTTAGGAGAGGTGGTCCCAGCTCAGGTGTCGTCTACGTCATTGACCATGGTTCAAAATTACGTGGTCCGTCACCAAAAGCCCTCGTGTAGCTGAATAGCGCGACGTTAATATTCAATCAATCAATCAATCAATTGGCGACGTACCTCGAAATTTTTGAACCATTGTCATGTGACGAGGACGACACTTTCAAAAAACAAAATAGTGCGTGGAACGAAATGCGATAGAAGTGAAACTTCTCTTTGGCAACGTTGGAACATTGATTATTTACCCTGATATTCCAAATTGACCGAGCACATGTCTCAATCAGGGTTCATAGTCTGTGTTGCTCTATATCCCCTTCAACCTTTCAATCATGTCTCAATCGCCTAATTTGCGTGAAAGGTATTCGTGGCGAAATGTCTTTCTAAAACCAAATCCAAAGAAGAAAGATGTCCTGGAATTTCTGGGTATACAATACCATTATATTTTGATAAATTTCGTATACTTTTCCTATTTAAACTTTGTCGGCAATTGTAGCAGGCTTTAATGTGTCTTCTAAATTAATTCCCGGTAAAATATTTTTTGTACTCAACAACAGACGTTCTCAAATAATCTCTAAACCATAATGTATCATAAATTGAACGCCCGTATCCATTGAACGACTATCAATGAATCGCTTTTGAAAATCTTTGTGAGCATTTTTATGGGAATAAGTCTTTGTAACGTAAGATAGAATTTATTATTGATTTACATGCATCAGTTCCAACACGCACTAGAATTGTTGAGGGCTCTGTAGTTAATGGCACAGGGTGGTTCACTAAGTCCGTATTAATCTGTGCAGTCATTACAAGAGTCAATAGCATTCCCATCCCTTAAACTGAGCATTAAGAAAGTATTTTGCAGTGTTTTTTTCCGTGTTCGATATTCTCTCATGTACTCTGATGGAGATTGCGCAGTAGCACTTAATAAATTTGCAATACTTTTCTGGGTTTTTTTTCCCTTGCTTTTTTCTTGTCACTTTTTTGACTGGACTTGCTGCTAGTTTTTCTTTCTTTCACGAAACACTTTTCCTCTTTGTGCATTTGATTTAGGCATTCTGACTAGAATTAATATAATAATTCGACGCAAATAAAAGTCAAAAAAGCAAATTAGCAGCCGAAAACATCGCCATGTAGCAACGCAAAGAATCTAAGAAAATATTTTAAAAAAAGCACGCTTTTACTGCGAGAGCTATTTTGTCAACACCGTAATGTCACAGCATCTCATACAACCGTTGATAGATGTTCCCGGATCTGGAGGGAAAGGACCCCCAATGGGAAGGTGGGAAAGTTGACCAATCGGAGGTGAACAATCATCCAACATTTACACGGATATGACGCAAATCACGTTGTGCCCCCCCGTCCTTTTCCCTCCCAACTCACTATCCTGTCATCATGGGGACGATTCGGGGGATGGGAGGGGGCGGGGAGGCTACTTCCGTTCGCTTTTTTAATGTTACGCAAAACTGGGCAAATCTCTCATTCACTCTCGAGCGCTAAGAAGTTTCACTTCAAAAAATGGAAATGGTGATTTTGTAAAGGGAAGGGAAAATTTATAAAAGTAGAGAAAGCCCGTGCAACACCGGGCCATGCAGCTAGTTTACTATATGATCAGTGTACTCTAATATATGTAAAAATGAAACACTAGATAAGCTCTCTACAATATGATGAAACTAATCCATACAACCCTAACAATGCATTAATCAGATTTTAAATAACTTACAGCTGTGTTTTAAGATCTACACAATAATATCACTAATAATATGCAAGAAAATACCTTTCCTTGCCTAATATTTATTGAAATGTATTAAGTTGAGTTAAAAGTCATTACGTTTTTTTGCAACAGCTGGCAGAGGTGCAGTTTCTAAAATACTTAAAGTAATTGCAATAGTAGTTGCTACGTAATTGATTAGCTGATAGTTTAAACTTCATTGTAGGGAACAAATCAAGTTTTAGATATTTGACAGCATGTTGAACATTTAAGACCAAGCTATTCATTATCACCGTATTGTACTGTTTTATTTCCATAAAGGGAAAAATGTGTATCAAGCTTGTGAAAGAAGTGATGCTCTACAAAAATATCAGTTCCAAAACTGGTTCAAGAAATTCTCCACTAGTGATTTTGATTTGAAAAATGCTCCTTGATCAGGAAGGCCTATCCACATTGATGACAAAATAAAGAAGCTGATCCAATAAAACCCACATTGCGTGACACGAGAAATTGAGGATCAGTCAAAAAATTGTTCATTATTCGCCTAAAGACACTGGGATACATAAACAAGCTTGATATTTAGGTTTTTCATGAACTCAAAGTTCATTTGACAGCATGAATGAGCATCTGCGATATGTTCGTGAAATGTGAAGAAAACGACCCTTTTTTGAAACAAATAGTAACGGGTGATGAGAAGTAGATTGTTTACAACATTGTGTGCACAAATGGTTTTGATCCTGAGGTGATGATTCTCATCAATAACATCAAAAGAGCTAGATCAGAGGAAGGATTTGCTCTTGGTGTGGAGGGATTGGAAGGGTGTAGTGTTTTTTGAGCTCCACCCAAGGAACAGAACAATCAGTTTGCATGTGTAATGTAGGCAATTGGACAGTTTGCATGAAACTGTCATCCAGAAACTTCTAAAACTCATCAGTTATAAAAGAGTTCTGTTCCATCACGACAATGTGAGACCACACATCTTTACAACCCATCATAAATTACTAGAGCTTAGATGGGACGCTTTGCCCCACTCACAAACTCACCTGACCCTCCACCATAAGACTCATTAATTTTGTTCTCTTGAAAGCGCCTCCTGTGGAATAACATCAAAGTCAGATGAGGTTATAAATCAGCACCTTGCTCAGTATTTCACAAGCAAAGACAAGTTCTTCTATGAATAGGGAATTATGAAGCTCAATGAACAATGGTAAAATGTCATTGAACAAAAGGGAATATATATTATTGATTTACCTTCATATAAATATATGACTAAGAAAAATATAGAAAAAAAAAGCAACTTTTTACTCGACCCAATACTTTTGTTACGAAAATAATAATTTCAATTATTTTGTAACTCTAACGAATATAAATAGTTTGCAATCAAAATGAAAGCCTGTAAGTTTATTATTCATACCTTCAATATCTTTATACTTGTAGCTTTGCGTTTTCAATTTAAAGGTACATATCTAACTAAAATTGTTTTTATCCCCTTCTCAATTCTGCCATCCCCCCTGCAATGCAAACCTATGTCTCTTAAGAAATTTTTTTTTGCTTACAGCAACTCATTAACTAACAGGGTATAGCTACTGCCATATTATTGATATGTGGCCCCCAAGCAACAGGGGCCCCAACATGTGTATCTATAGTCCCACTAACAGTATTCTCATATCTAGAAAAAAGGCCCAAAAGAATTTTGATACAAAGCCCACCCATAACCAATGTAAACAAAACTGTATTAAAATCTAAGTAATTCATTGAATATTTCTGTACTTACATATTATCCTAACCATATTGGTGACATTGTGGTAACCAATTCAGTGCATATGTCACATGGGAAATCAGGGTTGCACACTTGGTGAATTATCTTGAGCATTGACATTGTTGGTACAGTACGTAAGTACTAATATTTCGTAAAAGTCTTCATTGGAGTTAAATTTTACAAAGCAATTGGTACTTACATATTATCCTCATATCAGCCAAATTTGTGCCATTCAAATCACACCATGATATCATAACATCAAAAGAAAACAAAACGAGATTATTAAGTGATTTGTACAAAAGACTATCAGATTTTAGTGGGAAGTGACACAATTTGCATAGTGCAAATTTAGCTGAGATGACATTAAAACATTACCAGATAATTTATCCATTAAATGAAAGATCGTATTTAATAAGCAGTTTAAATAGGAATGTAACTCTAAAAATTCACTATTTAAAATTATTAGGAATGTTTTCTAAAAGATAGATATTATGTAACTATCATATTGCTAAAATGGTACTTTTGTATACTTGCAACCATAACAGGGACATTATATGAAACAAAGTACACAATTGCCAATTAAGCATGCATGTCACATGTGAAATTGAGATTGCCAATTTGGTGAGTTATCTTGAATGTTGGCATTGTTGCAGTAATACTTAAGTACTGTTAAAATTTAATTCTAATATTTATCATAAAAACAATAATTAAAACAGTACATTCAATAATACTTCTCTTAATAACCTAAAAATAGAACTTTTTTTTTAGAATACATAAATAAAAACTAAAAAAAAATTTATTTTAACAATAAATATATTTATGATACTTAATCGTTATCTTATTTCAAGCAAAAAAAGTAAATAATGATAGTTACTGTCAGTAAACTACTTTCAAAATTTAACTATAAAATATTTCTGAAATGTTTAAAAGAAAAATTATTTTCAATACCAGTAATAACACATTTTTATTCCATTTTTAACTAAAGATATTGATTACAAGTGTTTTTACACTGCAAAAAAAAAAAAATCGTTAAAACACGAACATAATGCAGTTTTGAAAAATGAAACATGAACTTAATAGTTTTTTGCATGTTAAACTTGACACAAGAAATAAATGTTACATATGAAGAGTTTCACATTGTCAGATAGGGTACCACTATTTTCACACAAAAATTTCATTTGTCGAATCTGGGCAAAACTGGTAGTATAAGATTTCCAAATGATGAATCTTGAGGAATGAAGCTTGTGAATGAATTAGCATGAGCATGCTGTAAAGCAGTTCTCTGATTTTTATTCAGATTATGATAATCAGGCGTTGAGGTGGTTTGGGGTGATGGAATCGCAGAACTACTTGCAGTAGCTGAAATACTTGGTGACAATGGAGCGGTAGAACTTGTCGGCGTATTATTTAAACTTACATTGGAAGCCTGCTGTTTTAGCATTAGCTTTTTTTTCTGAAGTTGAACTTCCTCCAGAACTTTCCTATTCTGCTGCTCTTGTTTAGCACTTGGTGGTTGAAAGGACATAGTTCATAAAGTTCGTTTTCAAGTTCCTACCTTGATTTGATATATACAGATGCGCAAAACCCAACTCACTAAATATCTTCTCAACAAGAACCAACGTTTGTTTACAAGCATGTGAATTTAGCACATTGAAATTGTTGCCATTACATATATATTAAAAAAACGCACTGAAACCAAAACCATCTTTGTGTATTTTGGAATTTGGTGCTTTTGAAATATATTCAAGAAATTATGTTTTACTTAAAATAATTTATGAAATTTTCTTTAAAGAGTTAGAAATTTTCCTTCCTGTATGTTTCAGATAAATCACTTTAATCTATCTTTGGATTGAATTAATTATTTATGTTTGATAAGATATATGGACTTTAAAATGAAATTTTATTTTTATGTGATTGAACTTTTATTTAATTTTAAATATTTTTCTCCGGTATGAAATATTTTTTTAAAACACAAAATACAAATAATTTTTTAAATATTGGTAGCGCCTACTGTGGAAAAAACTAAAATTAATTGAGCGATGTTTAACCGAATGTATGTTCTATTCTGCTGTAATACTGTTGTTTAGTTTTTATTGTATTGAAATCCTTCTGTCAACGGTTTGTTAATTTTCATTGGTTTGATGTCTATTTCGGTGTGAAAGAGTTATCATTAAGTATCGCATTACCATGCAAGCTCCTAAGACTGGTAAGATATTAAGAATCTCATCTTTTCCCGATTTATATACACGTTTTTTTACTTAGATTTTATCAGATTTTAAATGTATTTATTTAAATCCATAAAAAAAATTTCATACTCTGAAACAAAGTTTATAAAATTAGTTTTCTACACAGTTATTAATTTATATTATATTGTTAATTTAATTTTCAGTCCATGAGAAATAATTGAGTAATATCTTATTTTAGTATTTATTCATCGAGTTAAGGGATTTCTTTACAGAGATATTTAAATTTTAAAAACCTTTTAATTTATGTCTGTTTGTTTACTCGTACAAATACTTTGAAATATTTTTTTTTATTTAGATTCAAACTCGGTATATTTTATACAGTTCAAATTGTATTTGTGATTTTATTTATGCAAAAACTATCCTTTTGTTATAATAAGATTAAAACTATTCGATTGGATTATTCGCGTAAATTTCCCTAGTAAAAACTGTCATATTTTGAAACTTTTGAATATTTTTCTGTTATTTTTTCATTGCTTTTTTATGACAAAGTTGTCAGCATATTTTAGAACAATTATGACAGCCCTTCAGTGCCAAATAACAAAGTTAAATATGAGAATATTCTGTTCATCAAAATTATTATTTTACTTGTATTCTATATCAGAGATGTTAGTAAAAAAAATATTTTATGAAATATTTTTGAAAGCATATGATACATTTGAAAAAAGGTATATCTTTGATTTAAGGAGTTTTCGATTTTTTTTGCCCTGGGCTTAATATTAATCCTTACTAGTCTAAATTGCACCTGTCATAATGTGACAATATCTTATTTCAGATGCAATGTCCTTTTTAAAATCTCTCAAATTGTTCTTAGTTACCATACTTTATGAACACATTTTTTTTTTATTAAGTTGTGTTTTAATTAAGTCTTGTAATGTATAACCACACAGAAATTTTAACTCTTCAAGAAATGTAATGTAGTTTATCTTTTGCTTAAAAATTTTATTTTTGCTTGCATATTATATACATGTGCATTTGTGTAAAACTTTAAAACCAAGTAATATTTTTAATTCATTCAAAAGTTGCATCTATCGTACAATAAAATTAGATATATAATAATTAAATTTGTTTTATTAAGCATGTAGAGGATGCATTGAGGGAAGGAAATAAAATTCCATAATTTCAATGCTAGAATTAGTTTAAATCTAATTTATACTTTATTAGGAAAAATTTAGGCACTTTTGCCATTTAAACATTACTCATCCTATGTCTTTTTTTTTTTGTTAAGTTTTTTTTGTGGTAATGATTGTTCTACTTACTTGCTATTTCATCCTGTCATTAAGTTATGTTTTACAAAATTATGATTGGCTGGATACTGGGCAATTTTTATAGGTTTTCATCAAAGGCATAGTTTTTAAAAACAAACCAAAATGTATCAGTTTTGGTATCAAAAATGCATGAAGTACTAAAAATTTTTGCTTTAATTCTTTGATAATATACCATTTAATATCTGTGTATGTTTTTGGATTTTTTTTATTTGATTTTTTTTCCTTTTTTTAGATCTTACTTACTCATCTTCCAGAAGATTTGGTAAGTTATGTGTTGCATTATGTTAATAAATGCAATGATTACTTATGTACTAGCATCACTGCAGCAGAATTGGCACCATGCAAATCATATCTTAATATATTAAGATATGATTTGTGTTTCTAAGATTTTAAAGTTTTTTATATGAAAAAATACCAATAAGAGAGTCAAATTTTGGCGGAACATGGTGCGATTCACATGGGGCCAATTTGGCTGCTGTGATGCTAATATGTAAGTTACATACAATGTTTTAAAAATTGCTGTTTATTTTAATGTTGAAGAGTCCTTTTTTAAAAAATATTTTTATAAAAATTATTAAATATAATCTCGTACTGGTGTATTATCCGCTACAATGCCAATGTTCAAGATAACTTGCCAAGTTGGCAACCGTGTGCTTCATTTCATATAATATTGCAATAGTTACGATTATACATAAGTACCCACAATCTTTAAAAAGCTTTATATAGAATATTTTAATTATATTGAAATTTTTCAGTTCCACGTTTATACAAAAAAAAAAGCCAGCTGGGTGGCATAGTTGATTTGCCACTAGCCTTGTATGCCTAAGGTTGCGGGTTCAACCCCGGCTAAAGTTGGTGGATTTTCATGATGTAGAAAATCGACAGCGGCCATGCCGCATGTAAAAGACCCCTTGAGTGACTTTTTGTGGCTTGGGTGCTTTCAGCAAAATTAAAATCCTAAGTATGGTTTCGCATTACCAGAGCTTAGGTGTCTTCCTCTGGGGAGAAAACTGGGCATCAAAATTACCTATGACGATTGGTATCTGCCTATATGGTGCCACACTAAAAAGATACCAGCTTCTGGGGAATGTACTAGGTCTGAAATGATAAAACATCAAACCGCAGCCCCATTAGAAATGTTTATACCAAAAATTTTTCTCTTGTAAATTTTATTTGTTATGATGTATTATACAGTGAATAAATTTTACAAAATGCCACCTATCCAAAAGACATCCCCAAATGCTGTCATAATTGTTATTATCCATATTATTATATTTGAACATGTGAAGAAATAGTTTTCCATTATGGACTATATAACACAGCATTTATCAAGATTTCTGATGTGACGAAATTGGTTGACAGTAAAATATGTGTGTCATTTTATTTAAAGTCTTAATTATATAATGTATGCTGAACAGTTAATAAATAAATGTATTAACTACAATCGTACTTGAGAAAAGTTTGACAAAATTAAACTATAGAAAAGTTTATTTATTGACCTAAAAGTTCTTCTATTTTTGACAATGGATAAACGTATCAAAAATTAATGTTTTGAGTAATAAAAACACATTGGAATTCATAGCATTGAAGTTTATTTAAATAAAATTTGGTAGAAAATATTTTTTTTTTAACAAAAATTTCTCAAATTTCACTGATTAAAATTAATATGTATTTTTCTCCTTTTCTTTTCTTGGTTCATGCTGTATATCTGAACTGGGTAAATAATAGTGAGTATTATTTTTTTTTCATTTTTAAAATTATAATAGGTTTTTTTATATTCATTAAATTCTATATTATTTTTTTAAATGTCATTGACTGATTACCATCTACATGGTTATATGTTTTCTGTTTAATGACTAAATGATGATTTTTAAAAAAATATTTCACAATTAAAAAAAATTTTCCATTCAAATAGTTCGTAATTAAACAGCTTTCTAGATCGTGATTGAGTCTTAATATATATCACCATATATTATTAGTTGAATTTGTATTGAATATCATTAGCTTGAATTTTTTTTATTTAATTTCTTTCTTTTATTTATTTTGAAGTTGTTTTTGTATAATTTAGTAGTTTTCCATTACGTTTTTTCTCTTTACTTAATATAGGGGAATGTTATAATCTAAACATACCAAACAATTTGGAATTTGAGTAAATTTTGCCTTGGAATCCAGATGTTTAATAGAATTCTGTTCACAAATGCAAAATACTCTTGTAACTTGTTCCATTCCAAATGTTTGCTTGAGAGTAGTGTGGAAGTTTGGAGAGTGGTACAAAAAAGTGCTTGGGTCACTTGGATTGTAGTTTAAAATTACAAGGTTCTTTACTAATAATCCTCTTAATTTTAAAATTCAATGTTAATAGACAATCAATCAAGATATTAAAATATTGATATTCCTGGGATAATATGGCTGGTTGCTGCATAAAAAGTGGGAGGTTAAAGGGGGATTAGATTTATGAAATGAAATAGACATAAGTGACGTAATGCTGATCATTTTTTGTTTTCCTAATGCTTGATTCAGCATAGGGATTTGTCATTCAGTTTGATGTTAATAATTGTGGTAATAATTGTGCCTGGAATAACTGTATTAGAGATTTTCATTGCTAAATTCATATCTTTCATGTGATATATTTTTTTTAATTATGAACTTACAAGAATACCCCATTTTTTTATTCACTTTCCCACTAACCATTCCTGTATAAATGTTCCCCCCAAAATAATTGTTTCCTACACTCCTCACTTAACTGTGACTGAGCAAGCCAGTTTTTCCTACCCCGACTGAAACCTTACACTCTGCACTGAAGCATTTTGACTGGTAAACGAGAAATGGATCAGACAGATGCAAAGTCTTTGCAAAAAATGCAATTTAAACTAAGTTTAAATACGCAACACCTTTAAGGGTGCAATTTACATTTATACTTGCATTACTACTTAGATTAATTGTAAATATTTTCTGTAATATAAACATTTGTATTATATCCATCTCTGGCTGTTATTCGAATTCAAACAACAGCATCAATAATAATACCCAAATATGTGGTACTCATTGGTCAAATTCATGCATGAGGATTACTGCTTATGTATCTACTAATTCAGTTGCAGAGCGGGTTCTTGTGGCAGATACAGTCCACAGAGATAACTTACCCTCCAGTCTTTGTGATAGTTCCATCATATGTACATTGTTAATTGTTTCCAAATAATTTATATTTTTAAAATTTGTTCTTTTTTAAAAAAGTATTAAATGTAATATTTCCATAAACCCTTTATAATGAAGGAGAAATAAAAATCAGATACTAATTGTGATAAACTGAGCAAATGCAAAATATTAAATTTACAGGACAATTTCAGAATTACTAAAATGCATGAGTATTTCTCATTTACCAATATATCTAGAGATTTAAAAATGGAGGAACCATTGTGGTCCGAAAGATTGTAAAGATAAATATTAGGAATATGGAATGCCTACAAATAATTTTGCTTCAAAGAAAATCAAAAGATAAAGAAACCCTTTGATGTTAAATATGGAATTTCAATAACTTTATATTGAGGACTTGAACCAAAAATGAGTTCTTTTTATTAAATACTGCTCAGGATTTCATAATGTTTGCATTATAGGCCTTCTAAAACTTATTTGTCAAAAAATAAATGGTCTCACCTTGACTAAATAATATCAAAGGATTGAATTACCTTTTTGCTAGGAGTAAATGCATTCTGTGTTTTCAAATTAAGACCCATGATTTGTGTATTAGACCGAAAAACTTTACACTTTTAAGGGATGTGATAAAAACATTGCCTATTTTGTGGCATTTTCATAAAAAAGGTTGGATTAGTCAATCTGTAGAATTTGAAAACATCAAATTAACATAAAATTTGCATTCTTACATTTTACTTTTTTATCATATTCATTTATTTTAGACAAATGTAAAATACTTTTATAGTCGAAAAAGTTTATATGAACACATTTTATTATAGAAGCAATGTTTTTCTCAGTGCAGTTGATTTAATGCATTGCTTTAGAATAACCTATTAACAGTACTAAATGAGATAATCCTGTACTTGATGTTATCATAGATGATAACTTGACTTCCAAAAAATAGTTTCCTGCCTTAACTTTTGAAGTTGAATACGAGTTATTTATTTTTATTTTTCTAATTTACATTTTTATTTAAATATAGTTTTTTTTAATATTTTATTGTAAGTCATTTATTATTAAAGTAATTTTAAAAATTAAAAGTTTGTGGTATTCAAGATGGGATTAATTAAGATTCTATTATTTTAAAAACAGAAGGGAAAATGACAGCAATCGTGAATGAAATTCTGAAGTATTACACTATATAATGTTACTCACTTCATCATAATTTTCTTTTCTAAGTGTAAAAAAATAGCTCTAAAATTCAGAAGGGTTGGTTTTTTCTAAAAATGTACTCCAAAATTTGTACTTCAATATGAATTTATCTTGCTTACATTTTTTATTTATTATTACTTATTTTGAACAATTTACATACATGAATGCTTTTACATCTAAAGCATATTGATTTAATTTCATAATTTACCTTATTTATTAAAATTTCTTAGTCAATTTGATTAATGTTGTAGGCAAATAGCCACGATCCCGAACTTGTCACTTTCATCATCTATGTCAAACCTTAATGCCATTAAATTCTCATTATATAGAGGGCTGATGTTCTCAAAATCTATCGAGATTCAAAGTCTTTATGTTGGTGTGGTGGGGAAGTTTGAGAATGGGCTACCAGCTCAGGTATTGTCCTTGATGGGGGTGCAAAATGACAAGGTCCAACACCAGTAGATTTTGAGCAGCTTCAAAGTGGGAGGCTAATGAAAACCAATTCAAATCAATATTTCAGTTAGTAATAATATTTCATCTCTAAAATCTTTCATTTAAAAACGTTGTTGTATTTTTAAAAGATATAAAACGGCATTTTCTTAAAAAAAATTAATATTGTTTTTTAAACCTAAAATAATATGTATTAAAACCAAAAGACTGAAAATATATTCAACACTGTAATTATTTTAAAAATTTGTAATATTTTTGGTTAGAATTCATTATTGATAAGATTTCAGAAACA
Organism: Trichonephila clavipes; assembly: GCA_019973935.1. NCBI lineage: Eukaryota > Metazoa > Arthropoda > Arachnida > Araneae > Nephilidae > Trichonephila > Trichonephila clavipes. Next base: position 280,572 of record BMAU01016332.1, on the reverse strand, counting down.
AGTATAAAACAGTGAGAAATACTGTGAGTAATTTTTGCTTATAATATGCTTTAAAATTGGATTCTTTTGGTGCAATTAAGTTTAAAATATTTACTATATTGTTCAATGTAAGGATACGCACCATCTATATGTTTGCAAAGTTTTTATTATATAATGCAAAAAGCAACACACCGAAAAAGAGTTCTTCAAAATTTTGGGTATGCACATACAGTGGACCACAAAAGTGTTCGTTCACTTGTAATTTCCTAAAAAATTGAATGTTTTTCACAAATAAAATTTAATGTATCGTAATTGTACTTTTTTTAACGATATCTGCTACTTGTTCTTAATGGAATGACGTAATTAATTTTTAAAAATAGTGTAACTTTTAAAAAAACAATAATCAAAAAGCTACTAAAAAATTACGCCACAAAAGTCTTCGTACACTTAACAAAAATCTCAACTTAGCTTTAAATATTATATTTCTTTATTAGTTTAGTACTCAGTAGGATATCTTTAAGTGTCTACAACAACTTTTAAACGTCTTGGTATAGATTTAATTAGTTTTTTTGTAATTTCTGTATTGATTTTCCTCCATGCTTCTGGTATTATTGTTTTTATTACCCATTATGTGTTTATATGTCATGTTTTCTTTTTTTTTTAATTTCAAATTCTCACCAAATATGTTCTACTGGGCTAAATAAAGTGATTGAGGAGGTGTTTTCAGAATTTGGGAACAGTTATAGAGACACCAGCAGCATACATTGAGAGCAGTAAGCTTAGCGTCATTATCCTATTTAAAAATGAAGTCGTCTCCAATATCCAAATTTTGGGTGGATAGTTTAAAATTTCTCTTTAAAATATTTAAATAGAGTTCATGATTCACAATACCATAAAAAAAGACCAAATTACCTAATTCTGAGACCAATTTACACCCTCACGCTAGAACTCTTCCACCTTCGTGGTGCATTAATCCAACTAGATTCTTGGGATAGTTTCAGAATATTCTAAATTGACAGCAAATTGATTGGTATGACAGAAAATTCAACTTTTTTGGTCTCGACAGGCATATAATAGCTTATAAATGAAAAATGAAGAATTTAATCCCATGAATTATGTAGAACAAGAACTCCTTCACCTTCATACTAAAGGGTGGAGGTGTAAATCAGCTTCAGAATTAGGTAATTTGCTATTTTTTGATAGTATTGTGAATCATAAGCTCTATTTAAATATTTTTAAAGAGAATTTTTAAATTATCCACCCAAAAATTGGATATTTGAGACAACTTTATTTTTTAACAGGATAATGACACCAAGCACACTGCTCTCAATGTATGCCGCTGGTGTCTCTATAACTGTCCCCAAATTCTGAAATCACCACCTCAATTACTTTATTTAGCCCAGTAGAACATATTTAGTGAGAATTTGAATTAAAAAAAAAGGAAACATGACGTATATTCACATAATGGGAAGTAAAAACAATCACAGAAGCATGGAAGAAAATCGATACAGAAATTACAAAAAAATTGATTAAGTCTATACCAAGATGTTTAAAAGTTGTTGTGGACGCTTAAAGATATCCTACTAAGTACTAAATTAAGAAGGAAATACAATATTTAAAGAGCTATGTGGAGATTTTTTTTTAAGTGTACGAAGACTTCTGTGGCGTAATTTTTTAGTAACTTTTTGATTATTATTGTTTTTTAAAAAAAGTTACACTATTTTTAAAAAATTATTAACGTCATTCCATTAAGAACAAGTTGCAAATATCATAAAAAAAACTACAATCACAACATATTAATTTTTATAAGTCGAAAACATTAAATTTTATTAGAAATTGCAAGTGTACGGAACACTCTTGTGGTCCACTGTACCTTTCGATAGAATATGCAAATAATTAACTTTCGGCAGTCTGTGACTCACTAGCTTGAACTCCAGCATTGAGAGAAACAATCAAGTGGACTAAAGAAAGCAGAGTGGTCAAATCACAAGATTCGCTCGATACTTGGTCTGTGAGCGTTGCTTCCTTTTGATGATAGTGGCGGGAAAATGGGCCGTTGAAGGTTGCATTCGATCGACACTCACTGCCTTACTGCGTCTTTATAATCAATCCCCGACGTATAACCCGGTCATTTGGGACTGCAGTGCTCATCGATAAGCGACTCAATGAACAAGAACTGAGTTTATGGATGTTATTGCGCCAACTGCCCCACACCTCCAGCAGTGCCGATTTAAGCTCATTTTGGACCCTGGGCGCAGAAAATCTACAGGCGCCCTTGGCACTGGCGAATTGAAATTTTTTACCAGAAAACCTGGTTCAGTGCAGCTTATCTGGGCCCCTGGGGCCCCAAACGCTTAATGGATAAACCGGCACTGACCTCCAGGCAAGTTTACTGTACTGTCGAGTGTATTTGACCTGGTATTTCATGAAGTGGAGTATAGCGATGATTCTCGCTTCGAACTACCATACTTATTCAAATCTAAGCCGCACCCTAAATTCTCAGCAAATTTTTGGAAAAAATGAAAAAATAGTGTAAAATGGTTTATCAATATCCAGTTTTACGAATTTAAAATAAAGGAGAACTAGTAAGAAGGGAATATAATTAGTTATTTTACCAGTATTATAAACTTAAATACATACATGAACCTGTAATTGTCTCATCCAACGAATTTTTTTCCTCCGATTCTTAGCCGCACGAGATTTTCAATAGCATTAACATTGAAAAAAAGTGCGGTTTAGAGTTGAGTAAATACGGTAATTCCCAATGACCACACACACACAGCGAAGGCGTCTGGAAATCTCCAGTGCAGCTGTAGGATACTCGTCCCTTTCCCGATAATGAGGAATTAGGGTATGTTGTACCATTTCATTTAATTGTCGTACCCTTTTATTTTCCATGCATTATAAGCTTGCAGCACGGTTGCACGCTTACAAAATTCTATGCCCCGTAGTGTGCGTGTCCTTACACGGACTACTGGGCTTACATTTTTAAAGATAATGGTCTACTGCACACGATATGCTTTCGTTTTTCTTCGTTCTTCTCCACAATATCCCTGGACAGCGGGTTTGCCTGATCTATCATGTAAGAATATCTGACTGTCTCAGAATCTCATCAATCCGACTCTCCAAATGGAATGTGTTTTTTTAGCAATCACATAGGAGGACATCCACGAACACTACGAGTCATTGCCAGGTGAATAACAGCTTGTATCAGAACCAGAAGTAGGCGAACGCCATTATTGATTTCTCTCTCTCTCGGAGCTGTATTTTCTGAATAAAACATTCAATTCCTATAATAATGTTAGTGTTTCGCTTATACATATGTATCACTCCTACCAATTTTCATCCAATTTAAATAATTCCTTTTTTGTGTATCGTTTTTTATGTTGGAGAAAGAGAAGTACGCGCATATATATATATATTGACAAGACATTTCAAATTAAACATTAACTCATGTTCATATTTTCAAAAAAAAATTTAATTAAAGAATATTTTAGTAAGAATTTGTTGGAACACCAGACACAAAAAGGTACATAATATACATTTAAAGAGAATTCTTAGAAAAATTTATTTTATTAATTACACTGATGTGCAAAAGCAAAAACTTGAGCCCTGGTACCATTCCTGCGGATTCTTTTGTAAAATGACCTCCTGAATTCGAATATGACCCCCATTTCATTCAACCACCCACCCATTGTTTTCTTGGAACGTCCTTTCCCTATTTTTTAGCGTCGCCACAGTAGCCTATTGATCAATTTCACGGACTCGTGGCAGGCATGTCACGAGCTAGAGCTTTGTACCGCTGAAGACCCCCGCAGTGTAGGGCAAGCTCAAACGTCCTCCCGTTGGTGTGGAAGTAACACAACGTGTGAGTTGTGACGTTGGTGTGAGTTGACACCCCTTTCTCTTGAAGGGGGTGTCAACTCAAGTGTTGTTCTCGTCACTTGGCCATAGTTCAAAATTACGAGGTCCGTCGCCTATAGTGCGACGTAACTTTTACTCTTAGCTCCCCTTTTTTGGCGCAGTTCGGTAATTTTATGGCCATGAATTTAATTTGGTTGGAGGAAGCGAAAAGAATTATTTTAACACTTGAAAATATAAAATAAAATAAACGCAATCTATAATAAAATACTTTCATATATGGTGCTTACTTTGCTCTTCTACCTTGAAGTAGAAGTTTCTTGTACCAATGACTGGCAGTATTCTGCGCACATGCTCGCATTCCATTTCCCTAAAAATCTCTCAGATTAAGCAATGTCTTAATAAAGCCTGTTTGCTGGGGTCCATTAGCAGAGCTACAACTTTCAGCGCAAAGCTCAACTATAATCATAACAGGTTTTTATCTAGGATTCTGCTCTTTTCGTATGTCTCTTTTTTCCCAAAGAGTATGCAACTGGAACTGATGGAAGTTATTCCCATTGGCCAACAAGACTACTTTTAAGCTTGTGTTTGATTAGCAAGAGTCACTTCACTATTTGTGTTCCTCTCACATGGCTTCTTCAGTTCCATCATCAGTTCATTAATAACGTCATAAGACTAAACCGGAGTCTTCTATGGAAACAGAAATCTTCGGGAAGAAAGCAATTCCAGGGTTTAGTGTTAGATTCTATGGGGTGTTTTTTTTTAGATGTATAGAACTTTAAATTGCAATAAAACAACGATGTATTATTCGATTGACATGAATTTTTTTTTATTCGAAAGATAATCTTGTGGCATTACATTTTAAATATGATTTCTGGCATAGGACTGCCACGGCTGGCTCGGATGGAGTCCAATCTGGACGTCCAATTTTCGATGACTTTTTCCAACATTTGTGGCCGTATATCGGGAATAACACGGCGAATGTTGTCTTCCAAATGGTCAAGCGTTTGTGGCTTATCCGCATAGACCAATGACTTTAGATAGCCCCACAGAAAATAGTCTAGCGGTGTTAAATCACAAGATCTTGGAGGCCAATTCACAGGTCCAAAACGTGAAATTAGGCGGTCATCAAACGTGTCTTTCAATAAACCGATTGTGGCACGAGCTGTGTGACATGTTGCGCCGTCTTGTTGGAACCATAGCTCCTGGACATCCTGACTGTTCAATTCAGGAATGAAAAGTTAGTAATCATGGCTCTATACCGATCACCATTGACTGTAACGTTGTGGCCTTCATCGTTTTTGAAGAAGTACGGACCAATGATTCCACCAGCCCATAAAGCGCACCAAACAGTCAAGTTTTTCTGGATGTAACGGTGTTTCGACATACACTTGTGGATTAGCTTCACTCCAAATGCGGCAGTTTTGTTTGTTGACGTAGCCATTCAACCAGAAGTGCGCTTCATCGCTAAACAAAATTCGCTTATGAAAATCGGAAACAACGGCAATCTCGTTTTGGGCCCATTCGACGAATCTACGCCTTGCTTGATCATATTTAAAATGCAATGCCACAAGATTATCTTTCGAATAAAAAAAAATTCATGTCAATCGAATAATACATCGTTGTTTTATTGCAATTTAAAGTTCTATACCTCTAAAAAAACACCCCATATAAGAAGAGAAATTTTTACACATCCATTTCTAAGAGATTCCACAGCTGAAGTCGAGGCACAAAAAGTTTATTTTTATTCTTAGGTAACTTCAAATCTTGGATTAGGTCATTCAAATATGGTTGAGTAACGAAGTTAGGTTGTCGATTAATTAAATCGACTATATATTGTTCATCATCATCAGCGGATGTTAATGCTCCAGACGGTGGTTTAAAACAGTACTCCGCAACCTTTTTATCTCTGCGGACTGGTCAACGTTTGATAATTTTACCGCGGCCCGCTGATGATGAGACGCGTTGATTGTTTATATTTTAGATTGTTTTGATTTAACAATTGTAATTTAGTTACATTTAAATATACCTTCTGAATAAAATATAGATACACCAAAAATGAATAAAAGTGATTTAACGTGGAGTATAAAGTGATTTCCGTGGAAAGTTGCGCAAATCCGAGAGAAATGCACCACTTTAAATAAAATGGCAATAGTTTAATGTTCTTTAGGCGACCCGGCACCATTTGATCCACGGACCGGGGGTTGCGGATCACTGGTTTAAAGCATTCCAAGACTATTTCTGGCAGGCCAAATCATAGGCACAGCAAAAGGCATTGATTTATAGGTACCTTTGAGCAATTTGGTGAAGCTACTGTAGCACAACTTAGGAGCCCAATTCTTGTCCTGATCACAAATTTAGTAATTGAAGTAAAAATGATAAGCTGTTTAAATAAATAAAAAAAAAAGCGGAGAAGAGTTTTCGCTTCTTAAAACTGCTTATAATTTTTTTTTTTTTTTTTTTTTTTTTTTTTTGTCAATTCTTCGCAAACATAGGAGCTATCGGTACGATTTTTTCACTTGCTCAGCATTATGAAATTAAACAGTAATTCAAATGCTCGGTTCTTACACTCATGTGCTTTACATGCTTTTAAAAGGCCGGAGTAAAAAAGAATTGATCGCGTCATTGTCGCTAACCCAGGTCTGATATTGTCGAATCGTGGAATACCAGCACAAATATAATACTCATCACTTGGCCGTGGTTCAGATTTACGAGGCTCGTCCCCAACACCCTTTGTTTGCTTTTTAGTGTGATATTAGTTCTAAAAAAATTACTTAAGACATTTTCAGTTTTTAAAAAAGTTAGCCACTTTTGCGCTTTTAATGTATTTATTCTTATTTTTAGAACAAATCTTAATTTTTTTGTAACTTTCTAAGTTTTATAGATGCACAATTTTTCCCTCTCAACATATTTTTCATGATTTGCTTCATTTATATCTCACATCTAGATATAAACTAAAAATAGTTAAGATTCACATCGGAATTACTGTGTGTTAATTATAACTGAACCTCCAAATCACCTCAAACATAGCCTTTTACAGTAGTTTAAAAATGAATAGTTTTGCCAAGTTTGTATTTGTGTAAAATTACTTTTGTAAATGACTTATTTCAAAAACCTAAAATAGATGTATATAATTGCGAAATGCAATGAGTCTGAATGATAATATTAAAAAATAATATATGGGTTATGTTTCAATTTTTTGCTTTTTTTAACAAATAGGAGATTCCTCCCCTAAAATTTTATTGTTAACGTTTTATTATGTATATTATATTTATTATCACTGATAAAATGTGCTGATAAAATTATTTTTCTAAAAAGCAGTATTACTTTAATATTTAGCACGGTATTAAAAAATCTCCGTATGTATATATATATATATATATATATATATATATATATATATATATATATATAATATATATGTCAGTTTCTTGAACATATAATACATTAAGTTTTGGAATTTCATACATAAATTTCTTCCCACGTTGTAAATGTTAGACCCGTTATTTCATTTTTTTTTAATGTTTTAAATATATATATGTTGTTAAATTTGAAAAAAATTGCAGTTTATTACAGAAATTTGTTTTCGTATACTTTTGCTTAAAATTTAACTACTTTTTATTATTTATTTTAGTATTAAAAATTATTTGATCAATAGAAGGACAAATGTAGAGCATTTCACTAGGACGTAAAAATATATTCTAGTGACCCAGTGGTAGTTCAAGATTTAACATTGAAGTATAATTCTGAGTGTCGCATCAAACGGATATTAAAATAGTTATCCAAGCCAAACAGCGCAATGATTAATTACATCACGTCACTTTAATCTTTATTTAGTCTTAGCTTAAGACTATTATTAAATTAAAAACTCTTCCTTCTTTAAACATTGGCAGGATGTACATTAATTGACATGCGAACATCGATCGTTCAAGCATTAGTTTGTTGTAAACTTTTGATAATTTTGTGGAAAAAAGTACGAGTCAATCCATTTCTTTTGGAAAATATTTTTCGATTTTTTGTTGCTGTGATAATAGAAATGTACGTTTAATGTACAAAGGAAGTAAATTACTGTAGTTTATTTTAATTTAATGATAGAGAAAGTCCCTGACTTTCTTAACCACTTTGTCTCTAATTCAGATAATGCCTTTCCGTTTTCTTACTTTTTTAATTTTGATTATCATTGATGAATATATACGTAAGATTAGTTACAACGTAATGATCTCAGATACCGATGCCAAATAGACCTTGGGTAAAAGAATCCAAAAACTTATATAATCGCCTTTGCGTGCTTGTCCCATTCTGCCCCTCTCACTTTTTTTCCGGAAGCTCCTGATACTAAAAGCCTTTTTGGGCACAGAGGGAGCTTAACCAATGAATCAACGTCTCTGTCATTTTCCAGATGTTTTTGCCTCTTTTTTCCCCTCTGGAAATACACTTAAATCTTCGCGTGATGCTACATTTAGCTATATTTCCCTCACCATGTATGTGTAGGTGATGTCTTCTCTTTTGCGTAGCATCTTTAGTGTGTACCTTAAAGATCCCCTATAACACTTTGACATCCGCCTCTTCGTGTCAATCTACTAGATCTTTGCTGTCATGGCAGAAAACGTGCTGGAGAGAATAGACAAGAAACGTTCAATTGAGTCGTTTGGTTCCATTTGGGGTAGTTGTATGGTCAATTTAGATAGATAGCCTCACTATATTCCTTGCTTATTAAAGATGGTTTTGGGACTGAAAAAGAGAATCTTTACGCTTTGAAAGATAAGAAAAATCTAAGAATGAAATATAGATTGAAAGGGTTGCGTGTTTCTGTATTTTATCTCAAGACAGAAAAAAAAATCCCTTTGTGTGTTCTGGTCTCTTTTAATCATTTCGAGTAGGACACTCTTTATTATTTACATCTAAAAACAAACATTATTGAAGGAATTAGAATATTTTAATGTATCTTTTTTTCCCTCTAAAAGTAAAAGAAACAAAAAATGTTTAGTTGGTTACAATTCCCAATGTCGGAGAATGCAATGTTAATTGCATTCTTTTTTTTCTTCTTTTTTTTGTAAAATTTATCCAATTATCTTAATGTGTTATTGCTTTTAAAAAATTTTTTTAAAGGGGAGATAGAGCATTTCTTCTATCATGACATCTCTGGTGAATATTTAAGTTTTAAAAAGCTTTCTTGATAATGAAATTTGTAATTAAATAATAAATATATATATGTATATATATATAATGTGTGCTGAGAAATTCCTTTGAAAAATAATGGATAAATACAATCTAATTCATATTTTTTATTATTAATCATATTTATTTTCTAGTTATTTTAATGCAGTTTTCTCAACTCTTTTATTTATTTATTTTTTACTTGTATACCTCTTGACCTATTATCACTGTTCTACGCATCCCCCCCCCCATTACGTATAATTACTAACATGCGCATGTCCAGTAATAACATTACAATAAATAAACACTTTTATTTTTGTCAGCTACGTAAAAATGGTGTATTTATTCAAATTTAATTTTCAAAAACACTTGAAACTCGAGCACTGTTCGAGCAGGCTAGGAGTGGGTTAAAAACATTATCAAAGTGAGAAAAAGATATTAAAAATAGAGAGATGCACAAATTAATATTTCTAACTTTTTTCAAGCCAATCATTGAAGCCATCCTTCTGAATTTATTACAATACATTCTTTAAAAATATAGTACCGTTAAGTATTTAGTACAATAATTGTGGATGTGTGGGTGAGGTACAACTAATTTTTATTTTAATCGTAAATATAATTTGAAAGTTATTTCACCATTAAAAAATATTCAGGAAACAACGATTCACTTATTTTAAAAAAATATAACTTTACATAATGAGAAGTAAGAGGTCTGACGTAATAATCCTCCCCCTCTCCCGTGTTTAAATCATTTTACAGCTGTTAAATGCATGTTTTCTCATGTCCAATCTATCTATCAGTGTTCACCTTTACATTGTTCTTTCCACATGCCCCCGAGGCCATTTCTGGTACCTCTCGGGGTACGCGTATCACAGGTTAAGAAACACTACACTAAGAAGTGGTGCCGCGGTAGCCGAGTGTCATGGTCGTGAACTTGCATATATCGAGTTGTAGATTCAAGTTTGCTGCCACATAGGATCTTACGTGCAGAGGGCTGATACGCATTTAAATTTGTCGGGACTCAAAATCCTCATAGTGGCGTATGTGGAGATTTGGAGAGTAGGATATTAGTCGTGTCGTCCTCGTCACTTGGTCGTCATTGTTATTTATTAGGTCGTCGAAACCATTAATTCACATGTGGCTGGCTTCATAGCGCAAATTAATAAACAATCCAATAAGAAAAGTATCAGATTTCAAAAACTACTGGAACAGTTCGAGGGATATTTGGTATAATGTTACTAAATGTAAAATGTTACTAAAATAGTAATGGCGCTTGTGTGCTCTAGATCTCTTGAGCATAATAATCCAAAAATAATGCAACACGTTGGCACTTGTAGAGGGTATGATTGCCCTTGACAAAGCAGTACAGCTCTGTTAACCAAATTTCATACTGTTTATGAAGTGTCTAAATAATAAACACCATTTTTTCACCAAGACGCTTCTTACACCGGGAGTCTTTTGAAAGACGTCTGGCGAACTTCATTTCCTCTGACCCATAGAGCATCCCAGACATACTCTAAGGGATTCAGGTCTGGAGATCTGGTTGTCCACTCCAGCATTTTAATATCCTCAGTCTCGAGGTATTCGTCAATCAGCCGACCCTGTGTGAATGAGCGTTACGATCTATTAAAATGAATTGGGTCTCAACTATTCCTCTGAAAAGAGGGATAGAGGTATATCCCTCTTTTCAGAGGGATAGTTGAGACCCAATTCATTAGTTGAGAAGGGATAGTTGAGACCCAATTCATAGTTGAGACCTCTATCCCTCTTGGGACTCCCTCTAAAGATCTCATCCCTATATACTTCAGAGCCATCAATGTCTCCTGGATGCCCTGTAATTGTTCTTCTGGACATTGTTCCGTTCTCCTGGAACTGTTTATATAATCTGGAAGTCACATATCCTGACATACTGAGTCATCTTGCAACCTCCGTTTGTGATACGCCCGCTTCCAATCTCCCAACTGCTTTCCATCATAATTTATCATCGAGGCATTGCCATTATAGTATTATTTGCAAAAGTTCCAGACATAATCGTATACCTTCAGAAACACGACCAAAACTACCCTAAGTAATGTTTGAAGTACATATCTTATCACTTTTCATAAATTACGTAAAATAAAAGAGTTGAATTCGATTGAATAATTAAGAAAGCTTTTTTTTTGTTATGTTTACAATTTTGTTAAAAACAACTCAATAGTTTTTTCTTAAATTTAAAAATTCTGTGAAAAAGTGTTTGTTTTGTAACTTTTGCACTCCAGTGTATTTTTCTCTTTGGAGAATCGCTTTCTCAGTTAATCAGTTCCAATTTTGCTTCTATTTTTGTAAATTTCTATATTGAAAATCTCAGAAATTGATAGAAAATACAATAAAGGCATATTTTCCCTAGTAATATCCGTAAGAGCCGGAAATTCAGTTTCATAATTTTTCCTGTTCCTAAGGTTTCTTTTCCCTCATTTCTCAGACTCATATCAGAAACTGACTCAGCATTAGAACAGTGAAATCACTGTCGGCAAAAACAAGCAGGTGTGTTCGTTGGGGGTTGACGAATACTTCCTTTGTTTCTTTGAAAATACTTCCGATTTTTTTGTGGTTTCATCTGTCCGACGTCATTAAGCTAGCAGATTGGCTCCACCTGGCTTCTTGTCTATTAATACTAGTATTTCATCACAAGTGCAGAGATGTATGTAATTTAAGAGCAATAACTTTTAAAAAAGTTTTTTTGGTAAATTTTGAATGTTGAATACGTACTTAAGAAAATTTATTTTTGACGTTTTGTTTGATGGTTCACTTTTGTTCTTAAAATTGACCGAATTAGATTTCAAAAATTTTAGATTAGCAAGGGTAATTATGTAAGAAAACTATTTTAATAACAACTAGTGTAGAGGAAGCTAGCTGTTTGATTCTTTAAATTTCATTATTTAGAAATGACCTCGTGTGGAGTTTGATAATTATTTTAGTTTTTCAAAAATGACTCTGTATGTGTGATTATCACTTTCATTTTAATTCTTGTTTCAAAAGTATATAAAGTCTATACAATCTAAAACGAAATATGTACCGTAAAATCCGGCGTATAACGCGCTCTTTTAACACAAAAAATAAGATTGAAATTTAAGGGTGCGCGTTATACGCCGGGTATAAAAACGATAGCCTTAAAAAAAAAGGAAATGAATATAAAAAAAAAATTTACTTCTACACACACACACGCATATCGAAATGCTGTTTATTTAAAAGAAATCACATGCCTTATGAACTAAAAGAGTTGTAACTCTAGAAGTATACTATCTTTTCAAAAGTCTAGGATAATACCTCGAATAAATGGTTTCAAAACACAAGAGCATAATATATTGACATTTCAGATTTCTTCGTAAAAAAGGGGGTGCGCATTATACGGCGAATATACCTAAAAATTAAAAAATGCAGTTTGAAAGTATAGGTGCGCGTTATACGCCGGATTTTACGGTAATTGAAATATGACATTAAATAAATTTTTGTACCTGATTTAAAGCAATTTATATATCTTTTCTTTGGATTCATCTTCCAAATAACTTTTTCTTATGGGACGAATGTTTGAAAAATTTATTTTATTGGTCCAAAAAATTATTCCTAAAAATAAAATAAAATAAAAGATTTAAGTTACATTGTACTATTCAGCTTTATTTTGAAATCACTTTAATTAATGATGAAATGAATTTTAATAATCTGGGTGAATTTATAAGAACTCTATCAGTGTAGTGTAAAAACAACTGGAAACGCCTTCGTTTAAAAAAAAACGTATGAAATTAAGTATTCTGTTACACCCAAATAACATTTCAAGGCCACTGTTGCACCTGTTTCCAAAAATGGAATTTATTATGCAATATGATGTGTGCTGTTTTTAAAAGAACAAAGCATAACTACAGCTTTCGAGACGTAGAATATGGTTGTGAAGACATAGTACTTATTTCAAGCGGAAATTGATAGCAAATTGCGCTTCTAATTTTATCTCCCGAAGATTGCTATACGTTCTGAAATCGATGTATTTTAAGACTTAACAAAATGATTCTTACTCCTCTTCACGTTAGTACTATGAATAATTATATGCTTTGCCATTGCAAATGTTTGCTTATGTTGGTAATTTTGAGTAAATTTACTTCGATACAAATATTTTTATAATAAGTCAACTATAGTTATGAAAATTTTAAGAAAATCATTGATATTTAATCAATTAACTGACTGGTGTATAGTGATGTAAATTAAGTGTTTAACGACCTTCCAAGGCATGCAACTTTATTAACATAACAGCATTATTACCGTAATAATTATTGTATACATTGGTTGGTTTTCATTTATATTGAAAACATATATGTAAAATGAAAAGTAAATATGTTCATGATATTGGGAGTAATTAATTTAATGTATTTAAATAATTAAACTATATATAGTTTTGAATTTTCTTAATCTAAAATAATGTTATAAAGACAAGTGATTTTGTGATTATTAGTAGCAATAAGTAATAATAATAATGCTTGTAAAGAACCCAATGTTCAATAAACATAAAGTTTTTTAATGAAAATAGTATTATACCCCTGTGATAAATACATTTGTGTACATAAAAAAGGGCAAGATATGAAAAAAAAATTTACTTTTTTATACAAGCAGGTAACTTGAAATACCCTGCAAAATGTTCGTCACGAGCTCGATGGACGACTATATTTAAATGGCGTCATGGTATCTACACCACTAGTCTTCAAATTTTTTCAACTATTGGAACCCCTTGAACTTGAAGATGTTTTCGTGGAACCCCTAGAACTAGAAAGTGTTTTTGTGGAACCCCATTCCACACATATACTTAGAAAAATATATCTGAAAAAAAAATATTTATAGTAGTTAAACATGTTATAGGTACTTTATGTAAAGACAATTAAAGTATTGAATTTATTATTAAAAAATTCTAATCTAATTTTTTAATACAATTTACTCCCTAATAATATTAATTTTTGATCCAAGTGTCGCCTACTTGTGCTTTATATTTAGTAGTCGGGATATATGCTTGCATTTTTTAAGCAAACTGTCGAAGCCTAGGTGTACTGAAATTATCTGCAATCGCATTTCATATTTTGCGTTTGATTGGTTTTTATATTTTATTTCTGTAGTCACTCACGTTTAAAATTATTTTTCGCCTAAATACAATGCTCTGAACACATTTTGCATGCATTTGCAGGCTAAAATTCAGGAGCTGTTCAGTTTTAAATTTAGATTTTTAACGTCAAACCTGTTGATGTGTTGATAAGTTTTCCCTCTCTTTTATAATGGGGGTTTCTTTCCACAAAGGAAAAAAAATGTACATAATCCGAACATCCGGTTAATCCGAACGGCTCCGCGGAAAAAATTTTATAATTTTAAGGACGAAAAAAAAAAAATCGGTGAATATTTCAATATAAAACAGTATAAACCTTAATTCAAAACAGTTCTTTATTTAATATTCACGCACTGTACATCAAGTTATGGTACAAATTTTAAATTCTGAACAAACACTAATGTAGTATGAAAATTGCGTACAACATAACCCGTATGAAATTATTGTGTGGAACCTGGTATTGTAAATAATAGAATAATAATCTAGCGAGTATGAAATTATTGTGTGGAACCTGGTATTGTAAATAATAGAATAATAATCTAGTAGGTAGTACATATAAAGAAAAACTGTTTTAGTATTCTTTTATTTTTTATAAAAGTTTCGAAAATATTGCAAAATAAAGTTATTTTATGTATAAACAAAATTTTCGATTTTAATGACTGAGATGAGCTTTAGATACTTGTGGTTATACAAACTTCATAGGGAACTTGAATCCATTTTGTATACACAGTTGTAATTTTCTTTCCAAATTTTAATTGTGACTCGTGGAACCCCTGGGTATGCCTCGGGGAACCCCAGGGTTCCGTGGAACACTGTTTGAAGACCACTGAACTACACGAGACTGTCGTGCGAAATTATGTGGCTGCTTCTTTAAAGTTCAACCTGGTTTGCGAGTCCTCCCGTGGCGTAGTGGAAAATTAGAAACGGAGGATATATATATATATATATATACTAGTTGAGGATTTGTCTTCCTTTGATCGATGTTCTAATTAACAAAATTGTCATTACTTCTAATGTGAAAATTAATTCTCTAGAGCAGACGGTCTTCAACCTAGGTTCCCTGGAACTTTGATAAAGGTTTGCGAGGGATCTATTCCACAAGGGCACTATTTGCTTAAAAAAAAAATTTCAAAATTTAGTAAAAATTTTAATTTTTGTAAAAAAATCAGATTCTCAAAGGTAGTTAGCTTGTAAAAATAAATATAAATAACTATTTTATGGATAAAATGAAATCTGAAATTTCGTAAAAGTTGTGTCCTTCAAACATTAATGGATAAATCAAAAGGCTTGCCGAGAAAGAACGAGATCTTAATACGCCCTCTTCGCGAAAATTAGTTCCTCGTTTATAATCTCAGCTGCTTTGATTTGAATAACTCTTTTTATATGCTCTTTATATCTTCTATTTCCATGTTTCATTCATGATTACGTATTCCACTGTAGTCCTTTTATTCATTTTAGATAGTTTTTACCTAAAAAAATATATTTGATTTGTATGTGCAAAATTTTTCTCTTTTTAAATAGAGTAGAGGTTTCAACTATATAAATTTGGATTAAGTATCAATTTCAAGAATTGAAAATAATTTCTCAGAATAAGATTTGCCTTCAATCTCGTTTATAAGTCTCTCCTTTAATGTAAGAATTGTGTTTAAGTTTTTTAATGGTTTTTAAGTTAAATGGAAGGAAACATAATTTTTTTTATATTCATGTAAAAAAAATATATTATTTAAGTTACGTAGGGATTTTTTATGCCACCACTCCATCCCATTCTTATAAATAAAAATTAAAAAGAATTTTATCCTGGTGCTCTCTCTCTCTCTTTATACTGAACACGAGATTAAAAAAAATCATGTTAACAATATTAGATAAAACAAGAAATGCCCTTTTTTAAATAAATAAATATTTGTGTGTTTATATGAAAGATACGAATGGTTTTTCATTATTATTTTTCATTCCCCTCCTCCTATTCTAAGCTTAATATGGATAAAACGACTTGCTTAAAGCTATAATTAATTGCTCTATTCGTAATTGAAAAATTCAGTTTGTTCTAACAAAATTTAAATGTGTCGCTTGTTTTGATATTTTTTAAAAATATGTTTGCAATTACTAAAAACCTTAACAAAGTTTGAATAGTACCTTAATCGTTAATGCATTTGGGATTAAATTTGCTTCGAAGAAGAGAAAGAAACAAGCTTTTCAAATTTAAAGCCAGTCTTTTGAATTCGTTTGCGCAATATTAATCCTAAAAAGTTTCTTTATTCTCTTTTTATTGTCGAAGAAGAAATAATTAAATTTATCTTTGATTACTTTTTTAAAAGTAATTATGTCTGTGTTAATGATTCATCTGGGGATTTCCGCCCCCTTTCATTCTTTGATTAAAAATTTAGTTAATGGATAAAAATTGATTTTGAATAAAATATTTAGAATTACTTCCCACAATCGAAAATATTTTTTTTCGAAGTTTTATTTTATAGAAAAATGTAGAATTTTATTTTTATTTTTTTAGATACTTTATGATTTTTTCTATCTCTCTTTCTTGTACATTTTATTTCATTTCAATAAAATGCTGTGATCTAGATTTTAGAAGTTAAAAAAAATCCGTAAAGGATTATAACATTATGCTTATGCTTCATAAGCTTTTAAAATAAGTAAAATCGACTTTTTTTTGTTTCGTTTTTAAAGTCTGTTTTGCCAACATTATATGAAATTAAAGAAAGTGTAGATGTCTGTGTTTTTCTACGGTATTTTATATTTTTATCTGAAATTTTGTAAAAGAATTGTAATATTTCAAATATATAGCGAACATAAGTATGAGCATGTCGTTTTTATTTTCCACCATTAATTTATTTATAATCTTTCCTCTGTTAACGATTTTATGAGCCATTCTCACTGAATGCAAAACGAGGGTTTATTTACGCCGAACATAATTCGATAAAAAGATTACTAGAAAATATGAGTTATGTTACGTCCAGCGTAAATGATTTATTACTTTTTATCTCTGAATTCCAATTTAAAAGTATTTGTAATATATAAGCCCCAACGTTAGATTTTTCAATAAAAAGATACGAACTATAGAAATACTTGTCGTTTTTATCTTATTTCAAGAGCTATGAAAAATGTTCATTGGGAAGGGATACTGAAAAGTAATTTAACGAATGTAACCTTTGATCTGAGATTAGTTGGATCACCGTTATCGAAAATCGATATTTCTATCACGAATATTTAATTTCAATGTTTCAAAATATTCATTTCTCTAGGGGTTACAAAAATATTATTATTCTGCTCTTGTTATAAATAATTACTTCGAACTGCTATTAAAACGATACTGCATATCTCTTTTAATAATATGGCATTTTATGTTTCCTTAATTGTTTAAAGCTGTACTCCTAACGAAAAAGAAAAGCGAAAAATAAAATGTATATTTTGAAATAATAGTCTCAAAATATTTGAATATATGTCGCAGGAAAATGATGAAATTAGGACTTTCATCGAATCCCTAAGTGATGATCAATTCACGCAAGATGTTAAAATAACGTCTCTTTGAGGTCATTTTCCTTTTGTAAGTAAGTGATTTGATCAAATCTCCGAACTGTTTTAGTAAAGTGAACAAGTCAGCATTTTTTTAAAGATATGGGGTTGATATTTAGGGGATCGATAGTAATACCTGTAAGGTTAGGAAGTACAAGGACTCGACCCCCCAGGTGTCTCCCTGTATCCCTTAGGGATTTCACATCATCCCTAAGGGATCAATTGACGGGAGATGTTAAAATAACGTCTCTTCAAAGTCATTTCCATGATGAAAGTACGTGATTTTATCAAACCCTGAACTGTATCAGTGAAATGAAATGAACTAGTCAGGATTTGCATTGGCAAAGTACTGTCCAGGGGAAGACACCTGGGGGATCGAGTCCTTGTACTTCCTAACCATACAAATAGTCCTGTCGATCCCCTAAATATCAATCCATATCTTTAAAAAAATTACTGACTTGTTCATTTTACTAAAACAGTTCGGAGATTTGATCAAATCACTTACATAAGGGAAATGACCTCAAAGAGACGTTATTTTAACATCTTGCGTGAATTGATCTCTCCCTTAGGGATTCGATGAAAGTCCTAATTTCATCGTTTTCCTGCGACGTACACATTTCGAATGTATTTATTATACACCTCTTTTTTTACACAAACTTTTTGTTCTTCACGATTTTCAAAATAATTTTGAGATTCGTGCCATTTGAATAAGGACGATTTAATCGAATTTATGACAGTTCTTAATAATAAAGAAGTCGATACTGGCGGAGTCGACGGTGAAGTTCAGCTCTTAACAGCTGATTGAATTTGCGAGGGCTTGAAATTTCCTACTAGTATAGAGCAACATTTTCTTACGCATGCTCCTGAAATAGAGCATGCATTAAAATTTCAACGTAATCTTAGGTTTTGTGTCGCAGGATATCAAGAATCATATAAGCCAAAGTTCACTATGAAATATTACGAACAAACGCAAGTGATCGGAGGGAGCCAGGAGCACATTCGTTTGTTATTGTCTTGCCTTAATTGCGTCGTAGACTGCAATTGCTTATGATGTAAAGTTTGTCTACGTATAGCATAGTCAACTTTATTGACACAACAGTATTTTAAAGTTTATCTGTGTTATATTTACGATTTTTAACTGTTATTTAACATGACTAGTTCAGCAAAAGAACAACAAGTGCACGACAGTAAGTGTAACAGAGAATTTAAACTTTTGTAGACCGAGAAACATAGCATTATTAGTAAAAGTGACAAAGCGGTGTGTGTTTTATGTTCTGGAATAGTAGTGTGCAGAACATCGTCTGTAAAACGGTATTTTGAAACAAATCACAAGCCCTCTTGTCAAAAAAAGGGAACCACAGCAGATGACTCCAATTAAGCATGTATTCTACAAAAAGTAACATCTTACAATCCTAATATCTGCAACAACGGAAGTCGCACTAATGTTACTTGAATTTGAATTACACGTATAACTAAGACGTGTATAACTACAGTGCAAAAGGTATTCTTTCATAGTAAATAGAATTTTGTGTTAGTACTTAGTTTCATTATTGTCCCAATAATTACAAGTCGAAACAAGAATTACAAGTGAAGGCACGTCTATTCCTCACTAAACACTGATTTAGAAAAAATGGCACGTTGTTTCAAAAAGGTTCGCCATCCCTGCACTAAATACATCTACTGATGATAGCGTTTGTGATCCAGTTCGTAATAAACGTGCGCGCTTGTTATCAAGTAGCGATGAATGGTTGTTTGATTTTATTCCTAATTTCTATTTGAATTATTATGTGTGGTTTGTACTTATAGACTAAATTTTCGCTGAACATTAATTAAATTTTTTTTTTGTAATAAAAAGTAATTGTTTTATAAATATGTAACGTAGATTTTGTAATTACTTTTTTTTGCTCTATTTTTCGGGAAAATATTAAGAGATTTTTCGTCTTACACATTTTTTAAAAATTTTAGAACATATCCCAAAACTTATCATATGTTGTACAGTTTTTTTTTTTTGCACGGTTTTCTAAGGAACTTATCTACCGTGAAAAATAAGAAATATAAAATAAAAAAAAATTAAAGTCAATTCTTACTTTGAATGGATGAATAGAAAGTATTTTATTAACGATTGAAAATTAGAATAAGATATATATTTATATAGGGAGAGAGGGAACTAATAGTAGGAATTGAAAAAAGAACATGATTTGTCTGCATTGTGCATTGTAACAATGCACCCCCGGTTTGGCTGAAAAACAGGTTTTCGACGCAATTTTTGTCTTTGTTTTAACAGTTACATTGTTACAAAAATAGAGACGAATATAAGTTGGCGTCAAAAACTGGTAATTAATTTAATTAATTAATATTTGAAAAAAAAACTGTTGTAACATCAAGTGTCATCCACTACAAGTTTTAAAAAAAACTATTTGAACTTGATTGGATCAATATAAAGTATTCTATTTACGATTGAAAATTTGAACAAGATAAATATATATAGAGAGAGAAAGAGAGTGAGCTATATAATAGAGTAGGAATTGAATGAAAAAAGAGTTAGATATATCCAACTTACCTAGGGAAATTATTTTTGCACCTGATTTCTTACAATATGTAATTCTCGATTTTAACTGAATACATTTTTCAAACTAATCAATGGACTGCTGTACAGTATGAATTTCCCCATGCACAATTGCAATTTTAAATAATTGATATAAATTAAAACATTAAAATGATTTGTAAAAAAAAATATTTTACCGGAGAACACACACAAAAAGTCCTCCCCTCTCTTCTCACCGTATTTTTATTGAAATTGATTGTGTGTAGAACGAAAGTTGATTTTTTTTATTTACGAATTACTAATTTTGTTTTTTCTTGTGATCAAATCTTTAAATGTAAACGTATAGGTTTGATTTAATATTAACTGGTTACTTACTGAAATTTCAAGGTCATTATTAGCATTACAAGAAAATTTTAATTTGATTATTTAAATGTTAAATTTAAAATATATATTTAGTGTATGCAAAAAAGTTTTCTTAAAAAAAATGTTTGTTTCATATATCTCATTTATTTAATTGAATCTTTATTTTAAATTTGTTGTTGCAGATGTTGAGAAATATCCAAGTTAAAATTTTCAGCTAGTTCAAAATTAGGAATGCTTATTAATCTCAGCACCCTTTTTTTCCGCAAATTCCATGCAATTTTACATTTTTAAATTCTTCTAGATTTATATCCGATTTCTTAGTAAGAACGATATATTTTTTTTCAAAAAGTTGTGCTGTTATCGATCTCTGCCGACGATCTTGGCGACTTCGGTTGGCGATTTTCTTCCTACCTGTCAACATATCTTCTAAGAGGCCGGACATCATATTGACATTCAAACTGACCACATCCGTTTCAGGTCCTTGTTTGAACGCTCTCTATTTTCTAAGAGAAACTTAATGACTTTTCACTCCCTTTGACTCGATTTTCAAAATTGGGTTGTATTCATTCTAACTTTGAATAATATTCTGCTTAACCTTTTTCATCAGAATCTCCTAATTGAGTGTTTGAATAAAATTTGTCATAATAATATATCCCTTATTTTTATTAATTTTTAAGATTTTCTCAAATTAACTTTAACTTAAAAAACAGTATTTAGCTATGGGTGAAGAAGTGTTTCATAGACAACCAACTTCCCAGTCTACTATACGTACAATAGTTTACTTGCCCAAAGAGGATGTGGTCAAAACAATGAAATTGTTAACTAATCCTTCTACTAGCAGAAGTTCTCATGAAATTACGACTTTCTTTAAGCCCATTACTGTGACTACTGCTCCGAATAGCCCTTCGAGTTTACATCCGGAATCGTCTTCAACTAGCAGTTCTACGCCTCCTTATAGATTTGCTAGCATAGAAAGATTAGTCCAACGGCAGAAGATATACGATAGTAGCACCTTACCGGTTGTTGCACATTTTGATGATTCTCCAGTTGAGTATACTTATTCTGTGAGTTATCTGTTCTATGTCTGTTATATGTAATAAAACCATCAGAAGCGAAGTATCAGAAAATGCAAAGATAATTATCTACCATGGCTGATGGTTTTTTTAAAATTATTATATAGTAATAGTTTTGATATATATATATATATATATATATATAATGATGCGGATATATATATATATATATATATATATATATGTGTGTGTGTGCTGGAATGATGCGGATATATATATATATATATATATATCACGAAATGCACGTTGTTAATTTTGACTAACAGTGCTCATCTTAACCATTTTGAAAATTCTATTTTAAATCCAAGTGCACTCTAATTTTTTTTCAGTGTAATAATTTGCTTAGAACTTACAGTGGCGTTTAGAGCATAATTTATTATTTTGACTCTTAAACTGTAAGTTTTTTGTGCGTTATTTTTCGAAGAAATATGTCATTAATGTTTTGTTCATTTATCACTTTAAATTTTATTTTAAATGTTATAATGGTATAAAATGTAGATGTATTTTAAACATTCACGGCTCTAAATTGAAAATTCATGTACACTAGATTTCTTTTTTTGAAGTAAAACCAAGTTTTTAATAATATATATGAGATAAATTTTATTGTAAATATATGTATGTATACAATAATGACATTGTGCAGCATATTTTACATAAAATAATAGTATCGAGAAATCAAAAGAAAGATATGACCTAAAAGCGCTGAAAATAGTTAATGAATAATAAATGCTAAAATTCAATGCTGCCAGCAAATATCTTAAAGCACTATTGTTGGTCTACTTTAAAACTTAACTGGACGTGTGGGTTTTCTCATGGATTTTTTAAATGTCTGTCTTTTAGATGGGTTAATGCACATTAAATCTTCCGAGGCTCAAAATCCTCATGTTGGCGTGTTGTGGAATTTTTGAAAGTGGAATACCAGCTCACGTGTCGCTTGACTGAGACTGAATTTAATTCTAATTATTTAATTTCTAATTTATTCAGATTGTTTTTTGAAATTATTTTTTGATAAAAATTTAATCTATCATTATGTAAAAAGGGAATTTTGCACTTAATATATCTGAATTTTAAATCGTTGTGATAGATAATTTTTTAAAAAACTACTGTACTGTAATTAAATGCTATATTTAAAAATATATTTGAAAATTATGTATCTTATTTTTCATACTTAAAACATTCAATAAATGCTTCAAAATAATCTTTAAAAAAAAAAGATGTATTAGGTTTAATAGTTCTCTTTTCCGTTACAACTATTGATTTTGAAGTGCACAAAATCACAAGGTACCTAAATCACATCTTTCAGATGTTTCTAAAAAATAAAGTCGGCTATTCTGATTGTGACATTGGAATTTTTATGAGAACATTGACATGAAACAAAATACTCTGTAAACACTGACTTTCTATTTATTCAGGAAACCTGAAATATAACGATAAAATTGTGTGTGAAACTGTCTGACATTGACGCGTGTATCCTGGTACGCTTACTTCATATTTTCTCTAGTTTATAAAATACCAACTTCTCAATGGTAGTAATGTATGTAGAAGTAATGCATAAATTTTTAACTATTAATATTAATTAGCTAAATTCTGGTATCCTATAAGTAATAAATTTTAAGTACTACTTAATCTAGAAAGTATTAAATCTCCATTTTATTGTCATATCAATATATTATAAATGCGAAAGTATGTTCGGTAGTCTGTCACGTAAAAACAACTGAATGGATTTTAATGAAACTTTGCAATAATATAGCTTATACATCAGAATAACACATATGCTATAATTTATAAAGATATTGTGTGAAGTTTCCAAAATATAACGATAATTGTCAAGAAAGTAGGGAAAAATTCTGCCATCTGTAAAAAAAGCCCGTGACAGCATATATCTTATCTTTTTTGTGTGTGAAGCAAAGCTTTCCCTTTTGTTTTGTCTACGCCATGCCTTAGTGCGCGCTCGCTTTTAATTTATTCCGTTGATCAGTGTAATCACTATTTTTTTTATTTCATAATAAAACTATATTTCGAAGGGAGAGGTGGTGGCAAGATTTTAACATAAAATAAGTACAACAAAAAGTAATATTAATGTATTACACTTCCAGATATAAATTATTTACACTATTTTAAGCTTTCATTACACAAAATTTGTAACAATGTGTTACTTTTGCTGAGCAGAGATCAGCTTAGGAAGGTGCTTTCAAAAATCGACTGACAAGAGAGTTACGGGGAGTTATAAATAAATAAAAATCCCTTTTATCAGCTATTAGATCTACAAACTTCAAATTTAACAAATGTTTTTTTGCTTAATTTGCAATTCACGTAAAATCAACTCATTAAAAACTTCTTTATCCTTCAATCTGTATTGTTTAATTTTTCATTTCACCCGTGGGAAGAACGGGTATACCAGCTATATAATATAAATGAAATATATATCTATACACCAGATTTTCTCTTTTACTGCTACTTTTTAAGTAAACGGTATGTCTCAATTATTTGCTAAATGAACAGTTTTAATCAATTTTATTATTTTGAAACCTAAGAAGGAAATTATTGTTAAAATAATGAATATGTTAGTTTTGGATAATATACTTTTTTCGTCGGATACGTGTTTAAATGATTTACTAAACAGAGTGGAATGAAAAAATATGAAATTAAAATAAAATATAAAAATGTATTTATCGAATAGTTTTTTTTAATGTTTTTTCGGTACATGTAAATCTAGTCTTTCCCCAATACTGTTTTTTATAACTTACACACACACACACACACACACACACACACACACACACACACACACACACACACACATATATATATATATATATATATATATATATATATATATATATATATATATATATATATATATTCAAGCATTAAAAAAAGCAATCGTTTCAATAGCCAGCCATCTGTAAATTTTTCTTTTATTTATTACTTTTAGAAAATGGATTTTAATATATATGTGTGTGTGTTTTTAAAGGATTATTTCATTATTAGATTAATTATTTGTTAATTAAAGAGTATATAGTCTATTATAAAAAGAGAAAATACATTTTAGAGACATTTTTAAGCTAACTATATGTAAGGATTGATTCATGAAAATCTGAAATTTATTTTATTATTTTAGTTTCTTAGAAACTAACAATTATTTAAGAAATGATGAGTTTTTTGTTTTACTCTTAGCATCAGAATCGTTTCCTTTTCCTTCTTTTTTTTTTTTTTTTTTTTTTTTTTGCTTCACATTAATAATTTTTTAACTCTAACGCAATATTGTTTTTTATAAGTCATACATCGAAATTTGAAACTATATGTTATCTTTAGCTGGGTGTTTGGTTTTGGAGCACTAAGCCCGTCAGGGCTTTGATCTCCTATCCGACTTTTTCGATAACTTGAACTGATTAATTGCCCTTTTTAATAATATTATATGAAGATTAATTTAAAAGCTTGGTATTTAATAGATTTACTTGAATGTATTGTTGATTTCTTAAAAGAAATTACCTTGAAAATAGAGAAAAAAAACAATAATTTTACTCTAAAAAAACCCGTGTTATGCCGGGCTAGAGAGAGGGAAAAGAAACCTGTCTTAAATCGAAAATATGTGGAACAAATTTTGAAAAAAAGGAAATATAATAAAATTTTAGAAATCACTCACTTTGCGCGCTTACAAACACACACTCATAATTGCTGGCGTCATGAGGGAAAGAGAAAGCCCGGGCCCTGCAGCTAGTACATTATATTTATGAAGATCATTTGAAATGTGTCATCATAAAAATAGGTTAAGAAAGAATATTATATGAATTAGTATAAATATTTCTCAAACGTTTGGATTATGTAGATATATCTTTTTTTTGGATTGAATGTTTATTAACATCTCATTTAAAAGCAATACAAAGATTATTGGTGACAGATCTCTGGATTTGGAACCGTAAACAATCGAGGATATCGCAGTCTCCAAACTTCCACGCCCTGTCAAAGTGAGCATTTTAGACATCGACAAAAGCAATGGTTGTGATCTTGACTACATGGCAACCGCGATCGCATATTGAGAAATAAAGTTGCAATAATATTTACCCAATTTCCTTCTTCCTTTAAGCTCGTTGTTGAATTATAATTCTGCCAAATTTGGACTTATACGCAGGGATGTCTTAAGACTTCTTCGGCTGTGGGAATCCCCCCTGGATTCCACCCTGGACACCAAGATTGATTTGAGGCAAAGAACGACCAGACGACATTTTTACAATAACTAATTATATTTATTCACTTGAAGCAATTATCAACCTTCTAATTACAAAGATTAATCAATAAGTGTACGTCAATGTGATTGACCCTTACTGTTAAATTAAATCATGAAATATGATACTAATCAACTATTAAACTCAATATCGAACGGGAGTACCGGAATAAGAGGATCAAGAGATACACGCAATTTGAATTACTAGCATTCATTAAATTACCACTAACTTTATCAGATCGTAAGAGTAAATCTAGATTTAAATATCACCTGCCTTTTACTTCCTTACTTTCCATGTGGATCAAACTTTCCAATTGTAGATCACTGCCTAATGATCCGCGAGACGCTAATCGCATAATCAACTTGAATCTTAGAACACCTTCAACCTATTTCTTGGCGTAATAGCCTACTGTTAACTTACAACACTCTCCTTAAAGACTTTCTCCTTTTAAAGCTGGTTGGAAATATCCCTAAAGACGCCTAAGAGTATTAGTGATAAAGTGCCGTACAGATCCATCACAAGCCCCCCCATGCAAATGTAGACAGTACATAGCATACATTGTCAAATACTCGTACTAACAATAACCCAAAACAAATAAATGGGCATAATTTACAATCACGCATACCGGCTCGACCGACTGCCGTCTTTTGATTGAATGAGTAATGATGGTAGACCTAGGCCATGGACGACGGTCATCACATGTAGCATGTTGACATATCGTCCAAAATTCTCAGTTCTTCGAAGAATACAACGGGAAAAATCATTTGATCTTAGAAATTATTCGAAACATGGTCTTATGAAGGCTGAGTCGAGAACGAGACTCGGCCCCCATTGTGTCCTGGGCCCGGGTCCGGTTGGCCGACGGTCATCACATGTAGCATGTTGACATATCGTCCGAAATTCTCAGTTCTTCGGAGAATACAACCGGAATAATCATTTGATCTCTTAGAAATTATTCGAAACATGGTCTTATGAAGGCTGAGTCGAGAACGAGACTCGGCCCCCATTGTGTCCTGGGCCCGGGCCCAGTTGGCCCATGCCTTAAGATGTCCCTGTTTATACGTTTTTAACATAAAATGTTAATATTGCTTGAACTATCCATTTGCTGTATATTGAGTATAAAACTGAAGAATACGGAATCTCTTAAAGATAAGATCCTATTTATCCTCAAAAATACATCTTATACCTTATCAACTGATGATTCTGATAATGTTCAAAATCAGACTGATAATAAAATTAACATTGGTATACATGTTCATTGCATACAAAAAGTGAAACTGCCCCACCAAAATCTATTTTTTTATTTTTAAAAAATTGCATTTTGTGTGTGTGATATTTAATTTGAAATTTTATCTTTTATTTTTGTTTTTCTCTGTCCATTATTTGCGTGTGTGGGGGGGAGGGAGAGTTCAACCTTTTTATAGGAACATCTTAATTTCTTTTAATGTTTAAACAAAAATGTTTCATGCATTTTAGCTGAAATCTGTCTTGCGCCAGTAAAACCAACACTTATTCATCACTGAAAGTGAAACTGAGAAATAAGGAAGGTTTGATTAACCCTTTCGCCAATCTTAATAATCCTACTACCAATTAATTCTTTTATAAAAATAAAATAAAAAATCGATTGTGTTTTAGGTGTACTGACGAAATTGTCAATTAACTTCACAAATAATGTGGTGGTCGCGGTAGCCTAATGGTCAACGTAACGGACTCGTGGCCGCCGTGTCATGAATTCGAACCCAGTACCGCTGAAGACCCACTGTGTAGGGGAACGATGCACGTAAAAACTGTCAAGAGCTCAAACGTCCTCCCGTTAGTGTGGTGTGGTAGTCAGGAGAGGAGGCTGTGCGAGCTCAGGTGCCGTACTCGTCACTTGACCATGGCTCTAAATAACAAGGTCCTTTGCCAAAAGCCGTCGAGTAACTGAACAAAGCAACGTTAATATTCACTCACTTGCAAAGATTGTGATAAAATCTGATTTGTCTTCGCTCCGCATGCATTCATATCAAATCCGATATGATTTTATAAAACATTTTTATAACAATAACAATAAAGAGGGAAAATACTTTTCAAAAATTGCGGTGGAATTAATGTAGGTGTATAGAAAAGTAAATCAGAGTACAAATTAACGAGTTACTCTGAGCGAGGATCCATATTATGTCCATTTTTGATTTTTTTTTCTTTTCTTTTTGAATTCTTTTTTCAAATATGAAGCTTCAGATATTTGTCTGAGTGTTCTTATCCTCATTAAGTTAGTTTTTATTGGATAGGCAAATGTTGCTTTATGTGTTTATGAGGTTTTTAAAGATATGACGTGTGGACTACCTGGTTGTACAGTCATAAAAAATTGGGTCATTCTTTAATAACTTCCGCAATTCTCTTTACAATTAAATAAAATTGGTATCGATATTGATGCCTCATTAGGATGTGAATTGGCCAATTAACATTTAAAAAAGAATTTTTCTTCAGTGAAATCCAATTTTATTCGTGTGTACCTGTGGCGGTTTCTTTTCTTCTTTTTTTTTTTTCAAATCCTAAAATTAACTCAGATTTTGAAAAACCCGTTGGAACCCGTTTAATATTAAATTAGTATTTAAAGTTTTCACGATCAAAGTATAAAAAAGAGATTTTTTTTTCAATAAACGATGATTTCTAATGTGAAAAACAAAAAACTGGGTGTGGAGATGGTATAAAAAATGTATATAATTAAACATAGTTTTATGGAGGAAAGAGTTAATAGTTGTACATTTCAAAATTTTTACGTATTTGGATTTCTTATGTTATGATACCCTCAGATGAAGAATTTAAGACAATTTACTTCAATAGAGAGATTTGGAAATATTCAAAGCCAACGTGCGATCGAAATTCTTAACGAGAACTGAAGAAATCATTTCCTATAGTTCATATAAATCTGAATTATCGTTCCAATCATCATATATTGTTAAGGAACGTAAGAAACGGTATGCTTTGTTTTGCGTTTAAGAACTAAATGAAAAGTCGAACATTTTTTTCCGGTATATCTCTCGAACTAATGATCGAATTCGATTGAAATTCGGAACATAAACTAATGATGCAAAAAAATTGGAATTTCATGATTGAAAAAATCTTGATTTCAGATGAATATATGTGTATTTTAAAGGGTTTCTCTGGAGATAAAAAAAATGTTAAATTTAAAGGATGTGTTTGTGATTTCATTATAAGCATGTGAAAGGCTGGAAAAAAATATTGAAATATGTATGATAATTCTGAAAGAAATGTTTAATTTCTCAATATTTTGTTCCTACAAAATATCAGCTCCAGAAAAAATTGTGACCACAGTAGCCGAGTGGTCATTGTCACGTACCCCGTAGCCGAGGAGTCTTAAATTTGAGAAAACCCTTTGTGTGGAAGGACTAATCTATCTATCTATAAATCTATCGTTGCTCAAAGTTCTTGGCTGCGGTAGCCCAGTGGTTAAGATATCGGATCATGGCAGGCATGTCACGAGTTCGAGCCCAGTACCACTAAAGACCCGCCGTGTAGAGCAGCGATGCACGCTAAATCTGTCGAGAGCTGAAACGTCCTCCCGTTGGTGTGGTAGTTAAGAGAGGAGGTACCAGTTCAGGTGTCGTCCACGTCACTTGACCATGGTTGAAAATTACGTGGTCCATCGCCAAAAGCCCAGTATAGCTGAACAGTGCGATGTTAATGTTCACTCACTCACGCGAAAATTTGTACTGGCCTGGGCACAAATTTACGATGTCCGTTGCCAATGGCTCTCGTGTTGCTTCGATATGCTACGTTAGTAAGCAATTAATCAATCATCCATTTATCAAAAAAATTTTACTCCTTCATGGGTTTTATATTATGCTTAGAAATATGACAAAATAACTTATTCACATCGTAAGTTTTAAACATGGACTAATCAGCTAATTGTAGATGGCATGTTTTTACAAGTTTATTGTAGGTCTTAAAAAATCAATGTAAATAGTTGGAAAATAGAATATTTTGTTTCATAAAAAGATATTTCAACTGTTCATTTAAGCCAGAATAAAATTACACGTATAATTCAACCATTTTTCTGTAAATGGTCATATTTTTTAATTCCTACTATTAGCTCGCAATCTCTATTTATTTATTTATCCTGGTGGAATTTTCAATCGTTAATAAAATACATTTTAAAGCACTCAATTGAGCTGAAATTTTATATACATGATTATTTTGGATGACAAAACAATACTTTAATCATAATTAATAAAAATTATTTGATTAAAACTAATTATTCAAAGAATTACAAATTCAGCCACGTTGGCATTATTTTTGACGACTTGTGACAAAACTTTAAAATATTTTTTTTCTAACGTTATAAAGCATTCAGTTGAACTGAAATTTTAAAAACACGATTGTTTTGGATAACAATACGATACTTTAATGAGAATTAATAAAAATAAATTACCACTTAATGTTGTGATTCTATCTTATGTATATACATATTTATATTAATTGTAACTATTTAATAAAAAGTAGCTAAAAAAATTTTCTTTGTTGATCTAAGTAGGAAATTGACTTTTTTTTTTTTGTATTACTTGTTTCCTCTTAATGTTAATACAAATACATAGGCCGATTTTTAAGTTTTATCTGTAGATTCATTGGTCTGGCTCCTTTTTGTGTACCCTGAACAGAAGCAATATTAAAATTTGATGAACTGAAAAAAAATGTACTTCACACATTTGCATATGGAAATGTTTCTTTTTTATTTAAAAATCCATAATTATCTGCTCATTAAAAGTCGTGATATTTCTTGTTATCTGTGCATCAATTATGTATTGGAAAAGTGTGTTTTTCTCACATTAGCAAAAATTTTGAATTCATTTAAATCGCACATAATAATGGTTAATTGTATAATGTATAAAAGTAAACAAGTTTCACATATATCAGAACATTTTATTACTGAGAAATAAATTATCTTATTAAAATTTGAAAATTACTATAACTTACAACTTTTTCAATTTTATGATTTAAGACAAAAAAGAACATTTAGTATTTTTTTAATTTTAAACATATATTCTATTTTTTTTTTAATAGCAAAAATCATATGGTGCAAAGGTAAGAAGTATGGAACAGTTTTGTTTGTTTGAAGTTTGTTAATTTTTCTTAGTTCGTAATTTTTTAGGATTTTTAATTTGAAAAATCAGATAATAATGCACATTATCTACCATAAATTTTCGCTTTTGTATCTAATTTAAATATTATTACTTTATATATATATATATATATATATATATATATATATATATATATAGACTTCAGTTCCAAAAAGCAAGCTTTCTACTAAAACTAAGGTAAGCAATGCGTAAGGTAAGCAAGTTACTCTCAAGGCTTAAGTGAGCAAAATATATATATATATATATATATATATAACATATATATAAATATGATTTCAAGCTGATGACAGCTGCAGTATCTATAAATGTTGGTTTATCTTGAAATAAATAAAAGAACAATAAAATGTTACTGAATCAATTAACTAAATTGACTACTGTAATCAATAATAGATGTGTTGGGATTTTTTGTTTTGAATTATATACTTAAAACTGCTTTAAAATTAAGGTTTTTTTCATTTAAAATGTATGGTATGTATGTATAATATAAGTAAGAAAATAGAAATATGCACTCAAGTCTCGAATTAGACATGCGTGATACAAATTGATAATACCTCGAATAAGTGACTTCAAAACATAATAGCATTGCATACGTACATTTCAGGCTTTTTTTGTAAAAAAGGGGGTGCGCATTATACGGTGAATATATCTAAAAATTAAAAGATGCTACCTGAAAGTAGAGAGGCGCGTTGTACATCAGATTTTACGGGGGTCAAATAAGTGCCTTTGATTCTCTAAAAATGTTTAACTGATTGAAAAGAGAAGAAAAAGTAAGATGACTATTTTGAATCTCAACTAAGGTTATAATGAGTAGAAATTCCTGTATAATTTGAAAATTAAGTTAAAACTAATCTAGTTTGTAATAGATTTTCATATAACATTCAAATGTTTTATACATTTTATTATTTAATTTGTAATTTAATTATAACTAATGTGAAATGTTCTACCTTTTATTAAATGAAATATTTTAATATTTTTCAGCTTTCTCAAAAAAGAGAAATGTTCTTCAGAGACAATACTACTCCTCCACCTCCGACTGCCAATGTATTACCCAATGTGCCTGCAAGTTTTGCACCAAATGTAAATAACTTTACTCCTGCAGCTCCTTTGTACAATTCAAATAATAAGGAAAACACTTCCACAACAACATATGCCAAAGAAACACCTGTTAGAGATATGGATGGTTATGTAGGATTCGCAAACTTGCCAAATCAAATCTATCGGAAAGCTGTGAAAAAAGGTTTTGAATTCACACTTATGATTGTTGGTAAGTTATTTTGATCTTTTATTTTTCTACCTTTCTGTCTCTCTTCCATGTAAATAATTATAAAAATATCTTAGATTTAAAATGATTTTTTCTTGAATAATTTGGGCCATTTTTTGTAAAGGTTAAATTTTCAAACATTAAAAAAACTTTCATGATCCATGCAATTTAGTGCAAATTTTATTCATTTGCATACTTACTGATTAAAATATTTTTCTTAAAAAAACTTTTTAACTTTTTATAGTTATTCCAAAAAAACCATATACATTTCTGTATTTCTTGAAGCTTTATTAAGTAGTTATTTCTTAAGCAACTATTTATGATAAAGGAAAGTGCTTATTGCTAATAAGTTAGGAAAAAATAAACTAAATGAAATTTTTTTAAAGTAAGGATGGAAAGCTAATTAATTTTTAAATATCTGAAAGTAAATTATTATTTGTTTGTGTAAGGTCACATTTTGCTTATGTAAAGTAAATTATTTGCGTGGACAAAAATCAGATACTTTTGTGTTAGTGTATAGCATTACATAGATTTTAAATTAGTAGAATATCAGAAATCAAATTAGCTTTCTTTTAAATTTTTTTTTTATTTTGGTATGCAGAAGAAAAGTTCATGACTTAGGATTTATTTTTTCTCTTAAGTATTTTAGTTGTATCGGAATTAAATCGCTTTAATTGTATAATTTAAATTGTAAAGGTGCTCCTCGCTAAATGTCAAAGTATTTTGATTATGGAAAGAAAAGCATTTTGTTTCATTTTTCTTTTAGTATACCGATTCAATACAAAGGAATTGTTATTCTCATCCCTTTAAAATACTGCACCTGCTCTCTATACTTTATTATTCATCAGCTTATATCATCTTTTGAAATCTCATCCACTTAGGGGACATCAGGAACCGATTATTTATCAGTTTTACTGTCATAAAGCTTTTTATGGCCACTCCCAATCATTTTCACTGTGGATTATCATGAATTTTTTACCCTTTAAGAATGTTTGTTTTCCAGTGTCCATTTGATACAATATTAAAAGTTGAGACAGGTGTTTCATAAGTATATACCTACCTTAACTAAATATTTTATGTTGCTATTTTATATTTTTATCTCAACATTAGGATGTAGTTCTGTGAAACATATGGAAGTATCTGCTTTCAAATTAACAAATAAATTTTGTCTTTTGTCTTGTTCATTTGATCTTCTTTAAAAGTTTTTGCTTCTTATATTTAACTGCAGAAATTTGTTGTTTGAAATCTTAAATATTTTTAAAAATTTGATATACTTTATGCATTTTTTTATGTGTTGCACTTAAATTGTATTTTATGATGTCTGTCACAAAAATATTATTCAAAATTGCTTCAAACCAAGATTTTTTTTTAATGAATGCTTGAATAAAGAGAGAAGTTTTGGAATTTTTTTATAAACTTTTAAGTATTTAAAGGAAGGATTATTTTTTACTTTGGAGTTGTTGATTTTAAATACTATTACAATTTTATTTTGTTGTACCATTTTTATAATGAGGCCGAGTGGTAGCATATCACGCTTCCAAACCACAAGTCCAGGGTTCTATCCTTGGGCTGAGCAAGGTTGACTCAGCCTTTCATCCCTTCAGTGGGTTGATAAAAGAATAGCAAGCTTGCTTGGAGACTAAAACACTGGGGTTTCGCTTCAGACTGACTACCTGATCGGGACATCTGCTTATGCACCTCAGCGCCCAATAGTCATGTACACTGGGGCACAGTAGCCCTTGGCCCTCATTGGCTGTTGCACCACTGAGTTTGAGTTTTATATTTATAATTAATACATTTAAAAAATATGAAGAATTAATTGAGTAATTTTGAATTTTCCATTGCATTAAATTATTTATAACTGAATAAATTTTTATTTTTCTTTCAGGTGAAGCAGGTTTAGGAAAATCTACTTTAATCAATTCTATGTTCCTGACAGATATTTATTCAAATGAATATCCTGGACCTTCTCTTAGGCCCAAAAAAACTACTCAGGTAAATTGTTTTCATTGTTGCTGAAACCTAAAAATGGAACATGTAGAATGTATTAATATAATTTTTTTTTTTCTGTTTGAAAATAAATCATCATGGAATAAAAAAAAAATAATATTTGTTTAATTTTTGGATATTCATCAGGATAGAGTTAATTTTCTTAAAAAATGTTTACTTTCACATTAATAAAATAGAATAAAATCTTGGGTGTATTAATATGTGTGTAATTTTATAATTTGTACTTTTCATATATTAAATATTGCAGCATTGTATGTTTGTGCTGTTACTAAAATGTTATTTATCATAAGTTAATTGCCATTTTTCTTACTCAAAAAAATAATAAAGTATGTGAAATCAATGATCCCAATGTTTTCTCTGTAGGTAGAAACAACTAAAGTACTATTAAAAGAAAATGGAGTTAATTTACAATTAGCAGTTGTAGATACTCCAGGTTTTGGAGACGCAGTTGATAATTCAGAATGGTAAGTTGATAGGGTTTTTTTATAATATATAATTGAATTAATGATACTACAAAAACAATAAAGAGAAAAATCATTCTTCAAATTTGGTCAGTAAATATATTTAAGTATTGTAGTTTTGTTTAATAATGACATACTGAAAATAAATTATTTAGCAATTTTACTTCATTTATACAGCTATTTGTCGCATACTGGTATCATATTTTTTTCAGAACATATTCTGTGAAAGGCAGGTTATTAAAAATCAAAAATGCTTCACCAGCATTTGAGGCTTGTCTGGTATTAAATTTCAATTTATTGAGGATCTTTTCATGTTTAAAGACTGAACATAATTTACTAGCATCAAGTATGGCCATATTTTTAAAAATTCTAATTAACATACCTAAAAAATGCATATCAAAAGTCATGACCTAATGTTGGATATTGCAATTTCAGAGGGCTTATTGCTTTCGCTTAACTCTCTTATCTAGTATCAATATCTGCAGTAGCCTAGTGATCTTTGTCATGAACTTATGGCCTACATTATTTCTATCAAGCTGTTAGTTTCAGTCCTGGTACAACTAAAAGCATATTATGTTGAGGGACTGATACACAATATATCTGTCAATGCTAAAAATTCTCACATTGGCATGCTATGGAAGTTTGGAGAGTAGGATGTCCTTGTGTGTGAGAGAGTTCAAGTAATGTCCAAGTGGATCATGGTTCGAAATTCCATGAACTACCACCAAAACTTTTTGTTTCTTCTGTGCAACATTAATAAACAATCTGATTTCTATCAGACATGATTGCATGTGAAACCATCTTTATAGTCTCAAAGTTCTTCCTTCCTCTATAACCACTCTGTGCAGCTCTGGAGAGGTCATGGACTCTGCACATCTTCTACACTGTTCTGCTCTACGTAAGACTTTTCTCGTGAGTGTTACTGGAGGCTAGAGATATGTCGAGTTAATAACATCTGATTCAGCTTTTTTTCTGTTGTATTCTATGTTCTTTTATCTTTATACATTTTCCTTTCTATAACTGTTTACAGTCTGCCATTAGAAGTTTTTTTTTAAAAAAAAAAACTGTTAATGAACAATCAATTACTGCAATGGATAAAATGCTTGATTTTTCTGACTTGCAAAAGAAGAGGATTGTTGGCTTATACACCATATGTAGCATAATTTTGAAAATTGTACTATTTATAAATTGTTCATATATTGTTGTGGTTAAAGTATTCTGTGATTGGAATAACAGTACCATTGAAATTAAATAGCATAGAAACTGTGTGACACAGCAGATGTTATTAATGTGATTAGGACAACTGGCCTAACAGCTAATGCATAAAATGAAACAGGGGAATTCTGGCCATGTGTATCTAAGATTGACAGTATAACATACCCTTTGCCTATGAAGCTTGGAAGCATATGTATGGCCCTTGCACTATGTAAATGAATGTTGTATTGGTAAAAATGGTTTTAATTAGTAAACAGTAATAATACCAAAATTGCTAATAATTGACAAATGTATATTTTTCAGCATATCATGTTTTCCATTCTATCTAATGAATGGATCATTACATTTCTGACAAGAAATGTAAAGAAACACCCTGTAACCGTTTCTGGAAAAATACGATATGATGAGAACAGTAATACAGAGAAGAAAAAATGCTTTCATAGCATTGCCTTTCTCTTATCTGTTGAAAGTATATTCAGTGAATTGAATTGTGTCCATTGTTGTCAATCATGTATACCCAAACAAAGACTTCCAAGGGCTCTATGCTGGCTCCTGAATTCACTAGTTCTGAACACAGTAAAAGAATTTTAAATCACTTCAATTGCCTTGCTCATAGCATGGGAACTCCAATGTGTACCATGCCATTGTTGTCCAACATACTGCAGTACCTGTAACTATTTTCCTCAATCTTATTGACCTACTCCGATTGTAACGGGTCTATTCGTGATTCCACTAGTAATCCTCTTGGGTAAAATAATCTTTTCAACTGTGATTTCATTTGAAAACCGCTTTCTGTAAAGACTTGGTTTTATGAAAATTAGAACTTCTATTTAAGTGTTAGTCATAGAGTTGGCAGAATAATGGTTGGAAGTTGAGATAGAAAACATAGAGTTAACAACCAGAGGTCAAATAGTTAATTCAAGTATTGAAGCAAGAGTGCTCGGATTAGATAAGTGCTCTTATTTCTATTATATTTAATTTATTAAAGTTGATTGCTCTTCAGGTTGAATGATTTAAGTACATTCTCGATTAAGTTGTGTAAAGTTATTAAGTGAATGTAGTCAATAAATTTGTGTTAATTTAAAAATGGATGATCTTTGCTCGAACTCTCCCAACACCCACTGTCGACAAGACGTGACAATATGCTGTCTAGATGTCCATGCTGCAAAAGGTTATTCTGCATTTTATCAGGTGGCCTAATAATAATATGTGTGTGAGAAAGATTCAGTTATATACATGTGAATCCCTCATGTGATGGCTTGCCGCATCATGACACCTGACTGAGTGCACTTCAGAGGGATGCACATGGAGACCCCAGAATGGACACGAAAACAAGAGACATTATTTTTTAAAAATAATTTTGTAATTTGAATTATGTAGAAGGAATAATTGAATTAATAGCTTTAAAAAATAATCAAACAATTAAAAAGTATGTAAATTTTCTTCATTTAATAACACTGTATGAATTTGTGAATAATTCAAGCTTTCAATTTTATGAAAAGCAAAAAATAAATTTAAATAACAATCTGATGTACATTCTAAATTTTTATTCAGTGATAATTTACTGTTAGTATTCCCTGATGGACATACACTTAGCTTTAAAATTGTTTTTTGGTAATGTCTAGCTGGTTCAATATGAATTTTAAAAAATCAATGGGATTTTTTCTAAATAATCATGTAATTTTTTGTTTGTTTGCTAACTTGTAATTTGTTGCATAAATGACATTCACATGTATTTTTTTTCATGCAGCTGGCAACCTATTATTGATTTCATTGAAAACAGATATGAAGAATTTTTGAATGGAGAATCTCGAGTACATAGAAGTTTTGAACCAGATGGTAGAGTTCATTGTTGTCTTTATTTTATTGCACCTTCAGGACATGGGTTAGTAACATAAATCAATATTTTATTCGTTATCATCATTTGTTTTTACAGTTTGTAGTGAATGTTATATTGGTAAAAATGGCTTTAATTAGTGTGCAATAATAATATCAAAATTGCTAAGAATTTATATACATACATTTAGAACACTTAATAGAACTGTATTATAAAGTATCTGTTAAAAACAAACCAAAAAGCTGTGTTGCTCAAAGCTTTTTTTCACCCCAATAATTCCAGGCTGTAAAATCTAATATTTTCTTTAATGATTTCAAAGAATTTTAAAAAAATTTTAAGAAAGTTTTTCTTTAAAAATATTTGTTTAAAAAAATTTTACATACCATATTCTTTTGTGTTAATAATTCATTAAATCTTAATAATTTTCAGAGCTGTTAATTTAATTCTAAAGTTTATTTTTAAAAAAATCTTAAAACTCTAAATTATATTCATAAATTTCAATAATTGTTTTACAAACTTAACTCTTGTAATTGGAACAAAACTCAATTAATATGAAAGTGAATTTGGCTTCATTTGAAAGATTTATTTTATAGATATTTTTTAGTTGCTATTGTTATATTTAAAATTTTCTTGGAGTCATTTTTGGCCTGTTGAGAAGGGCATGATCAGTATACTATATTTAACCAAGATTAAACCCCAATCTTAAATTATACCAATATAAGGACTTAAGACACAACATGTGCAAGTAGCACAATAATCTTTGCTAACTTGCTATCTACTTGTGACTGGACTAATCAGTTGGCTGTTGCCTTATGTATTATTTATTACTCAATACTGTTAGCTATTGTAATACAGATTCTTTAAATGTATATATAAAGATGTATCTCCTCTTTTTGTAAATTCTATGTATTGCATTTTCAGACAGTTTTTTTTTCCATACACATACTGTAAATTTTAAGTACATAGATGATGTTAAAAAAATGTCTTATTATTTTATAATAAAATATACATATTTTAAAAATTATTTAATCATTTTTCATTTTAAATTTTATTTTTCCTTGTGATTTCTTACTTTAGTTTAAACATGTTAAAAATGAAACCAACCTGTGTGTGCTGTTTGCATTCTTCTAAGTCTTGTTTTCAATTATTTGAAATAATTTTTATACCCGGTCTTTGTATTATTTCAGTAATTAGTAACTATTTTAATTTGCATATTATGGAATGGAAACTCAGTGCTTGTTTTATTAATGAATTTTTCTATTTAGTTTGAAGCCCCTAGATGTTGAATTTATGAAGAGGTTGCACGACAAAGTTAATATTATTCCAGTTCTAGCCAAAGCTGATACAATGACTCCCGAAGAGTGTGCTGTTTTTAAAAGAACAGTGAGTTATATATATTTTCAATAAAAGACTGTTGGAAGTTATTAAAATCAGCATTCTTTCCTCCCAAAAATATTTTGTATAATTTGTTTGCATTTTTTTAAACAGTTTTTATTTTGCATTTAAATAATTAATTTTTTCAAAATGATGCTATTTATAAGCCTTCATTTTTATTTAATTTAAGCAAGATGAATATGCAGTGAATAAAATAAATTAATACATTTCATTCATTTTTAAAAATAGACTGTTTCAAAAGTAATTTGGATTCTAATATTTAATTTCTTATTGAATTTGAGTATGCTCTGTATTTATAGTCTATACTACAAATACTTGGTCATTAAAGAAACTCTTGACACCTTTTTAATGATATCTTGAATTTAATTTTCTGTATTGAATACAAAGTATTAAAAGCTTGTTTATTTCTAAATGTGAAATTTATTTCTAAATTTTGAACAGTCTTATACTGACTGAGTTCTTTTTAATCTGGTCT
Source organism: Trichonephila clavipes (assembly GCA_019973935.1). Lineage (NCBI taxonomy): Eukaryota > Metazoa > Arthropoda > Arachnida > Araneae > Nephilidae > Trichonephila > Trichonephila clavipes. The sequence goes on along the minus strand of BMAU01016332.1, from coordinate 240,929 downwards.
GACCTATACCATGTCAAAAATTTCAAGTTGAGTCTAAATTATATTGTTTTAATTATTAAATAAAAACTTGAAATTAGAAGCTAATATATATTTTATAAATTATTTGTGATAATGCTATCTCTCAAATTATATGAAATTTAAATAACACATTTTGTAAATATGACGAGAAATTTTCTATTTATTTATAACAATATGATAGATATATCATTGAACTTCGGTTTATTCTATTCTTAATTTAAACAGTTTTATGAGTTATGTAATACTACAATTATTTGTTTTTCAGATTTTGAATGAGGTAGCTAGAAATAAAATAAAAATCTATGATTTTCCTGATTCTGGTGAGGATGAAGAGGAAAATAAAATGCTAAAGAGATTAAAGGTAGGTATTTTTAAAAATTATTTTTATTCTGTTTGATTAAAATTTTTAAAGTTTCATCTTTTTCAATACAGTTTTATATTTTGATATACATTATTGTAATTTCTTTTTTTTTTTCCCTTAAGGATCGTGTTCCATTTGCTGTAGTTGGAAGTAATACTGTGATTGAAGTAAATGGAAAACGCCTTAGAGGTAGAAGATATCCATGGGGTATAGCTGAAGGTAAATTATTAGATATTTATTGTATTGATCTTTTCAAAAAAATTATGTATTTAAATCAATATTAGTTACTTCCATTTAAGAATAATTTGTCATGGAATTTCATTGCATTTAAAAACTAAAAAATTAAATTGAATCAGGGAAAAATTGTTTTAAATTTTTTTTCTTTGAGATTTTGTTAAATCCTGTTTTCTAATACATAATATTAAAATAAATAATTTGTTTGAAAAATTATTCTCTGTTAAAGGAATAATTTTATATGTGTGCATCTGTGTGTAATTACTTTTAACTGATTAAAAAAAAGATATCATACAGCCCAATTATTATTATTGTGAACTTCATGGGCAATGTTACTTCAGTTGAGTCATAAGTAGAGTGGTTTCCACCCTATCATGTAGAACACAGGTACCAAAACTTTCTAAAACATTGATTGAAAAGAATTTTCCTCTTATTTACAACATACAATGTAGTCATACTATTAATAATTCCATAAAACAACTTAAGGCTCTCTTCGCCAATTGTGTGAGAGCTCAAGTTAAACGTGGAGCACATTTTCAGAAAGAAAAACGTCTCTATTTTTATTAAAATTTGTAACATTGTAATTCATACATTTTTTCTAATATAGTGTTTTAAATGTTTCAAAATACTCCATAAATAATTTTTTTGTTTTAACACATAAAGGGATAACTCATTTAGCATTACAGTATAGGAGAAAATAAAGTAAAACACATTTTATACCAGAAAAAATGAACAGTTCAGAAGTTTGATAAAATATTCTGCTCTCTATTGGATAGTGAAGCTAGAATATAATAGCTTTTCAGTTCTTTTGTATCTGAAAAAATATTCCAAATTTGGGTCCTATTCTTTCACACTGACCAAAGACAGCCTTAAAGATAACAATTTAATTGAGAATGTGAACCAAAAATTAGAAAAAGTGTAGTTAATTACATTTGTCTTTATTTTTCTATACTGTGACATTCAGGTTTAGATGTGTAAATCACACCTCCCTATGCAAATGTATATCTATACATATTAAAATGGATATTATTTTCAATTAATTATAATCTTCAAAAGTTAAATAAAATTATTAAGCAAAAGAAAAATGTCATTCACTTCTTCTAGTAGTCCCTTTTAAACTTCCATAGATCCATAAGGACCCACCTGGATCTTGTTGAGAATCCCTGATGTATAATAATTACTGCTGATAAATGGTTCATTTGATTAGCCTCAAAATTTTCATATGTGTGGGGTTATGAAAGTAATTAGTCCAAATGTTGTCCATATCATGTAACCTAATGGTTCAAATTAAAAAGGTCTTTCACCACAGAAGACTTTGTGTAGTTGAAGAGTGATATTAATTCAAAATAAATGGTGCAGTTGTTATTGAATTTAATTAACCGTAAACAAATTTTTTCCATTTTTAAAAAATATTTATATTTGCTTCTTAGTATCAGAAATGTACATAAATTATTCAAATATTTCCTTTTTAGTTTGCTTTAAGATTTCATTTAATGTTCTTATGAATACGTTAATATTGTTTTATTTGTTGTTAGAAATGTGTTTCTATTTGTTAATTTTCTAGTGGAAAATATGGAACATTGTGATTTTATTGCATTAAGGAACATGTTAATTAGGTGAGTTGTATTATTATTTATTACTTCTTATATATTGTATTTATCTTCTTATAGTTGTCATATATTACTTTTGAAAACACAATATATAAGTAAAGTAGTGCTATGTTTTGGTATGTCAAGTTTGGAATTAGCTCTTTTAATCGAGTAAAAAAGTATATACATTTTATTTTTTTATGTTATACATCGATATATATATTCATTTGAGTAGCATATGAAGCTCCTATTTTTGTAAATCATAACACTAGAGTTATCTTTCTAAATCATAAGTAATTATTCTTTATCATATTCAGTTTCTGCTGTACCTTTCTTTTGTTCTAATTGTTTGCTTAAATAGAATAACACTCATAGCAATGAATATTTATCTTAAATTTCATTTTTAAAAGAGAAAAATGATTAAATTATTCCATTTAAATTGTTCATGCATATTGCAGTTTTACTCAAAATTAAGTACTTATCTGGATATTTTATTTATTCATTTTTGTTAAACTAGAGACTTTGAATTTTTTCATGTTTTTAAAGTATGTTGTCTTGTTCAATGGTGAACAAGAATATTGCAATGTATTGTACATCTGTAATGCCACATTAAATAAAAGTGTTTCAAATTATTTTTAAAATATTGATTTTACTTTTAGAATTGATTCTGTGTTCTTTATATTACTTAAATAGTTTTATTATTTACAATAGTTTTTTAGCAGTTTCTTTAGTATATTAAATTTAGTTGTGTATTCAAGCTAATCTGAATAAATATATATAGGCTTTTTCTAAATGCTATCTTTGCGTTTAAAAATTTCAACTAACTATACTGTTCTTTCAAAGAAATTCATTCTTTCGTCAATATACATATGTGCAAGGCAATATGTGTGTGTTGCATTTTTGTGAAATTTTATTGAAATTATTTGATTGTATTGATTATTTTTGCCTGTCATTATTGAATCAGATTATTTTATTTATACCTGTCATTAAGAAAATGTTTTGTAAAACTCCTTTTTAAAATATAAAAGATTAGTGGCTCTTTTTTAGTTATGTGCTAGCTTCCTTTTCAACTAATTGTATATTATATTGAATTCCTTAGACATGTTAGAATTTTAAATCATACATCAGCCATTTCTTTCATAGAATATCACTAAGGGTTTATAAAGCAATACTTCATATCACTCTTCATTGGTGCTTCACAAAATTATGTGATCGATTCATGTACCTGACTGTTGACATCTTCAGCTTGTTATTAAAACTTTCTTTTAAAAAATATATATTTGTTAACATTTAGGCTCAATTGCAGCATTCAGTTTAAACAATAGAGCTACATGTCAATATTTGAAAGAAATACAGAAGTCTTTCCTGAGAAGGTTGATCTTGCATATGCCCAAAAAACTTGTGGAATCCTTCTCTAATACATGAAATTGATAACTCTATATATTGTCGCAAATGATCTATATGAAGAAAAGTAGTTATCGTTCTTGCATATTTGGATACAAATATTCCTGTTAGCCCTGTGAAACCTTATTAATTATACATTCAAATCACATAGCTGTGTATTTCCATTTTGTAACTGGAAACCAAAACAGCTCTTTTAACCTTACTGGTTATTTTGTCCTATTAAACCATAAAATTTTACAAAGGTACTTAACTTATTCTTTGTAACATTTCTACACAATTTGTTTCTTTTAAACTGATGATTGGTGTTTTGTTTTTCTTAAGCATCTCTTATTCTCTTCCTTTGTAATTATGTCTATTAATTTTCATATTTCTAAATGTATATATTAAATTATTTATGTTTTTGTTCACTCATAGGCAGGCATACTTATAAATTTTGTTATGGAATATTTGTAATAATATGATTATACTCTTGTTCCAAGACTGGAGCTCTGCACATTGCACTTACATGCCTGTCTTCATATCTCATATATGTTTCACTTCAAAAACAAATTCTTAAACCAAATTATTACCTTCTTGCTATCTAAGGATTTGTCATTTTCTTATTGTTCATATAAATTATAACTTGGCGGTCAAAATTCAGTTCCAAGCTTATATTATTTTAATTTACGCTATATCTGTTCTATTACACCAGTTTTATTTTGCTTGAATGATATTTCTTTTATATATCTAATGTTCCCTTGCTTACTCGAAAAACCAACTGAAATGTCTTCGTTCTCTCATGAACAAACATTCTGCTTAATCCATCACTGCTTGTGTCTGTGTGCTCTTCTGTTTTGAAATTAGGATTATAACAATTTAAAAATAGATTAGGATTTGAGAAAAAGAATTTTTAAAAATTAAAACATTTATTTATTCTTTTCACTCAAAATCTTTATTTCTTTATTTTTTTTCAATTTGTGTCTTATCTGTAGAAGCAAAGCATCTAACGGTCGTATTCCCAATCACGAGTTAACCTCGAGTTATCCCCGAACCGGAGGTAACTCACAGATTGGCGAAACATCATTATTCTCAACTGCGGATCACGCTAAATCCACAGATTATTCATCCAAAGGTAACCCACCGATTCTACCCGCCGATTTCGGAGGGTAATTCGCGGATTTGTAAACAAATATGTACGACTGCTTCGATTTTTTTCTGCTTGAGGATTTAGAAACATTAAAAAGTATTGAAAGGCCAGTTTTCATTCCTTAACATAGGAACAACATTAGTAATTCAATACACTTTTTTTTTTCATGATTCAGCTAGAAATTATGTTTGATGTTATGATTTAATGTTATACAATGAGAATTCAGAACTCGTATTATTTTAAAGTTTCAATTTATATTTTGATTCTGTACAAGTGTTTATTTCCTAATCTATTTTTCTTTTTGATTAAAAATTTTCTAGCAACCCTTTGGTAGGTTAAAATAGAATGTTTATTATGTATATAATCATTGATTCAAATAATTTCAAATGTCTAATAATTATTCTTAATTCATGATTTCTATAAAATCTTAGAATGAAAAATCCTGTTTTTTTGTAAAAAATAAATTAATTGAATCTTAGGCCCCATTAAGTCACATTTATCTAAAACAGAACATGTTACTGAATCTTTCTAATTCCATCTAACAAAAATAATTATATACTATTGGTATTAATCTGATTTTATTTGTCACAAAATACTATATATATATACACACATACATTTATCAATATTTTACAATATAGAACAGAAAAGAATATTTTGTTAGCAGAAAAAATTCAAAACTAACTATTCCTAATGACTTTTTTTAACATTTCACTTTACCAAAAAAACTTTATTCAATTAGTTATTATAGTAACTAATAGTAAGTAAATTAAAATAAAAATAATAAATATAATTTTTTTTAAAGAATTGAAATTATTCTGAAAACTCTTGTGAACGCGTATTTTGTACATTTTGAAAATAGGTATAATAAATTTTAGGAAAGTTAAAATTCATAAAATATGACAACTTCATAGTTTTAAAAATCAAGCAAACAATAGAATAAATTTCAGTTATAATAATAAATAATGATAAAATGAAATCTGACTATTGAAAGACAATAAAGTTCGTTTTCTTCAAAAACTAGAGACTTTTCCACAAGAAAGCATGAGAAGTCAGATGTTTCTTCAATTAGTTTCTGTTGCAATAAATGATAGAATTTAGAAAAATTGCATAAATTCTATTATTTAGTATAATTTAAAATGCATACATTAATATTTTGTTAATTTAATATTAAATTAATATGCCACTACAGTTTTTAATACATTAATTTTTTACCACACTACAAATTATTCCACTAAAATAAATCTTATTCATCGAAAAGAAATTTTGTAAGCTATTGCCTACTTTTACTAAATAACTTTACTTTTCTTAAGTCCTTCATTATACATAAATTTTCATACTATAAAGGGGATTATGCACAGTTTGTAATTTAATGAGAAATCACTGTACACTTTCAATTTTGATACATTGTACACATTAAGCAATGATAATTACTGTAATACATAAATCCATAATTTTGGAAGTTAATTCTTTTTTAATCATTTTCAATTAGGTGTAATAATTTACATCTTCTCTTATATATGTTCAAAAGATGTGCATGTTGTCTTTATTCTTTATATGAAAAATACACATACATTTTACACACAACGTGAGTTATTTTTTTACATAATTCTTATTAAATATTTGTGAGCACAATAGACAAGTGGTCGTGGTCACAAATTCATAGCCAGTGAGTTTGGTGCCTCTGAAAATCTGCCATCGTTAAAAGTCCTCAGGTTGATGTGCTGTGGCAATTTAGAATGAGTTACTAATGCAGGTGTGTTGTCCTTGATATTTGACACAGGTTCAAATGATGAGGTCCATTGCAAATAGACGTCACATTGCTTTAGGATGCAACATTAACTATAAATCAAATCAAACCAACTGAATTTATAACTCTTTTTAAGGCCATCTTATTTGCATTCCTGGATCACAGAAAAATTAACTTATATATTTTAAAAGTGTACTTTGAAAAGAAAGTTTTTCAATTATTGATTCTTTTACTCAACATTTCATAATGCGATTCATGTTAGAGTTCTTTTATGTATTTAAACACAAATCACTATCAGAAAAATCTATTCAGAATAATACGGAAAATTTAAATTAAAAGCTAAATAAAAAAAACGAAAAAAATCCATGTACACTTACCCTGAGTTCATGATGAAACAGCAGTATCATAATCGTCGTTGCTCGTATCTACACGGCAATGGTTCGATGAGGGCACCCATAGTGGCCTGCAGTTCATCTGACAATATGTTTAGTAACTTTTTGGTTTCTCCCAGTTTTGAAACTTGAAACATTTTAAAGCTTCTTTTTGTGATTCCTTCTGCATATTATAAACCTATTTTGCAGCTGTTGTCGACTTCGTTTCGAAAGGCTGGCTGCATTGAAATCAGTATAGTCAAGCAATCCCGTGCTTTTTCTTTTTTCTAATTGTAAACTGCGCTGGTTATCTTGCAATGAATAACATCTCCTTGTATTTTTCAATAAGATTAAACCAGAGAAAAGTTACTTTTATTTGACGTAGTAGCCATGAGAAGAAAAAAAATAGCAGTGAATCGAACGTCTTGCGCCAAAATACATGCTACATGTAAACAATGTACCACATGATTATCAGTGTCCAATCGCAACGAGTTTAACATCTTGCGAACGCTTAACTCGCGGATCTGGTATTCGTCAGTTCGAAAATTAGAAAAAGGGAGTTATCGTCGAGCAGGGGTTACCCAATCCGCGAGTTTTCTTTTTAATAACTCGCGATTGAGAATACCACTGTAAGAAACTTGCCAGTCCTTTATTGTAAATATTTCTAGGTACAGGTTTTTAACTCTAGTGATGACAAAAAAAACCTAAAAAATTTACTTCCGTCATGTTGAATTCACATTTAGTTAATTTAAGATGAGCTTTTCTGGCTTTAAACAATTCAAAAACCATTACTTATTTTTTTAGCACATTCTTTAATAAATTCAAAATATTTTTTTTTTAAAAAAAAGAATATAATGGTTTTAAAAATTTGTTCTTGGAACAGTTTCTGTATCAAGAATCATTTTCTTAAATTGTTCTGTTTTATGTTTAGTGATGAAAGCTGTCTTAAATTTAGAATTCTTGGAAGAAGAAATTTGCTAGTTATAAGGATTGTGCTTTTAACTTGCATTTGAGGGACTAAATCTGAAGATGAAAATAATTAGAGAGGGAAAAAAATAATAATCTATAATCATTTTGATATCAAGGATTAAAAAATGAATCAATGAAAAATCTTTTCTTTTTTTTACTTATAAACTAATGACATTCGGATTATATTTATTTATTGGCCGTTTGTTTGATTACTATTTGTTTATATTCCTAAGTATTCGTTTTATGGGAATTCAAGTAAATTTCTTTTTTGCTACATACCTTCTACTTCAATAACAATCTTAATTATCTGTGCTCAGGTAAATTAAATTATTAATTATTGGATTAAACAATCCCTTAACTTTTTAGACAAATGAAGAGCATCTTACAATTGTTGTTCTATTAGCATTTAATCAAATTTGTTTTATTTTTAGTTGCATAGTCTTGTTTTGAAGCATTGACATTTAAATTTTAATCAATGTTTAAGAAAAATTTAAATAACTTAAATCAAAATTTTGAATTAATTACTTATGTGATTAACTAATTTCACTTTCCTGATGTTTTAATTTTTCCCCTCAATATTATTTCTTTACCTGTAATACTGAAAATTAGAACAATAATTTTATCTTTTTTTTAATTACTGATAATTAATTCTAATTTCCTGTGTTCTTTTAACCACAAGTAAACTATTTTTTATCTTCTCTGTTTTTCTCATTTTCACAGAATTATCAATATTGGTTGCTATTTCAATAATTTCAGACACTTCAAACTTCATCCATGGTGTATTTTTTTATGCAGTTAAACTTCATAAAAATGTATTTAAGTAAATAACTGCTGCTGCTAAACTTTGCAACTTTAAATTTGATTCCAATAAAATAAGGATTTTCTCTTTTCATGAAATAAAATAATTAAGCATATAGTGCTGATATGTTTATTATTAAACTAGTCCTAGCACCAATAATAGGTTTTAGTACATTTTTGCTCTAGTGGTACCTCTCTTAATGAACATTTTGGATTAATGTGTAACATGAAAAATATTTCAGTTTCCTTTCATGAATTACAGGATTAAATTTTCATTACTGTAATCACATGCTTTGGTAAATTTTCTTTCTCCTTATATATTTCTGATTTGTAGGAGTTCCCCTTCCCCCTCCTGATTTATAAAAGTCAAAACTGTCAGATCACAGTTATTTATCTTGCAAATTGCTTATAAATATTTTTTAGAATCATTTTAACAATTCACTTTTTTTTTACTTTTGCTACATATTTTAGTACCAGATTAAACATTTTCATACCATCTGATTTTTCTGCTAAATCATTTTTTTAAAACTTGGGTCAAGAATCAATCAAATGTCGGTACACAATATTTAGAACATATTTTTTTTAGTTGGTGTGTTCTATTCTTTTAAAATTATTAAAATCGTTTATTTTTAATCCTGATAAACATGCATTGTAATAATTGGATATTTCAGAAGCAAAGTCTGCCAATCTTTAACATGATTAATAAAAATTTCTGTGTGCCTTATATATAAATACTAAATTCTTAATAAATGCATAATCTTTAGCTTCTGATTCTTGTGCCACTGTGTCATTAATTTCAAATTAAGTTAAAAATGTTGACATATTGATATTTTATGTGAAGTATTTATAACATACAATGTGGTGCCTTTTTTAACAAGCATAATTCATTCTATAGTCTTATTTGTAAGGCAAAACATTAATTAAATAAAACAATTTTTCCCATGTAAATTAATGTAAAACACAATAATGTTACTCATGCCAAAAAAAAACACTAAAAAAAATAATAAAAGAGTGAATCTTTTTTTTTCCAGGCGTTTTTAAAATGCGATCTAATTTTTTTCATGAGACTCAGACAAAAAAATAACTATACAGATTCGAAAAGATCATTTACTTCGCCACGATATGGTATAATTTATTTTACAAAATAATTATATTTTGTATTTTTTACGATTTTTTTAAAATGAGTCGAAATCAATACATTTTTATGAATATGATTTCTAAATTGTTCTGCTTGCATTTTTTTTCGCGCTAATGAAAAAAATTTTTACACTAAAAAAGTTCGTGCTTTTCTCTTTTAGAATCAGTCATTTAAAAAATTTAATGTAAAAAACTGTTGTTTTTTTTTCACGATTTTTCAAAAAATACTCAAAATTTTATTTAAATACTTAATAACTTCTTTATTTATAAAAGTAATCTCACAAAACTCTTTTTCCGTGTGTAGAACAATATTATACGTAAACTGTACAAAGATTGATAAAATATCTTAAAAATTACGGTTTTTAAAAAAAAATGTGGTTTTTTTTTTTTTTTCCCCTTTTGCGAGAAATATGTAAGCGCTACTTTTTTTAAAGTTTTTTGTTTAAAAATTACCGTTGTTTTCAATCAATATATGAAGTTTGAAAGCATTAACTTAAAAATGAAGCCAGGAAAAAAAATTTTAACTGTAACAAGTAACACAATGTGAAATAGAACATATCTTCCTCTTATTTTAAAGATCATTTCAAGGCTTTTCCCTGCAGGAACCTACAGCGTGGATGTCAAAGGCGCTGCTTTATAAAACGGTAGTTTCTAGGTTCGAAACTGAAAAGGATATTCAATTTCGGATTGTGTTATTTGTTAAAGTTTAAATTTTTTTTCGGGCTTCATTTTTAAGTTAATGCCTTGAAACTTCATATTTCGATTGCAAACAACGGTCATTTTTAAACAAAAATAATGCTTAAATATTTCTCACAAAAAGGGGAAAAAAATGAAAAACACAATTTTTTTTAAAAAACAAATTTTGTTTTTCGGTCCCCCCCCTTTTGCTAGAAATACTTAAAAATTATTTTTGTTACATTTTTTGTTTAAAAATGACCATTGTTTGCAATAGATATATGAAGTTCAAAGGCATTAACTTAAAAATAAAGCCAGAAAAAAACTTTTCATTTTTAATTTGTCACAATTCTGTATGATTTTTTTTTTTTTACAAAACGACGAAACTTTGCATATAAATAAATGAATTTAAAAAAGGTTTATTGATTATTAAATCATATTTTAGAAAATTACTTTGCATTTTAAAAAATAAAATAATTATTGTAATTATATAAATATTTATATTATACTTCATAAATATAATTATTAATATATAATACTTTTTGTAAATTTTGTAAGAAAAAAAACATTAAATAATATTTTATATAAAAATTAGTTACAAAAAGTATTATAAAATGATATACAATATGTTAGTTTTGTGTAACATACTTTTTTTTAGTCAGATACGTGTTTAAATAATTTACTAAACACAGTGGAATGAAAATTGTTAAAATTAAAATAAAATATCAATGTTCTTATCAGATTGTTTTTTTTTTTTTGAATGTTTTTCTCAGTACATCTATGTATACATATCTAGGCTTTCCCCCATACTGTTTTTTTATAACTTATAAATATTTATATGCTTAATCAAACTTTCAAACATTCAGAAAAAAGCAATAGTTTCAATAGCTATCTGTAAATTTTTCTTTTTATTTATTACTTATAGAAATTTGATTTTAATAAATATATATTTTTTTAAAAGGATTATTTCCTTACTAAATTAATTCTTTGTTAATTAGAAAGTACATCGTCTATTATTTTGGATCAAAATACATTTTAGAGACATTTTTAAGCTGACTATATGTAATGATTGATTGATTCGTGAAAATCTGAAATCTATTTTATTATTTTAGATTCTTAGAAACTAACTATTAAAAAATGACATTTTTTGTTTTACTCTTAGCATCAGAATCGTTTTCTTTTTATTGCTTCACATTAATAATTTTTTAATTCTAAAGCAATATTTTTTTTGTTATAAGTCATGCATCTCGAAATTTGAAGCTATATCTTAACTGTGAGAAGGAGAGGAAGATAGAACAATAATTTTACACTAAAAAAAAACGTGTTTGGGCTATAGAGAGGGGAAAGAAACCTGTCTTAAATCAAAAATAAGTGGAATGGAACAAATTTCGAAAGTGGAAAATTTTTTGACATAATTTTAGAAATCACTCACATTGTGCACATACAAAGACACACACAGAAATGCTGGTGTCATGAGGAAAAGAGAAAGCCCAAGCAACGCTGGGCTAAGTGGTGGAGGGGGATGGAAGTCATTTGGAAAATGAGTATTAGAAGTTCTGATTTTGTGAAAGAAAGGGAAAATTTATAAAAGTAGAGAAAGCCTGTGCAACGTCAGGCCATGCAGCTAGTATATATATATTTTTATATATAAAAATCTTCTGTGCATGTGTATGTCACTAAACTCCTAAACGGCTGAACCGATTTTGATTAAACTTTTGTATGAGTTCAAGTGGATTCGAGAATAGTTTAGATTCACAATTCGGTCCGAAATCGCAATTAGTTAAAAATATATTAATTATAAACATCAAAAAAACATTCAACTCAATATTCACCTGCATTGTCGTAACAACATTATTGTTATAAAAATGACGTAAGTTGGCGTTGAAAATCGATTTTCAGCCAAACTGGCCAAACCGAGTCTTTATTGTTACAAAAATGCAGAGGAATCATGCTTTTTGATGTTTAGATAATCTTTATATATGTAATTCTTCTATGCATGTGCATGTGACTGACTTTTCCTAAACGGCTGGACCTATTTTGATGAAATTTTTTGTGTGGGTTCAAGTGGATTCGAGAATGATTTAGATTCACAATTCGGTCCAATATCGAAATTAGTTAAAAAGATATTAATTAAAAACCTTAAAACACATAATTGTTTTACCCCTTGTGTGCTGTTTATTCTGCTAATGCACAGCAAGGGGAAAAAAAGAAGAGGGGAGAATTTTACGATATTTGTGCCGTTTTTAAAATTGCAATGTAATTTTTCTATCAAAATCAGACTAAAAATAATAACAGTATCGGAAAGATTATTCATTTCGCCACAATACGGCATATATCTTTAAATATATAATTCTTCTGTGTGTGTGTGTAGTATGTGACTGAACTCCTCCTAAACGACTGGACTGATTTGGATGATATTTTTTGTGTGGGTTCAAGTGGATTCGAGAATGATTTAGATTCACAATTCGGTCCGATATCGCAATTAGTTAAAAATGCGCCAAAATTATGTAAGGGCACGCGATGGTTCACATAAAAAATTCATTGTCAATATTCTTGAGGCCACGATTTTAAGCGGCAGACTTCAAGGTGAAGTTGTACTTCTACCACAGATCCCAATGATTCTTTCAGCTCACCTACCCATTTGCAATTTCCAATTCGCTTGATATTTTCTATGACCGTTAATAAGTCACAAGATCAAACAATGACAATTTGTGGCTTAGATTTAAAAAACCCTTGCTTTTTTCGCCCGACCAATTATATGTTGCATGTCTGAGGTTTGGCAAACCATCGCATTTGTTTGTTTATACCCCTAAATAATTAACCAAAAACATTGTGCATTCAATGGCATTATGATAAATTTATTTTTTGCACATTTAAAAAATATACCTGTTATGAAAATAGCTCTAGTTTTATCTTTTTTACCCTTTAATCAAAACAAGTTTCTATTCAAAATAGGTTCTATATTCAACTTAGTTCATAGTAAATACATACTCACATGCAATGGATAGGTCAAATTGTGGTAACTGTACATGTGATGATGTCAGGTATTGTAATAACTTTCTTTATAAAAAATTTCATCAAAATGTTCCAGATTTTTACAACTTATTCAAAAAAGTTTGCAATTTTCAGATTTAAGACGTGTGTACAGGACAACGTCTGTCGGGACCACTAGTATATATATATTAATAAGCTTTCTATAGACTTTTTTTTTTTTTGCAAATACTTTGAAATTTAAGGAAAATGTGACACAGTATTATCATTAAACAAATGCTTATTGTACAAAATGCAAGAGTTTCCCATGCCTTCAGCAATTCTCTTATTGCACCTGAAGACTGCGACTTTACTGTTACCTTCTCCTTCTTAGACAAACTCCTCCACAACTTCTTGTTGTGAAATACAAAACGAATTCATAGCTGTACAGTGATAAATGATCCCTTTTTTTCAAATCACTTGACTCTTCTAAATTCATCAGCAGATTGCCCAGCAGATTGTCACATAATTCTTCATTCTTTTTTTTTTCCCGGCATTCTCACTTTTCTTCTTTATTCCCAGTTTGACCATATCAAAGATATGTCAAATTAGTTGCATGTCATTTTCTCCCTTCTGCTTGTTTGTTTTCTTTTCCCATGCCTTTGCTTTTCAACTTCAGGTTCTTAAATTCCAAGTATCTTCCTTCCTCTTACTCCAGTGCAACCTATGCTTGATCTGAATTGTTTCCTTTGATGCTTTTCATAGAGAAAAAAAAGTCACTCACACACACATCAAGCGGGTATACTCGTTGTGCAAAATATTACTCAGTAAGAGTTATTTATTTAATTTGTTATATGAGATGTTTCTTAAGTGAGATTCCAATATATATCCTAATTTTAAGGAACCTTGCTAATTTCTGGAGAGTAAATGCTTTTTAGACTTGATTCTTTCATTTTTTTTTTTAACTTTTCCAATTCATAACTTGGAATCTTTTGTTCTTCTATGTTCTCTCGCTCCAACCTTCCCCTTTCCTATAATATTCATTCTAAAAATTATGTTTTACAAATACTTCTATCACAATTTTTGATCAATTGTGTTACTCATATTTTCTATGATGCTACTAGGAGCTATCTTTTTCTCTAGTTCATTTGCTAATTCATTTGCCTCTTTTTCTTAAATAACTCATTTCCATAATGCTTCGTTTTTTTTATTTTACTTTGTTTTGCTATAATTTAATAATCAAAAATATTTACTCTTTCAAAACCTGGAGTTTTATTCTAATTCTGGAATTGTTCCTTCTTGGTTATTTGCATAATTTCTAAAATATGCCTTGGAATTTTAAATGGAACATAAGCCTTTTTTTCCCACAAAACATTGCCATTTTTTATTTGAACTACTTCTCATCTAAATTATACTACTCCACTGTGTTGTCCTCATCACTAGACCAAAGTTCAAAGATAGTACATATTTGTTTGCAAATGTTATGGAGCATATATTCAACACTACTCTAAACTTCATACTTATCAATATGATTCTTTTTATATGGTATTATTGATGTCTTTCAATGTTAAAATGTATCTGGGTGCTGGTGGGAGTAAAGATTTGAGTGAATAAACTCTTAAAAGTAATTTTAAGATCTGTAAAGTTTTGATTTAATGTTAACAGAAGTCTATTATATATATACATATATATAAACTCTTCACACAATTCTTGCAATATGTGTATATTAATAATATATTCAAACAAATATTTATACAATTAAATAATTACTGATCATGAATATCTCTAACACTGACTGTTATTACAAATAGCATTTATGAAAATTGCCTACATAGCTTATGTTACTGTTTGAATTTTTAAAATTAAAAATTTCATTTCAGCTGTAGTATATTTTGCCATATTCTTTTTTTTCCAGAACACACATGCAAGATCTAAAAGATGTTACAAACAATGTACACTATGAAAATTATAGGTGTAAAAAATTAGCAGCTTTTACCAATGATGGTAAACCTGTCAGAATATCAAATAAGTACGTATACAATTTTGTAATGATTGAAATTTAAACAATACAAAAGCATGTATAATTTAGATTTTATTAAATTTCTTATAAATTATGTTATCCAGCAATTTTAATAAAATTTAACATGTTGACTGCTAGCTACAAGGTAACTCATAGTTTACATTTTTGCGCAGGAAGCAAACAATGAGTTATCTTGTTTGTTTACTTGCCATACTTATGCATATATGATCCACTTTGTAGTATATTAGTGTAAATATGAATGGATAGACTCGAGGAAATAATGATTCAATTAAACTGGCTTTTTATACGTGAAAAGTTCTGTGGAAGTCAACATGTTATTCGTGTTAAGTTATTAATCTATTACATTTTAAATTTGTTACCAAGAAAATTTTTAATTACTGTTTTTGATCTGTCAGTTCTTTTGTATGTACTATATAGATTAAGATTTGATTTAAAATGAATTATGTATAATGTTTTATAGTACTATAGCAATTTGATTTTGTTTTTATTAAGTACATTGTGAAAAATTGTTTATTTTTCAAATAATATTTATCTAACATTTTCATATACTCATTAAATTTTTTGTTAGTTTTTGCCCACAAAGGATTTTAAATACCTATATGGTATTTTGGTAAGTCTTTATTTCAATTATATTCCAATTAATTCACGATGGGATGTAGGATTTTGAGTCATTGATCTTATAAAATAATATTTTTGGTCCTGTTAATTTTCAAAATTAAAGCTTTAAATTGTTTTTATTTGTTGTAAGTAATTCAAAAGAGCTTGTATTATTATATATACTTCAAGCTCTGTGAAATTAAGTTTATAATCAAATGACAAAAATTATTATGATTTTTTTATTTTATAGTATCAATTGTTTTTTATGTAATCTCTCTTTAAAAAACATAGCTATCTGTTTTAATTTAAATGTGCTTATGCAATTTTAATTTTCAATAACATAACATTCCAAAATTTTGAACTTAAATTTATTTTATGAAATAATTAAAGTATTTTTTATATAAAAGAAACTTAAGTTGTCAATGTTATTAAAAAAGTTAAAAAAATGTATACA
Source organism: Trichonephila clavipes (assembly GCA_019973935.1). Taxonomy (NCBI): domain Eukaryota; kingdom Metazoa; phylum Arthropoda; class Arachnida; order Araneae; family Nephilidae; genus Trichonephila; species Trichonephila clavipes. The sequence goes on along the minus strand of BMAU01016332.1, from coordinate 224,435 downwards.
CGTTTTTATTCTTGATTTATTTTCTTGTATGTGTTTTAATATATAGTATAATCAATCATAAATATCAGCAATGATATGTATTAAATTTATTTAAAATTATGTTTTAATTTTATTGGGAATAAATTATAGATCAGCTTTACATTGATAAAGGTTCTGTTATCTCATCTTTTTTCATCTGTTTCAAAAATATGGAAACTTAAAGACTTCTTAAGAGTCAAAAATTTAGTTTATGTTGTTTGTTACTAATATTAATTATCATTCTTACAGTTCTAAAATTAATATCTCAAAAATTTTGCTTTACTTCTATTTACATATTACTTAAAATATTGACATTCTAACTATTTTAAAAAGCAGTTTAGTGTTTTTAAGTGTTAAATTTCAATTAAATTGTAAAATTGAATGCTTTTCTTTTTGTGTTTCAAACTACATTTTTATTTCTTATTTAAATTGAAATGTTATGTGTCATAGTTTTGTGACATGCAGTTTTGATTTTTTCACTTGTATTTCATTTAGGAATCCTTTAGCTCAGATGGAAGAGGAGAAAAAGGAGCATGAACAGAAAATGAAAAAAATGGAACAAGAAAGAGAACAGCTTTTTGAACAAAAGGTTAAAGAAAAGTTCCAAAAACTGGCAGATTCTGAAGCAGATGTAAGCATATTATTTAACATAAGATTTTGGGAAACATTACAGTTAAATTTTTTCAGGATGTATTCTTAAATTTAATTTAATGATAAGAAAAAAATTTAACCAAAAAAGTATAACGTTGGCTTTAATTTTTAAAAATTGTTTATATATATAAAGAAATGAATATTTGAAATCACACACACACATATTGGAGATTTTTTTAAAAATTTTATCAATTATTCTTCATGTGATGTGCTCTTACCTTCTCAGTTTGAAATATTCCACATAATTCATTAGTGTGTAAAACTTAACAACATATTTTTACAAGTTCAAATGAATTTTTATATATAATAGGACTTAAAACAAAAACAAAAATTGTGCTTTAAAAAACATATTTGGTCATGGATATTCCTTAATATTTTATTTGCTATTGTTATTAAAACAATTTCACAGGTGTAATTAAGGATTCTTGGCAAAGAATATCGACTGGTAAAAGTGCGTTGAAACTGTGTTGTTCAATCTGAAATAATGAATGACAAATGGGGTGAATATGGGAAGTTTTATCAAAAGGAATTGCAGACTGTATAATTTCACTTTTCAAATACATGCATAAAAGATTTCTCTTTTGGATTGAAGATTGTAAATTTCATGGAGGGTCACTGAATAGTTTTTGAAAAAAATTGGCAGAAAAATAATTTATGCAGTACTTTGAACAATTTTGCACCATTTCTTTGGTTCTTCATTTTGACATTAAATCTCATCTAGAAAGAAGATACTGAGATAAAAATTTGCTGCTGTTCATGTAAACCAGAAAAAAATTTCAGCAATTCTAAAATTATAGTTGAAGTTAAAATGTGACAGTGAAGAATTTGTTACATATTGAAGTGGAAAAATAGTAAAGGCAAAAAAATTGTGAATTCTAAGTAAACAGTTTTCAGTTCATGCATATTATTGTTTTAAAGAAAGGCTAAAACAACCAGTTTAGATTAAATAAATATTTTATGTATATTTGGCTCCCTTATTCTGTTGCACATATTTCAACATTTATTCATTTCATTTGTGTATATAGTGAAAATTTGGATTCATTTTGATCCAAACATGTTATTTGCAAATGAAATGTAAATAAAACCGTTTTAAAACTTATTCATAAAATTAGGGGGGGGTTCATGAATTTTAATTCAATTGTCAATTATAAATTATAACTTTTCTATTAAGTTGGAAAGACGGAATGAGCAAATGAAAAAGAGTTTAGAAGCTCAAAGGAAGGAATTAGAAGAAAAAAGAAAGGCATTTGAAGAGGAAAAAAGGAATTTTGAAGTTCTTAATAATGATGAAGAAGCCATACGCAGAGCGTCTGTAGATGTAAATATGAAAGAGTAAGTAGAGTTTCTTCAAGTTTTGTTCTTTCTTTAAATTTTGCATTTAATAATTAATTATACATAAATTGTCTGCTTTTCAGCCAAGATACAAAGGAAAAGAAGAAAGAAAAGAAAAAAGGATTATTTTAGCTGTAAATATATTTATAATGGACAGCATGAATTTCATCTTTTCATATTTGCTGTTTCTCCTTTCTAAGCATTTTAATCCATTAGTTATTTCTCATGACAAATTTGTAAAAAATGCTTTTTGAACTAAAAAAAATATTTACCATCTTGTGGTTTAAAAGTGGGATGAATTTTTTCTTAGCATTTATAAAATATGCATTTTTTGGTTTTATATATGCAATTTTAAATGTTTTATAATATATAGAGTAAAAAGTTACACCAATGTTTAATTAAAAAACCAATATTAAGTTCATTATTTTAAGCAGTTATATAATTTATTATTTGTTTTCTTTAATTTAAAAGAAAATCTTTTCCTTGTATAAGTGGAATTTAGGAAATGGATCAGTAGTCTTTGACAAAAAAAAAAAGTTTTTTTTTTTTTTTTATTGCAAAAGTTTATCCAATGAGATTATTTAAGGCTGGTTTTTTTCTTTTGTTTTAATTATATTAGGAAACATCAAAAATCTATTGTTATATGAGATAAAATTTTAATTATTACATATTGTTAATGTTTTGGTCCTCTCCATTTCGACAATCTAACAAAATTTAGAGTTGAAAACATGAATAAGTTGGATATTCAGTATTCGAAAGTAATATAAGAAAAGAAAATTTGGAAGTTACATTTTACCAAATGGTAAAAATCAAGAACTCTTGTATTATCTAAATTTTATTCTTATGAAATATATCATTTAAAAATTTAGGGGGGAATTTTGTTGAAACAAATTCATTTGGTTCTCAAAAACTTTATATTTGGTTATTTTTCAGTGTATAATTTTTTTTTGTCAGTATTGGAATATTTATATATTGAAATGTTGAATCAACATTAAAAGTACTTAAAGAATTAAAAAGTATTTGTAATATTTTTTAAAAAATTTTGTGGTATATACAAGTTTTTGTGTGTTTATTATCACTAAAAATTTGTACTTATGGTGTGGAATCATATGTGTAACACAGATTTTTAAGTACATGAGTAAGTTTTGTGCAATATTAGAATAGAATTTGATTTTTTTTCTATTTTTTTATACTTATATTTTTTGCTGTAAAAAATTATTTTGAAGAAACTTGAGCTTTTTTTTTAACAGCTATTTGAGTTTTTATGTATTTTAGTGAAATATGGAGGATATATTAAATGTGTTCTTATATATTAATGCTTTTATTTTTTAAATCTCAATTTGGAATGAATTTATTTATATATTATTTGAAACTGGTTGTGAAGTTTCATTTGTAATAATATGAGAATGCTATTAAAATATGCCATGAATTTATTTAAAAGTGTAAAAAAAAAAATGTTTAAAATGTAAGTTCTAAAAATGTCTCCTTTCTTTCTACAATTGAAATATATATATATTTATATTTAAAGTGGGCTTGTAATCGAGATTAAAGCCAAGTTTATTTTTGGAAACTATTTCTGTAAAACCAGGAAAATATGTCTTAGTCTAAAACTTGGAAGGAATAAAAAGACTTGAAATAAGTATTAAAATTTAAGTTAACCTTAGTTATTTAAATAAAGATTGTAAGAATTGTATTAAATGTAAGTCATTTGAAAGAAAAATGTGAACAAATATTTTGGCTCAGTGCATATTTTCACTTTTGGAGATGTTTTTCCAAGTTAAAATAGGAATTGCGAAGGAATGTGTGTTGTTGGGATTATACAATAGTTATTTGTAATTTTATAACATATATGCAATTTACAATGTTATAATAAAATAACTTTGTATAATCAAATTAAAAGTACAATAGTTTCATAAACTTGGATTTTTCAAGTTATTGTTCCTGAAAAGTGTAAAGTAAATTCTCATAAGATTTCTGAGTGAGGTAATAAAGGTGACTGTACAGAGAAAAGATATATTCTTGTTCAACAAACTGCATTTGTAAAGTTCTTCCCATATATTACTTGAAAAATACTTTTTTATAGAAGAAATTTTGACTATTCATATGAAAATACCATTAATCGTCCAGTATTCAGAAGAGTGCTATTTTCTGCCTAAAGGCCTTAAATATGTACTTGAGTTTTATCTTATTGGAAAAGATATGACGAAATTTAGTTTTGAGGCAAATATTTATAGCAATTATTTCATTAATCTTATTCTAGTTATGTTAGATCTTTTCATATAGATTAATTGGCAATGCTTTGAAGTAAAAGTCTTTGGCTCTATATAAAGCTTTGATATTTAGGCTTTGATGTTTCAGTAAATTATATGTGAATTGATTTTGTTTGGTTATTTGTGAATTCTAGTTTCACATATTGATCCTCTGCCAAAATAAATTAGCAGCTAGCCTGTTTAGGCAAAGTATTTGACAGTATTTCTAAAAATACAAATTCTTAATTTTTCTGTTTTAATATTACATTGAGTAAATGATCATTTTTGTATGTTTGTAAAACTGTATAATAAAAACATAACATATCTTTATTATGTTTCCATTTCTTATGTAGGGATAGTTGTTCTTCCTTACACCAAATTCACAATTTTTTTTCCATCTCGACTTCAATGAAATCTTAATTTGATTTCTCAACATAATACAAAATTATTAATACAGAAGTATATAATAAAAGTTTTCAAACTTTTAAGAAATATGTATGCTAGTGGTCTTTGAAACTGCCTTATTTATTAAAGATTTACTTTTTACTAGATTGAAGAAATATATATTTCAGATCTAAGAGTTTTTGAATAATTCTAAATTTGTATGAATCAGGTATAGGAATACCTCTCTTTCAGTGTGGTTTTACCCAGTGCTGATTCCACTATAGTGTGTCTAGTAATTTGATTAATAAATTTTAATTATTACTGATTTATTCACTATTATGTAGTTTAAAAAATAAATTTGCACCAAAATGCTCCCCCTAAAATAATACTGCTTTAATGACAAATGTTGATTGATCAGAGTTAAACACAATAATTAGGTTATGCACAAATTTGATCCTCATAATAAGGGGGTTCATGGTAGATGCGAACCTCTGATATAATATAAAGAAGCCCAGTGTGGCTGAATTGTAGTGTATCACGCTTCCATGCCACAGGTCTGGTGCTCAAAAACCGGGCTTGGCAAAGTCAACTCATCCCTTCAGTGAGTCGATAAATGAGTACCAAGCTTGCTTGGGAACTAAACACGGGGGGGGTGCGTCAGACTGACCACTTGTCCGAAACGTCTGCACATGCACCTCAGTGCCCAAGAGCACTTAAACACTGAGATAGAGACAGTTTTCTATGGTCCTCATGGGTTGTTGTACCGAGTTCAGTTTATAATAGCCTCATCATGTGAGCATTCATTATTCTTGCCATTTGATTCATGTTACGTTATTTGCTGTTTCTGTTTAAGTATTATTACGCATATATCGTTCCTTAATCCATGTATAATTAGTGAGAAACAAAAATATGACTCTTAGTTGGGATAACCAAACATAAATTATTAAATGTGCAATAAAAGTGGAAAGCACATGAAAATGACATATTTCCCAATATATCAAGAGATAAACAAATGTATCTTCTTTTTGAAAGATGCAGAGAAATATAAAAATAGGGAGACTTATTTCACTTTAGGTTTAAGACTGTTAGCAAAAGTGAATTACTTTGTGAATTAAAAATTCAAGCAAAAACCTTTGTTTCTACAATGAAAGAAAACAGTCGGTAAATGAAATTGATGTAAATTCAAATAGGTGAGGGGTGGTTCTTTTGCTTTAAAAACTGCTCATAATGAATTGATGCAAAAGATTAAGGCCAACTTTCTATTTAAAAAGTAATGTTTTCGTTTTGTGAACGTTCAGCAATAAAAGTATTCATTATTTTTTCTTTTCACTCTTGCAATTTGGCAGACAAATATTTTTGTTTTAATAAAATTTTATGGGAACAAACTACTTATTTTAGAATAGAAATATTTTATTCTGTGTGGATTCACATTAAGTATGGTTACCAATTAACTGTACTAATTGAGGTACTCCTGTATTAGCTGTAAATGCATGTAAAATTTCTATTAACATTTTTTTAGACTTGAATTTCAAGATGTGGTTCAGTTAATTAATTAAATTTCATTTTTAATTTATTGTACAATGATTACAATTTCTTCAGCTAACTACAGAGGGCGAAAAAAAGAGAAGTTCTATATTTTGTTGAATTCAAAATTTTGCTGAAGTCTTTAATTTTCAGATTTTAAATTTGTTATGCAACTTTTTCATTTTTTTTTTCAGTTTTATGTCGTCACTTTCACACTTGTCATTGTCTTTAATTTCCTTCAAATCAGTGGCATACACAAGGGTGGGGTTCCTTCCCCTGTAGACCAACAGATTTATACCATTTAGATAACGCCTCGGCGCTGTCGTCTCTACATGTTTTTTAAAGTAATCCATTAAAAAACTTCAAATTCAGTTAATTTTCCTGATTTATTTAAATTCAAATCCCTTGCTCAATCGCATTAACCTTGGGAAGTCCGTGAACCTCAACGGTTATTCCAACTGCAGTTGTAAAGTAAAATAATTTTACTATACTCAAAAATTTCTATCTTTAATCACGCCATCTTTAAAATAAGATACATTTTCATAACAAAAATTTAAAAATCAAAAGAAAATGACTGAGTTTTAATTATTTTTTCATTTGGCTAATGTTTAATATGACCGTATGGCATACTCCATTCCATCTAATACCGCCCCCTCACTTATTTTACTCCTCCTTCCATTTTAAAATTACTGGTTAAAGTATAGGTAGAGCATACATATGATATCGATTTTCCTACGGACACACTCTGAGGCTCCGCACCAGTCGTAAAGTTGCCTGTTCACGATTTTAACGTGGTGTACAGCGTGAGAAAATTATTGATCCGTGAGCTAGTCCGGAAACTTAACTTTGAAAACATGGCGGCGTACTCGGAACGCAGCAGGTGACAGTTCAAGCAGGTGGTTTTCTCAATATCCGTTTCTGGTTTTTTTGTTGTTAATCCGTTTTAATTTAAAGATCTTCTACCGGTAGAATTGTTTACATTTGTTGCGTTACATTTCGCATGTAAACGGCTTCAAGAGAAATCTTTTTTTAAAAAAATTGCCATTTTAGATGATCGTCTATCTTGTTCCTCAAAAAAGTTCTATTTCAGGCGTATTCTTAAGATTATTTTTATGTATAATCAGAATTTTGCAACCCAGACACTCAATTCCATGTTTTATATTCTGATTAGTTTAATAATGCCTTTGTATTGAATACTTATGAAAATTGTACAAATTTTTGCTTTTCTTTATCCGAATATATATTTTCTTTCTATGGATATCTGTTTAGGCATAAGAATTGTGTTGAACTGAAATTCATGCTTAGTTTGTCGCATTCTTGACATTGCTACTTTTTTATAAGAATTATTATTTTTTTCTTGGGATTTTTTTACTTAAGGCGTGTTCGATTCATCGTCGTGTAGTGTGCATGCAGGAAGGCAGTCGAACATAGAGGGAGCCGCGGCTGCAGTGGCGTAACGTACACACACACATCCTCCCATCATGGGGAGGGTGCACAGCTCAACTGACGCCATGTACTACCCTTTGTAAAATCCGGCTAGAGGCCCAAAGCCTGAATTTGCAGTGGGGGCCTAATATTCTCCGTTGCACCACTGCGCGCGGCTGCTTCATCAAAGTTCAGGTTCTCCTCAGGGCTTGTCTTTTCTCGGCAGATGTCGGTGACTTGCTTCAAATATAAACAGGCGAATCGCAAGTTTTTAGCAGCAAAAAATATATTCACATTGCCTTAATACCTTGGAATTACTGTGCTATACTAGCTAAAGGTGAAAGTTTTAAGACTTTGGTAGGGGAAAGGCTTTAATAATTATGAAGTAAAATAATTCACGATTATTTTGGGTCAGATTTAAATCACATTGAATAAATTTCATTTGCTGTCAGAATCATTGATTTCTGAGTGTTTCCTATTGAAATTAGAGTTATTCCTATCATTTCATTCTATTTTAAGAGCAACTGGAGAAAGATTTCGTAACTATATGCAGTATGTACTAAGAATAGAATACATTTTTTCAATTCCTACTATTTGTTCACTCTCTTCCTATATATATATATATATAACCTTGTTCAAGTTTTCAATCGTTTATAAAATACTTTTTATTCATCCATTCAAGTTCAAATACGCTTTTTTAAACTTGTAGTGGATGACACTTGATGTTAATACAGTTTTTCTTTCAAATAGTAATTCATTAATTATATTAAAAAATGGACTATTATTATTGTTACAATTTAATTCAACAGCATATATAGAAAGGAAAATCGTTCGTTGGTGTAGAGTAGAAGGAAAGCAATAAAACTTCTGAAACTAATTAAAGGAGATAACCCAAGGTTCAAGTATGCTGATAGAAGATGACTCCAAAGATATAAAAATGTTTATAAATATATATATACTATAATGTAAACATAAAATTCCAGCAATTCTTCACTGGGCAACTTATCCACTTTTATATGTTAAATTTTGTTATGGAATGATATCCTTACACACAAATATATTAATGTTTCTAATAAACTTGTTACACTGTACAACTTTGAATTAATCCTTTAGCTTCTCCACTTCAGCATAAAATTTTTAATAGTATACCAGTGGCGTATACAAGTACGCTCCCGTAGATCAACAGATTTTTAATTTTTCAATTCCTACTATTTGCTCACACTCTCCCTATAAATATGTATATACAGTCGAACCTCTATAGTGCGGATTTTTCTATATAGCGAACTTTTTCCTAGAACCTTGAACATTTCACAATTTTCTTCGTAAAATAACCTCTCTATAGCGAAGTGCATTCTGTATCTAACGAACTTTTTCTTTTGTGATTTTTGTTCTCCCTTTTTTTTTTTAAGTATTTCTGAAAAAAATTCAAATTATTCTCTCTTTAACACATTTTATGGTAGTCATAAATCTTGAACTGGTTTCATTAGATCCTAACTCGCCGAGAGCGATAGTTCTTGACGTTTCATGCAAGAAGTGCAACCTTTAACTCCCATTGCCCAGTTCACTAGAAACATCTTCGATATCCTCTTTCACCCTCAGTGGAGTTGTTCCGTGTTCTAATTATAAAATAATGTATGTTCAATATTTCTTGCATGCTTTAAATTATAAAATGTCCTTAAACTTCATTAATTTTAGTATAAAGTTATTTTCTTAATATTGAAAATGCAGTAAATTTTCTTTGACATTCTTTTTTCTTGGTTTTCTTTGCACTTTTTCTTTCTTTTTTGATGGGTAAGATATATAAAATAAACATATATATATATATATATATTAATTCAAAAAAAGGTGTGAATAATCACTTTTTTTAATATATAATGTTTATGAATTTAAAATTTGTTTTATGTTGTTTATAAAGTATATTACACGATGACCCTCTATATAACGAACTTTTTTTCCGGGATTTAGTGACTTTGTTATATAGAGGTCCGACTGTATATATATATATTTATTTATTTATCTTGTTCAAATTTTTCAGTAGTTAATAAAATATCTTTTATTCATTCACTCAAGTACGAATACATTTAAAACTTGTAGTGAATACAGTAACTTAATTATACAGTTGATGTTGATATAGTTTTTTCAAATATTAATTCATTTAATTAATGAATAAATAGTAACAAAAATAATAGTCCAAAACCCTATATAAAAGAGAAAATCGCTCATTGTGTCCCTGTAGCGCGTTGGACTTCTAATCCAAAGATCATGAGTTCGAATTCCACCTGGGATGGCCTAATTTCTGAGAATGTGATTTCTTTTTACTATACTATTTTATTTGAATAATTAAATTTAATTAATGAATAAATAGTAACAAACAAAAATAATAGTCAAACACCATATATAGAATGGAAAATTGCAAGGAAATTCGCTTTCTATTTTGCCACTTAATAGTGTGGGATCCTGTCATATGTATATACATATTTATATTAATTGTAATTATTTTATGTAAAGTAACTAAAATTTCTTTGTTGACCTAAGTAGGAATTGACTTAATTTTTTTATTTTTATATTACTTGTTATTATACAGATTACCCCTAGACACTTTCGTCTACGTGTTTTTTAAAATGTACCCCTTGCCCCTATTGGTTTATGTAGGCGCCACTAGTTGATCTTTTTTAATTTAAAAAGAAACATTTAGTTTTTTAAATTGTTTTACGTATGTGCTTATTTATATTTTGTTTTCCTATAGTATATTTCATATGCATAAATATTAAGAATAGACGTATGCTAAGTTTTGTACTTGCAAGAAAATGAGGTCACGTCTTTTTTCAAGAAAATTTGAGTTTAAAAATGAACACTTTATGTTCGAAATTTACTGATGTATTAAACTTGTCGTTGATTCGTTCAATGCATTTTCAAGTCAAGTTTTCCTTTACTTACGAAAATTTTTTATTTATTTGTTTTGACATTGAGGAATTACGAAAATTTTTTATTTATTTGTTTTAACATTGAGGAATTACCAAAATTTTTAATATTACATATATTGGTATAGAGAAAACTAGTGGAGACATTATAAAATAAGGATACAACTGCAATTTAATGGTTTCGCCTATAGAACCGGATCTGATTTTATTTACCTGTGTAAACTTGCATTTGTTGAGATATATAGAAATACCATTTATAGTCTAATTCTCTACAAACAAGAGATAAACATTCATCAATCACATTCGAAAAAAACACATAGACAGTAAAAAGATCATACAATGAAGGACACTAGATTAAAAATTAAAATGGATGCTGCTGTATTATAAACATTGCTGACTTAGGACAGCTAATATATAAAATAATTTATATAAAAGTGGGGGTTGAACATGTTTTTTGGCCAGCCAACCTTCCCCCTTTATGTAAATAATACTGAGCAAAATACCATTTATATATATATATGACGAAATTTTATATTTTATAAGGTCTTTTTAAAATGATAGCATTATTTTCATGAATTAGAAAACTTTTGAATGCAATTTCAAATGAAATTAGCAATATGCTTTCTCGGCTAATTTATTGAGACTGCTAATAAATAGACTGAACATGGGAAAAATGTAGTTTCAAGTACATAAATTATAGAAACGTAAAACTGTTATAACTCTATTTTTAAAACGTGTAGCTTAAAATATGTTTAAGGGAACATAGTACGATTCAACTGACAAAAATCGGTAAAAAAAATCACATTTGTTTTAACTTGAGTTATTTTTCAATATTCTTTTCTATAATCTCACAAAATTTGACAGCTCTAAATTTAAAAAACACGGAGTTATGATAACTTTTATGTTCGTTTCTATTCACATCCCACAACGGAAAATAAAAACTTTAAGCTGCGTAAGGTATCCGACTACGTTCGGAACCGTGATTTTAAAAAAGCGTATAAATGGATAATTTTCGTGATATTTAGTGTCACTTAGATTAGAATACATGTATAAAATTGTTTTAAGGACATTTTGACAAAAAAAAAGTTATTTAAATACAATATTTCGGCAAAAAATTAACTTAGAATAACCTTTTTTCAAAATGTTGCTCTTTTATGAAAAATGTTTCTATAATAATATTTTGCTTAGATAAAGTAGACTTCTCCAGATAGTCTTAACTAGGATTTTTGAAAAATTCACATTATTTTCAGAATTACAACCCATTGAAATAATTATCTGCGTTTTTTTCTTAAAATTTCTCCCCTCTGTTGTCGTAAAACATGGATAAACCCACTTCTAAGTAATATATTTCAAAAATTCTAGTTGAGCCTCTGTACAGAGGTCTGAGCTATAAACAGGCTAAATATTATTATAATAGAAGCATTTTTCACAAAAGGAGAACATTTTGAAAATTGGTCATTCTGTTTATTTTTTGTCAAAATATTGTACTTAAATAATTTTTTATTGTAATACTATTCTTAAAACAATTTTATATACATTTTATAATCTAAGTGACGCTAAATATCATAAATATTATCCATTTATACGCTTTTGCAAAATCACGGTTCCGAACATAGTCGAGGGATACCTTAATCTCAGAAAGAAAAATTTTTACTGAGCCAAAATGCTGTGATATTTTTTCTATTACTGTTAATACATGTAACAAAAGTTGGTATGCATTTTTGAATCAAAGCAATGCTTATTTTTTAAAAGTAGATGAGTTAAAATTTATACATTTTTAAGGAATTTTCTATAAGCATTCATAAAAAAAAGTATATTACGAATATCAATCATATCACAAAACGCAAATCAATTTTTTTACGAATAATTCGACGTACTTGTAAATCAAAATTTATGCGTGTACGCCAATTATTGTTGGAGGGGTAGCATTTTAAAATAAAATTTTTTTAGAAAATTGAATTGTTAGCCTTTTGGCGAGTTTTGGGCAAAAAAGCTTGTAAGAGGAACGTGCCTCTCTCACGAGCACCTAGATGTGTTTGGGGAAGGGAAGAAACACTTGACATAATTCCAATCTCTAATCTATTTATTTCAACATTAAGAATAGAGACAATTTCAACTAATAATCTTAAAAGAATGTCTCAAAAAAATTGCGAAAGTGGAACAACGACAGAAACGCATAAGCGATTAGTCGATTAACAAACTGATCCTTATAATTCGGGATCTAACTTTTTATCTGATTAATCTAATCTTAATTCAATCTTAGTGAACAATCGTCACTTTTAAGATTTCCTTCTATTAATAATCAAATCTCTATAACTCAAATATTATACCTTTAATAACAATCTCATCTGTCTGGAGTATATCTCCGCTCCTTCTCCTCCTAAAGCTAGAAAACCTTGCCTATTTATAGTAAGTTAATTTACATATCTCGATTCTCTTACAAAGGGCTGGTTGTAAATAACGTGAATTGATAGCCCAAAGATTTCCCAAGAGGATTAGTTCGAAGGTCGCTTATAAAGAGTGTTTTTTTCCAGGTATAGAAGTTTAAGTTGGCATTACTTTCCAAGATGGCGACCGATTTAACAGCTGTCAAGTGATTTATTGTCAGTTTGGTTTGGCAATTCATCAAAACGATCATCAAGCAAGGCGTAGATTCGTCGAATGGGCCCAAAACGAGATTGCCGTTGTTCCCGATTTTCATAAGCGAATTTTGTTTAGCGATGAAGCGCACTTCTGGTTGAATGGCTACGTCAACAAACAAAACTGCCGCATTTGGAGTGAAGCTAATCCACAAGTGTATGTCGAAACACCGTTACATCCAGAAAAACTGACTGTTTGGTGCGCTTTATGGGCTGGTGGAATCATTGGTCCGTACTTCTTCAAAAACGATCAAGGCCACAACGTTACAGTCAATGGTGATCGGTATAGAGCCATAATTACTAACTTTTTCATTCCTGAATTGAACAATCGTGATGTCCAGGAGCTGTGGTTCCAACAAGACGGCGCAACATGTCACACAGCTCGTGCCACAATCGATTTATTGAAAGACACGTTGGGTGACCGCCTAATTTCACGTTTTGGACCTGTGAATTGGCCTCCAAGATCTTGTGATTTAACACCGCTAGACTATTTTCTGTGGGGCTATCTAAAGTCATTGGTCTATGCGGATAAGCCACAAACGCTTGACCATTTGGAAGACAACATTCGCCGTGTTATTCCCGATATACGGCCACAAATGTTGGAAAAAGTCATCGAAAATTGGACGTCCAGATTGGACTACATCCGAGCCAGCCGTGGCAGTCCTATGCCAGAAATCATATTTAAAATGTAATGCCACAAGATTATCTTTCGAATAAAAAAAATTCATGTCAATCGAATAATACATCGTTGTTTTATTGCAATTTAAAGTTCTATACCTCTAAAAAAACACCCTTTAGATCCGTCACAAGCTGTTTTACATAATACATACATATAGGGGCAATCAAAAAAGTTTTGAAAACCATTAAATCAAAAATTTTTTTAATCAATCGTATCATGTCCCCTTAAAACTACACAGTACCTTTTTTCAAAAAATTTTTGCACACAGTAACAGTAAAACTAATTTATGTTTTATGTTTAGATTATATTATTAAGTTGATTCTGAAAGTAAAAAGTAGGTTTAACGAGTCATTATTTTACGACTTAGAAGAATTAAGAATTTTTGAAGTTTTTCAAACTTTTATAAAATGCTCAATTTTAATAACTTTAAGTGACTAATGTTTTTGAGAACAGAAGTTAGTGTGGATTTGAAAATCTGTTCCCTTGTTGGTTTTTAAGAATTATTTTTCTAGCTAAACCTGGCAAAAACACGAAATTTTTTTAAAAATTAACTTTAGCATTTTTTTTAAAAAAAAGTAACTAGAAAGCTCAGACTGTGTGAAATCTATACTAACTTTTATAGAACCAATGTTTGGAAGTGTATGCAAAAAATTTCAAGACTATCTTTAACGTAAAAAAATGTCTTAGGGAGGAGAAAACACTTATATTTTTTAAGTCTGAGAAAAACACATTTAAAGTTGCAAAGTCATAAAGCAAAATCTAATAATGCCTGTAAAGCTCTAATTTTTTAATATGTTATTTCCCAATGTATGTTCTACATTAAAACACTATTTTAATTAAATGTGACCTAAAACATTTTTCTTAATTCAAAATATATTTTTGCATAATATTGATAACATTTGTTACAACAACAGTTATTCAGTTTAATCTTAACACAAAATTTCGCAAAAGTTTTGTAACACAAAGCGTTTATGTACAAAAACAATAAGGATACTAACTCAAGCTAAAAATCCCCTGGTTTGGACGTACAATTTAATTTTTTTGAAGTTTTAAATGGGGCAGTTTAGCAAGTTTGAGTTTTTGTTACGCTACTTTAAAAAACTAAAATGTAGTACTATAATATGTTTAATATAATGTAGTTTGGTACATCACATGGAAATATTCATTTTTATCAGCAATACTTGAATTCAGAATTCGTGTATTCGGAAGCTTAATTGCAGTATCAACTGAGGGAGCGGATTTTTAGATACATCATTTTCAGTAGTATTTTATCTCTTCGAAATATTGTTTTTTATAGCAACTTGAGAACGTTTTGGCCATCGCATTTTCTCAATAGAGAAAAAATTAACGATAAAGCGCTTCTAAGCTATTTAAACTGTTTCTTAAAACCAAAATTGGCCTTGAAATCCATCTTAATTAAGTAAATATGAGAACATAAAAAACTCGAAAGCATAATCAAGCAGAAATGATTTTAGTAATGAAAATTGAAATTAATAACCACACATTTCACACCGAAAAAGTTGATTCTGTTCAAAAATTATTTTTATTAACTCAAGAGCGGAAAAATGCTTTAAAATGAAACCAGAATCTAAGTTCAGAAAACTTCAAATATCTTAAGAATTTGTTATCAAATCTGAAAGCTATATATACGAGTATAGTGGCAAGCTTTCCAATAACCAGAGAAAAATGCTAAAAAAAAATTTTTTTTAATTCGGTATTTTTGAAATTTGTAGGTTACTATGTAGCTTTAAATAGACAAAAAAAGCAAGGCCTGATTTTTAAGAAGGTGCTGACAGGTTGTCTTGGAAACTAATCGTATTTAAAATTTAAAGTAAAAAAAGAATTTAAATAAACCAATGTATAGAACTTATCCAGCTTTAATTTAAAAAATTGCTGCTACTAAAATTAGATGCATTTATTTTGTTCAACAGCATTTCGTAAATCTATTATAAACCAGTATACTCTAGCATTCCGGCACTAGTATTTATAAAATAGACCAGAAAGGAAAATCATTAAGATACAATAAAAAAGCAAGATGAAATCAAAATCATCTGGAATTATTTCATATCCTTTTGTTCAATTTTAATCAAATGTTAGACGTGATGGTCACTCTAGTTAAAAAAAATTTTTTCTTTTTAGATTAAAAAAATAATCGGAATATTTTTGTATTTAAAGTTGAGAAAAATGTTTGAAAACGCATTTTGCATTACATAGTATTCTACGAAATTTGTTAATAGAGGATTGTGACAAAATCAAAATACCAGGGAACGATTCATTATCCGAATGGACAGGATATAGCGAACACTATGATTCCAAAGGGCAATGTCCTTTGTGTATCCTGAATAGAGCAAAGTTCACTGACCTGGATTTCTGTTGTATTGTTTACGAGATTTACTTTTATGTTATGAAGGAATGATTCGCAGACTACAATTATATCCCAAGGGATAAATAAATGTCTTGAAAAGGTAAAACAAGTAATTCAAAAAAGAAATGACAATAATATCATTACAAAAATTGGTCAAAAATATACATAGTAATTCTAAAAGAAAATTAGATAAATCCATATCCCCCACTCATATTAAATACTTACTGGGGTTGCTACTAGCTATGCTTGTTATCTTCAGACCCATCATAAAATCGCTAATTAGTACCAATATCAGAAAATATGGCGGCCACAATCGCCAAGTGGTTCTTGTTGCACTTGAGACCTGATATCCCTGAAGACTCGTCTTGTAGGAGCGCTTAAGTACGTTAAGTCTACCGGAGCTCAAAATCCTCAAGTTATGTAGTGTGGATGTTTAAAGAGAGCATGGTGCTAATTAGGTGTCGTCCTCGTCACAGTTGTGTTAATATCATTCAGAATTATGAGATCCCGTGGCACTGGCGTAGCTAGCCTTGAGTGGGCCCCACATCAAAAATTCTTTGGGGCCCTTTTTTGGAAAATAAATAAAACTGATTGCATTTACATAAAACTTATATGAAAGTGTCGAAATAAGTATACATAGACACAATAATGTATTTAAAAACTTCATTACTTAAAAATTAACTCAGTTGTTTAAATAGGTGCTTTTCTCGATTTTTTTTTTCGGTAAACACACATTTATAATAACATCTATAATAGATAATTTACTTTTTCAAGTTCATCTGTTTCTATTGACAGTATTGTTAAGTCCGAAAGCCAGTTTCGGCCTATGAAAGTTCTAAGATGGTTTTTAATAATTTTTTATCGTAGGAAAACTTTCAGTTGTGACAGGAAGGGTATAAAATAGTAGGTAGTGTAACGTTTGAAAGAATAACGGTAGCGTATTCTTGGTTAATTTAAATATGGAATTTATTTACGTCACACAACTATTGAATATTATTTACTGAATGATACATTAAAGTTATTATATATATATATAAACTTAATTACAGATTGTTAGAGTCCAATATTTTGTGAGAGGAGGATTCGTTGGCCACCGCTCCCGTGTAAGTTCAAAGCATCTCTCCCTCTCATCTTTCGGTCGACGGGGTTCGATTCCTCGGGGGTCTAAAAGGGGTTGCGCTGCAGCTGCACGTGTGGGTGTCGGGTCCACCAAAGATTTCGACCGCTGTTGGGAGTGGCTACGTTACAGGAGGCTATCATAACATCCGGGAAACTGGAGGTAAAGCTACTAAAATTAAGTATCAATAACCTGTGTTACCAAGAAATCCCACTGAAAAACACGCATCAAGGCCATTTTTAACCTGCCTTGCGCCCAAGGCATTTCAAATTGTTACGCCCCCGGATCTAAGAAATTATTGAGTAGTGGCCCCTTTAACTCTCTATATCTTCTTGATCAGGGAAACTGAATCTATCATCCTACAAAATTTGATCGGTGATTCCTAGACCATGCACTCTCTCTCTCTCTTTAGCGTAATTGTATTCCATTAAAAAGAAATTAATGGTAAAATGCATATAAAATAAATTTTATTTTTTTCATCTACACTTTTTTTATACTTGCATACTTCACTGCAATCAAAATGACATTAAGACAGTAGCGCACACAGAAATGTTTCATCAGGGGAGGGGAGGCGGTTCAAGGTCGAAAATCCACTATTCTCGTATCATGCTCCAATACGCCGCCCAACATATTCTTTTGATTTTGGGGAACAAAAAATAGTGAAAAAGTAATTGTTGAATGAATAATCAGCATAAATTAATAAAATTCATTTTATTAATAACAAATATTTAATTAAATTTTACGTACTTTATACATAAAATTATAATCAATCAAAAAAAATCAAGGGCTTTGGGGAGAGAGTCCGGATCCCATGGACACTTCCCCCTTGTGTCCGCCACTGCATTAAGGTATCCGACTACTTGCGACAACTTTTTTTTATAAAAAAAATGAAGATTTTTTTTGTGTGGTTTTTAGATTTATTTAGTATATTTTAAGAAAAAAAGGCTAAAATTAAGAAGAAAACAATAAATTATTACCACTAAAATGGGTAAAAATTGACCAAAAAATTACGTTAACGGGGCCCACTCTATACAAATAAATGAACTAATTTTCAATTTTGATGTAAAGGGTGTTTTTTTTTAGAGGTATAGAACTTTAAATTGCAATAAAACAACGATGTATTATTCGATTGACATGAATTTTTTTTTTATTCGAAAGATAATCTTGTGGCATTACATTTTAAATATGATTTCTGGCATAGGGCTGCCACGGCTGGCTCGGATGTAGAAAGTTAGTAATCATGGCTCTATACCGATCACCATTGACTGTAACGTTGTGGCCTTGATCGTTTTTGAAGAAGTACGGACGAATGATTCCACCCGCCCATAAAGCGCACCAAACAGTCAGTTTTTTCTGGATGTAACGGTGTTTCGACATACACTGGTGGATTAGCTTCACTCCAAATGCGGCAGTTTTGTTTGTTGACGTAGCCATTCAACCAGAAGTGCGCTTCATCGCTAAACAAAGTTCGCTTATGAAAATCGGGAACAACGGCAATCTCGTTTTAGGCCCATTCGACGAATCTATTCAGGCGTGAGTCTATTCATGATGAATTGCCAAACCAAACTGAGAATAAATCACTTGACAGCTGTTAAATCGATCGCCATCTTGGAAAGTAATGCCAACTTAAACTTCTATACCTGAAAAAAAAACACTCTTTATTACTGTATTATTCATTTTCGAAGTTACCTTCAGGATAAGAGATATTTTAATTCTTACAAAAACTTGAGCACTTTATCTTAGCTGGTACATGAAATTGCTTAAAAAAAACAGTGATTATATTCACATAAAGAACTGTAAATTTTGTAATAAAACAGTGATTGATAAATATGATAGTTAAAACACTTCTACTGTTATACAGAACATAAACAAAAAATTTCAGCAAATTATTTTAAAAACTTTTTGAGCAATCGCTGTCCCCGTTTGAACTTTTCGAAAAAAAAAACACATTTTGAATGAAACGCATTTTAAAGTGTGATTGATTGAATATTAACGTCGCACTGTTCAGCTACAGGAGGGCTTTTGGCGACGGACCACGTAATTTTGAACCATGGTCAAGTGACGTGGACGACACCTGAGCTAGCACCCCCCTCTCCTAACTACCACACCAACGGGAGACGTTTCAGCTCTCGACAGATTTAACGTGCATCGCTGCCCTACACGGCGGGTCTTTAGTGGTACTGGGCTCGAACCCGTGACAAAGCAAGCCACGGTCCGATACCTATACCACTCGGCTACCGCGGCCACCATTTTAAAGTGTGACATCTTATGTAAAGTCATGGCATCTGCTTTTACTAAAACACTCAGTTTTAGTTCTAGTGAATGGAAAATAAAAACTTTGGTATTTTTATGAAGCTAATAATATGGCCTATAAAATAAAATCATAAGAAAAATTGTCAATTTTTAAAATAATCGTGATTTTAGGGTAGTCGGATATCTCAAGAAGAATTTGACAATCAATCAGTTGTTTTACCCTCGAAAAAGAAGATTCAGATACAATACAGTTCTTATATATATATATATATATATATATATATATATATATATATATATATATATATATATATGCATTTTTTGTGGCTTATAACATTGGGAAGCAGCTTGCTACCACACAAAGTTCAGATCTGATACCAAATTAGTTTTTCAGATATTTGTAGTTTTCTTAGCTTAGGTTTTGGTTTCATTTTAAAGCCTTTTTCCACTCTTAAATTGAAGTAACTAAAAATATTTTTGAGTACAATGAACTCTTTCTGTGTGGAATGGGTTATTAACTTCAATTTTCATAACTAAAATTATATATATATATATATTTCTGCTTAAGATTTTGAGTTGTTATAATTACTTAATTAAGATTGATTTCCAAACCAATTTTTGTTTTAAAAAAAATTATATAACTTAGAAGCTCTTTTATATTAATTTTTTTCCTGTTGAGAAAATACCACGGCTAAAACTTTCTCAGGTTGCTACGAGAAACAATATTTGGAAGAGATGGAATACTACTGGAAATGCACTGGCGTAGTTAGTCTTGAGTGAGCCTGGTATCAAAATTTCTCGGGGTCCCTTTTTTTGAACCTCCTTAATAGCTTATGATATTTTGCTTACATAAATTGGAGCCCCTGAAGCTTTGGGGGCCCCTATCATTGATACGGTGGTAGCTACGCCCCTGTCCCGTGGATTGCTTCTAAGTACAGTCATACTCCAAACTTACGGGATAGGTGGGACTGAGTGGTAACCGAGTAAGTCGGGGTATAATTCGTATATGAATATTTTATATATTTGGGGCCGGAGACAATAATAATTTGAAAAAAACAACAAGATTTTAATACATAAAATCTCAGATAAGACAAATACAAAATCACAAACCGAAGTTATTTAGATGCAGAAGGTTCCATAAAATCTAACAAAATAGTCTCTGCTGGCTCAAAGATTTTTTTCTTCCTCAAAATTTCTTCGTAGCATGCCAATAATATTTTATTCCTTGTTTTGTTGAAAAAATACGCTCTTCGTTGGAGTCTGTATTTTCTAAAATTTGTTACCCTTTTTTCAATTAAACAGGTCTTCTGTCAAATTCCCAACAGTCGTTCGATCTTCTGACTCAACTGGTTGTAAATACCCTTCTTCAATATCCTGCACTTGCTCATGCATTTCTATGAGCTCATCAATTTTCAACTCCTGATTGTGAAAATCCAGCAGTTTTGAACGTCATCACTATTTATTTCTCTATTTACCTGGAAAGGTAGACCAATTTTTTCAATCACATTACATATTTCAGGCTCGGACACTGATTCCGTCCGAATTTCAATGATGGAGAAAAAAGAAAAAGATGAATCGACGAGGAGAGAGTTTTTAAAATCGCGTAAGGCAAGGTGTATTACTGTATAATATTAATAAACAACCAATCGGAGAGTAGGCTGTCTTATCACGTAGTGGTCGCGGTAATCGAGTGCCATGATTGTGAACTCGTGGCCAGAGTAATTTATGTCGAGTTTTAATGCCACTGAAGCCCCGTTATATAAAGGAATGGTGCATATTAAAAATGTCGGGGCTCAAATCATTCACGTTAGCGTGGTTGGAAGCTTAGAGATTGTGTGTGCCAGCTCATCACTTGACCATGGTTCAAAATTACGAGAGCCGTCACCAATAACTCTCGTTGCTTTGAAGTCTGACATTGATAAACAACTAATCATATCTGCACGGAACACTTCTTAAAGTAAAAAAACACTTCAACATTTTGTCCTGTAGCAAGTAGTATATTTCATTGCACATTTTCTCATTTCTATTTTGCGTCTTAATTTCTTTTTAAATTACAATACACTTTTTTTCCATAGTTCAACATTTACAATTCTGCAATGCAAAATTGATTTTTAAGTTAAAGAAATAAAATCACAAATTGTGTGCGGATTTATGGAATATTTTTAAATTTAAAAACAGTAAAAAAACATGCATTACATCATGAATCTTTATGAAACAATTTTTTATAATCACGAATCTATATGAAAGTTAGAACAATTTTCCATCTGAAAAAATATTTTAAATTTGGATCACGTTCTTTGACAATACGCAAAGAGAGAGACAGCTATAGGGAATTTTCAAACTGAACACATAACTCATACAAGAGAACCTAGATCATCCCTCACAGAAGAAGCTGCTACAATAAAGAAAGTCCTATTAAACGGAAGAGTCACAAAATGATCGTGAAGGTGATTGTTTTTAATTACGACAGTTGTAGAAAATTATTCCCCAAAAAACCTGATACATATCAAAGGTGTCAACACGTTGGGTTCCACGATTACTGACTTCTTCTCAGAAGCAAGCACAGCACGACCTGTTATGGGAGATGTTGAATCTCTTGGAGAAAGACGAGAAGGATTTTTTTGGGAGCGGAGGGGGTCATGGTGAATGTGAATTAATGTTGGATTTATCAACATTATCCAAAAATCAAATAGATGAAGTAAGGAGTAGAAGCACAGCGATTCACTTCCTTCAAGAAGCCTAATTGCAGAATGCAGAAAAATTATGTTGCCTGTTGTTTTTTTTAAAAAACTGTCGCGGAGTCATCTTAACAGATTACCTGAAGAATGGTCAGGCCATCACTAGTGCATATTACCGCACACTGTTGAAAAATCTGCGTGATCAAGAAATAACGTGGTATCATTAAAAAAGCTCGTCATCTGGACGACATTGCATTTTCTCATTCATCTCGAAGGGCGATTAAGTTATCAAAACCATACAACTTTGAAATTTTATCACATCCACCATCCATTTCTCGATCTCGCCTTAAGCGACATTTTCTTATTCCCAGAACTGAAAAAAAAACATTGAAGATTTGGAGATTTGACAACACAAACGACGTCATTCAATAGATGGATTGATTGATTGAATATTAACGTCGCACTGTTCAGCTACACGAGGGCTTTTGGCGACGGACCACGTAATTTTGAACCATGGTCAAGTGACGTGGACGACACCTGAGCTGGCACCCCCTCTGCTAACTACCACACCACACCAACGGGAGGACGTTTCAGCTCTCGACAGATTTAACGTGCATCGCTGCCCTACTCGGCGGGTCTTTAGTGGTACTGGGCTCGAACCCGTGACAAAGCAAGCCACAGTCCGATACCTATACCACTCGGCTACCGCGGCCACTTCAATAGATGGAACTATAGTTTTTGGTGCAATCTACTGAGAGTTCTAGAATGGTGACCTTCGAAAGGTCAAGAAAGGCTGGGAGAAATGTATCACTTTTAAAGGTGACTATTTAAAAAGAAATTTCAAGAATAAAAAAAATTATTTCTATCTCCGTTACTTTTTAGTGGTAATCAAAACTCTACGATACTCTGATACCCTCCTCGTAAATATGTGCAGAACAAATGTAACTTACATGACAAATTAAAACTGATTTACAAACAAGACTGCCAAAAATTCATTTGTTTTGTTTGCCATTCTTTTTTCCCCACCTCTAGTCTTAAAGTATTTTCCACTAATATCAGTTTTTTGATGAAGTGAATAAAATAAAATTTTTGAAAACTTTTTAAAATGAAAGGGAAATATATCTTTCGTCAGAAAATCTTCAAAGTAAAACGGAGAAATCTGAGAACTGTCACGAAAGTAAACCTTGTAGACACTTTCAAAGTCTGTTGCATGTTTTATTTTGCTATTATTATTATTATTTAAATCAGAAATATATGTAAAGAAACTACATATCTGAAAAAGACTAAAAATTGTGTGTTAAAATTGATATACAATACCACCAACGCACTTAACGATTTTCAAAAAGCTTCCCGTGAATTTTCCCAAAAATATATTGCAAATTTAAATAAATGTATATATAGTTATATTTTAATGAGATTTCTCTCTTCCTCTCTCCTATACGATGTTATACTTTAATTACGTATAATTATTTCGGCAAATATATATATATATCTCTTGAATGCAGTTGAATTATATCAGCAAACATTTATTCGACGAACATAGGCTATATATGAATCATTATCAGCAAAAACATCTTATCGTTGTTTCTTATCATATGTCGACATTTACTTAAAAATAGTGCAGTATATTTTCACAATAAGAGTTAAAACAAAGGTCGAAGTTCAGTTGTGGTTTATTTTTTCCTTGCGTAATTATTTCGATATCAGAAAATGGGTAAGATCATATTTCTTAAATAGCTAGTTTATTTATAGATATTTTATCATTACCATTTCAGTCTTTCAAAAGGTAGTTAAAATTCAATTTTTTTTCTTCAAATTTAGACCAATATTTATATTTATTTCTTAAGTAATATTTCATCCATAGGAGATACATCGTGCGGGGTAGCGGATCATTTCAAGACAGATTTCATTTAATTCATTTAAATCAAATCAGGTTGCATGACTTTATACATTGTAGAATTCATTATATATAACCCCATAAATATTTTTGAATTGTCAAAACTGCAAGCAATCAATTTCAATCACACGTATACAGGCTGACGAAGCTGGAAATTTGAAGATTTGTACACATTTTAAGTGCTATTAATTCTTTTGTTCACAATTATTTCTATAAATTAATTGTAAATGTTGAACAGGGTTCCATATATTTAAAAGTCAAGAGCAGGGGTACTCAAACTTTTTTACCGCCGGGTCAACAATTTCAAGCGGGCTGCAACATGAGGATTAATGGAGGGGGGGACACTATAATATCAAGGACATTTGAGAAATGTGGAAAATTAATCAAAATATTAAACTCATAATTTAGGATTTTATTTTAAAACTATATTAAGCTCTATCAAACAAAAAAATAGGTTTTATGTGTTTTTTACCCAGTTATGGAGTTATTTTGATATCCTTTCACCAATGATCCCAATCCTCCCTCCCCCCCTTACCCCAATATTATGTTGATGTTGCAAGGATTTTTTTAAGAAAGTCAATTTATCTCGTCTTGAAAGAAATCCTCAAGAAAAAAGGTCATTGAAAGATTTGTGCTTAGCGGTATAGTGACGAGAAAATTAATATTTTTTAAATATAACATTTTCAGGACAAATTAAACAAGTAGTTGATCCATGTTTGTTTTTCTCTACAAAATAGTCCAAATGCCACTCGTCTAGAAACAACATACATTCTTCAGATATTTTTCCTTGGAAGAGACATGAGGGTTATAACTAAAAATTAGATTCACCCATAAAATGGTCGATACTTCACTGCTATTTGTTATCACTAGCCGTTACAATTACAATAAGAAAAAAAATGTTATCCCGCAATTCGGACCAGCACGACATCGATAGGAAAATTGATATATGAGATTGCTTGATTGACAGAATTTCTCTAAATTTTGAATGCATTGTTCTTAAGTAATTCAATTTGTTAACGTAACAGGCAGGATGTCTAAAGACCGGGCCCAGGGCCTCGTCCTTGGTGGGGGGCCTAGCTTCGTCCTCGACTCTGCTTTAATAAGCTCATGATCCGGATAATTTTAATCATCAAACATTATTCCCAGATATATTTTGCGAAAAACAGGGAATTTTAAACTGCCTGTCAAGTGGTAAAACTGTATTATGTGATGATTCGTTGTCCATGTCTAGGCCTAATACTATAAATAATCATTCAACTCATTTAGTCGAAATGCGGTCATTGTTCGAGACCGTTTGTGCCTAGGTTTTTGAGATCGTGAATCGTGCACATTTGTTTCAAATTACCGTTCGAACGAGTACTTGACAATGCATGCTTTATACTGTCTACTTTTAAAGATCTCAGGTAGATCCTTCTTATGTATAGAGACCCAGGGCGATGTGTTGAAATAGCTTTACATAAAGGTGTCATTAACCAAAAGTAACGGAACTTATCAGTGCATTAAAACTGAAAGTACACGGCTGATTTTTCTAACGACTAAGGATAATACAAGAGAAATTAGTTTATTCACTTAAACTCGGTAACACAATTTTAAATTGCAATCATAGATACAGCATACAGAAGCAGTGACGTACAGGAGGGTGGAGTTAGGAGGTTCAAATCCCTCCCACAGACCAACGGTATTTAAATTTTAAGCATCAAGTAACCCTTCCCATGAAAGTAATCTGCGTACGCCTCAGGGATATTCGCTATAAATCCTAAGTTTCCTACTGTACTTACATTTTACAAAAATTATTGTTGTGAAATTCTCATACAGACAGTGGCGTAACGGGGAATATTAGACGCCTTTGCTAAGTCAGGTTTTGGGCCCCAAGTCAGATCTTACAATGAATTAATTGCAAAACCATACCATAACATAGGCTTTGGGCCCCCTAGAATCATGCCCACCCCCCTCGCGATGCGGGGGTGTACGTTATGCCACTGCATACAGATTAGTTACAATATATATAAAAAGAACCATAACTTGAAACAATAATTATGCACATAAAACATATCAGTAAAAATATGATACAGATTTATTTTGCAATTAAAAAGCGTTTTTTAAATAGGCAACAAATAAGAGTAAATTTTATGAATTTTCCTGTTCTTGTTTTACCCAAATCAAAACTCAGTATTGTAATATAGTTGAGTATTATCAAGTAATAAGAAAGACGATTTTGATTTAACGGCGCCAACTCTTCCTGAAAGGGAGGGTGACTTCTGTCTCCCGTCTGGAATTCTAGTTCAAAACATCACTGGCGCCTCCGTTTCCGGTAATTACTAGAGCCTCAACGTCAGCGAAGCTATAGGAACCTCCATTCTTGTGTGTGGTCCAACAATACTTCCAACTGAAGCACCCTCCAAAAAATTGCTTAAAAATATTTGAAAACCGTTAAATCTTAGCAATATGAATAAGTGTCGTTCCCATTTGATTTATCTTCCACTCTCGAAAACGTCTTTTGTATTTTTTGTTATGGAAAATTTAATTTTGCAGCTTTCTCATCATTATTTATTTCACACAATTGCCGTGTATGTTTTTCTTTTGTTCTAAAAAGTATTCATTTTCACCGGTAAGTTTCATTTCGATGTTTTTAATTCTTATTCAAGAAGAGTTAATATTAAAGATTAAATATAATTTCAACTATCGAATTTCAAGATTACAAATAAATTTCAATGGAAGAGTGCATAATTTCGAGATCTCACATAGTAAGAGTTACCGAAAATAAATTTACTTAGCTCTTTGTTACGAATCCCTTTCCACATTTAAAAGGTTTTCCAATAGCAAAAACGATGGTGGCTCAACGAGAAGGATTCCAAGGATTAAATCTTATTTTAACCCACACCTTTCTTTATTGCCATTTCGGCGGATTATTATCCTCATATTGGATATAAGTCCAGTACAGAAAAATGAACTGTGCTGGTGCAAATTGACACAACTTGTTTTTCTTCGTTGCCAAAGATTTGGCTTAAAATATAACCGGTTCCGGGTTTCATGGCACACACACAGGTGCTCAGTACCGACTTCATCTTAACACCATCGCATAGAATAATGAAGTTTACTCTGCCTTAAATGAAACAAGGACTCTTAACTCCTATCATGGTGGGATTTTTCAGAGTAAGATAGCTCAGGTAGCATCCACGTCTTTTGGTTGTGATGGTTTAAAATTACGAGATCTGTTGCCAATTTAAGTTACTGTAGAACGCGCGCGAAATTAATTCAATATAATCAATTGTTAAAGAGAGGGATGTACGTATTTTCTGAAAGTTAAAGGTACTTGTATTCAAAAGCAAAAGAACAGTGACTGTTTAGGCCAAGAGGTGTTGATTGTTTATTATCATCACACTACAGAACAACACAAGAACTATTGGCGACTGGCCTCAATATTAAACAACGATGAAGTTATGAGGACACTTTAGTTGACGGCTTCTATATAAACTTACGAGTACATCACATGTATCAATATCTTAACACAGGGGTGTCAACCTCACGGCCCACAACGAACATTTTTGCCACCCTGTCAATATATAGGCTCACGAAAATATATAATAACATGTTTAAAAATTTCCCCCGAAATTCGAAAGATAGTAACAAAGAAGAGATGTCAAGTGTCAGGACGTAAGCATTTAATTTTTCTTGTTCTTTTACATGTTTATTACAATATGTTATTCGAAATAAACCTAAGTTTCTGTGAATAAGTCCTTCTTAAGTTAAACCTTGTTTGTTTTGCCCAAGTTAGCCTTTAAGTTTGACACCCCTGTCTTAACATGTATCAATATCTCTGCATGGCGGGTCTTCAATGACACCAGAACTCGAAATCAAGACTCTACAGAAAAGGACGTCTTAAGTTATGGGCCAACTGAGCCCCGGACCTCACCCTCGGTGGGGACCTCACTTCATTCTCGACTTTGTCTAAATAAGATTATGATCCTGATAATTTTAGCGAGGTCAAATATTATTCCCGCACATATCCTCCGAAAAACTGGGAATTTCAAACTGCATGTCGATTGGCAAAAGTGGCAAGAATATTATTATGTGATGACCGTAGTCCATGTCTAGTCCTAGGACCAATACCATAAACAATTATTCAACTTATTTTGTCGAAATGCGGCCATCGGTCGAGCCGATATACCTAGGTTTTTGAGATTGTGAGTCGTACACATTTATTTGTTTAAAATTACCGTTTGAACGAGTATTTGTGACAATGCATGCTATATGCTGTCTACTTTTAAAGATCTCAGGTTAAGGCCTACTTTTTCATAAGGGCCTAGAGCCTCAAAAAACCTTAAAATTTTTCTGGGCCCAGGGCCTCAAAGAGTCTTAAGACATCCCTGTCCACAAAAAGAATGACAACCCCGAATCCGTGACCGTGACCACTCGGTTACCGTAGTCACAGGTCAAGATAGGGAAGCGTTATACGCTAAAAGCCGCATTAAGTCACATTTCATAATTTAGTCACAACTTTAAAATTTTGAAGAAAGAAGATTAACTTAAAAATGTATATTATATTCTGTTTTATTTATTTTAAGTTATTCATTTTTAATGGACCAAAGTGCTGTTGGATGGAGAAAAGGTGAATTTATTTACCTTATTAGATTTTTACTGTTTTTGTTGCTGTCCTCTTTGACCAAATAATTCTCTAAATTAGATTTTATGCAAGAGCAACGTATTGATATTGATGTTTAGGAACGGGACCTTTCAGATAAAAAAAAATCATGAACTAATGTAAAATCAAAATTATTAAAATAAGATCGTACAAAATCGTGAGGTTAAATGCATATAACAGCCTCTTATATATTATCTCCTTAAAATTTAAAAACATTCTATCCCTTTAAAACCCAACCCGCACGATCGTACGGGTTAGATATTCTTATACGTTCTTGCTTCTGGAATAGTCGTACGTAAGAAAATCGTGAATCAAACGATTGAGAAGGTGTGCAGAAAGTGTAAAGCGTTACTTTTTATCAACTGACGATGGTTGTGGTCCATGTTTTACTTTTAGGTAAATCTAGCTTTGTTTTCAAACACCACGAAAACACGTTTTCTTTTTATCAATATATTTCTAATTGCTTGGATACAAATTTTTGTATTAACGTTTAAATAATTGTAAAATAGAAAAAAAATATTAATTATACTCTATTAATATTGCTCGTAGAACTCGGGATTTCGTTACCCGCACGATTGCGAGCGTTACTTGAGTCACTGCAGCTGTAAAGGTAAGTACTTACCATGCGAATGTTCTTTTCTGTTTCAATAATTTTGATGAAAGCCTACATAAAAATGAAACATATAGTTATGTAGTTAATACCAAATTTTCTTGGGGGTCGCAATGGACGAGTCCCCTTTTTTCTTTCTCTCTCACTTTTTTGCAATTAATTTCCTTTTTTATACATTTGTTGAGGAGTACGGCATATTTATCCTTTCCACATATATCTGCATTCATATTCCCCCTCCCCACCAAAAAAATCTATGTTTTCAGGTGGGAGTTAGTTGATGTGGTTTAAATACATTTTATTTTTTTAAATAATAAAATTTTCTGATACATTTTACTATTTTTCATGGAGTACAATACTAACTTTTAACTAAAAACTTTTCCAGGTGCCTAAAAAGGAGAATTCTCACAGAAGAAATTTTGCAATTGATGAATAAATCAGATTGAACATAGATCAGAACTTAGTGATAACCCAGAACTTAGTCTCTCGGATGATGACACAAAGCTGCGAACAAATTATATGAATTGCGTATTCTGGAAGAAGAATCAAGTTCAGATGAGAGCGATGAAGAAAAGCATGGGGATATTTGAATTGGAAAGCAATTTTGCATTATTCTTTACCATAAAAGTCTCTTGAACACATTCCTTACATTGTTTTATCAATTTCAAAATCTTGGTTTCTGTGCAAACAAGAGTCAATATCTAATAAAATTCCTCTAAAAACAAAAATGGATAGTTTAAAATTTAAGTTAGAGATAGTTGAAGCATTATCAACCTCTCCACCTACTAACAGAAATATTTTAACTGATTATGAAAGTAACAGAGTGTTGTAATTCCACTCGCAAAAAGATCGAAGCGTTATAATCCACCTGCTATACATGTCATGGCTTTTATCCTGGCCATTCCAACTATTTTCGATGTGTTGATGACACTTCAAGGCCTCGCAAGTGCAGATTTGAAAACTACGAAAGCAGTTCGAAAACATGCTGTGAAAAATGCAATGGTTATTTATACTTGTCAAAAACAAGATTTTTACAGTAAATAAATAATGAATTATTAAAAGAGTTAATTATACATCAACAATTTCCTCATTTGTAGCAATTTTAGTTGAATAAAGTTTGTTCCTTCTATTAACTTAGAGCTAAAAATGTAAAATTTCATAGGTGACATATTTCGCAGATAACGCCCAACCCGCACGATCGTGCGGGTGCCGTCTACGCGTTCCAAGGGGGTGGGATTTTTTTAAAAATTTTCTAAAGTCATTGGGGTCAATATAGTATTAATAACCAGAAGAATTTAATATTTTAAGACAAAAATAATTCGGGTCTTAAAGGGTTATAAGCAGGCAATTTTCAGACTTCAGTACGTAAAGTGAAAAACTTGCTGCAATACAGCAAAGGGACAAAACATAGAACACATAGATGGCTCTCAATGTATTCGCTGGAGAAATGCGATATTAATCATGAAACATTTTCTAACTGAAATATAATTTAGTTTTATTTTCTGTCCTATTACTATCGGCGAAGAGAGTTTGGAAATTAGTGTTTAAATTAAAGTTTTAACTGTCGCTGAGAATCAATTATTGCAGGACATTATTGGTGAATCAGAAATAAATAAAAATACAACAGTGAAAATTAAGTGATTGAGCAGCCTAGCTAACACGAAGACTTTTCGCGACATACTCGTAATTTTGAGATACGGTCAGATGAATTAAAATGATGTATTTCTGCAACAGAACGTCATATCGTTAATAAAGTCATATCTAACGACCCAATAGGCAATTTGCAGTGCTGCAGCTGTTACGCTTATGGATGCCTTCACCTGAAGGGTAAGAACCACGCTACCTTTTCAGATTGAAAAATATTTATCTAAAACTATTTGAATCGTAAGACTATAAACTTCAAGTCTGTTCTTCAATAGGAGTGAGGTTTAGAGATGGAAAATTTCAAATAATAGTGAACAGTATAAACATAATTGAATCTTGAAATTTTAACTTTAAAGATAAAAAAATAATAAATACAAAGTGCCCCAACAAAAATCTTTTGAAATGAATAACCTTTTAATGTGACTACGGCACCACCAATTATTATGATACAGAAAAGTTTCAAAAATCAAAATGATGTGAACAAATGTCGGAATGGGCCATTTAAAGAAAAATTCGAATTGTCGGGCACTATAGTCCAGATATAGCTGATCGGTGAAATCCAAAACTTTCCTAACCATTTCAGTTGGTATTTGGGTACCACTCACAGAATTAAAATATCTTCGATCATGATCATCTTTCTTTTCAAACTTTTCTATTGCCTCAAATTATGGTGAATTCTCGATTTTGGAAATCTTGCATCACAAACCATTTGTCGAACAGATGTTTTTAGGCGGTGATGATCGTGGTTTTTCGAAATGGTTCTTTTGGACGTTCTTAAAAGTTCCTTCCTACTCAAACTTATCTCCCGAACGAGTAATCGTGAGTTTGGTTGGTGCATCTCGTTGAAACTCCTTTTTAAATTGTTTTAGTACACTTATATTTTCAATCTTTCTGTAGCACTTACGAATGAATTTTCTTCGCTCAAAGTTTAGTCTGACTTTAGCCATTATTTTAAGCCATCACATTCCCCCCAAAAAAGAGGATAACATTTGAAGGGTGTTAACATTTTACTGGGATACCCACGTTAAATGCTGTCAAATAATCATTTTGATATACAAATCAAGAAACATTTTCATCCATGAAATAACTTTAGTAATCTTGAATGACTAATTTGCTTATAAAAAAGTGTATTAGTACAATATATTACTAATAATAACCAATCATAATTATGACACTCGAAAATATTGATGGGGAAAAGATACTTCGGTAACAGTGCGATGAACCAAGTAAAAAACAAGTAATATAAAAAAAATTTAAGTCAATTCCTACTTATATATATATAGATCAACAAAGAAAATTTTTTATTTTAGCTACTTTTTATTAAATAGTTACAATTAATATAAATATGTATATACATATTAGAGAATCACAAAATTAAGTGGTAATTAATTTTTATTAATTATCATTAAAGTATCGTATTGTCATCCAAAACAATCGGGTGTATAAAATTTCAGTTCAACTGAAAGCTTTAAAACGTGAAAAAAAACCTTTTCAAGTTTTGACACAAGTCGCTAAAAATGATGCCAACGTGGCTGTATTTAAAATTCTTCAAATAATGAGTTTTAATCAATTAATTTTTATTAATTATAAATAAATTACCGTATTGTAATCCAAAATAATCATGTATATAAAATTTCAGCTCAAATGAGCGCTTTAAAATGTATTTTATTAACGCGATTGAAATTTCCACGAAGATAAATAAATAAATTTATAGAGAGTGTGAGCTATAATAGTAGGGATTGAAAAAAAGCACCTGCACAGTAAAATATTTCCTTAAGGCTGTTTTAGCATATAATTAATCAGAATAAATCGAGATCTTTATTTACCATGAATGACATAATTTCTTCAAATTTATTTAAGGGAAAAAATTAATGTAATATTATAAGAAAAGTACAAAATAAGGTAAAACAAGAGAGTATATAAATCCATTTTTATTGAGCACATCAATTACAATATTTACAAAATACTCGCATTTAAATTGAATACAAAAGTAAATTTTTAATAAATATAGTACTCGATGTCTGAAAAAATATAAACTCGTTCGAGAATAGAAAAAGCAAATGTATATATTTATTTTTTACAAAAAATTCTTAATCGATTGATGGGAAAAAATTAATTTAAACTCTTTTAATACTTTTGAAAACTTTTGCAGGTGCAGATATACTGGTTTTTTATATTTCAGAATCAAATTATCTTTTATTACAGTGGTTCTCAAACTATGGTACTTGAAGACACTAATGGAAATAAGGAAGTACTTAATTAACGTAATAACTAAAAAAAAATTACCCTCAGTAAAATATTTTCTTAAGACTGTCTTCGCGTAGTGTGGTCAAAGAAGCCAAACGATCCAAACTTAGAACAGATTTTCAGATCGAAAAATGTTCCAAATTTTTATATACATTTGTGACACTTATAGTACATATATTTTCTTGTTAAACAGCATTCTAAAAATTTAGTAACATTCCAAAAATGCATAATTTTTACTTAAACACGTTAAGTTTAACACGAAATGTAGAATATAATTTAAGCAAAAATAATGGATTGAACCACACACAAATTAGTAGAATGATAAAAATTGTTTTCTGAAGAACAGTGAAGTCAGAATGTAATAATAATGTTAAACTTTTTTGCATGTTTTATTTATTTATTTTAAAAGTACAGAAAAAGTTCCGATTTGGGGTCTTACTCTTCCACAATATGCGAAGACGGTCTTAAAAAACGATTTCTAAAGACCCCCTAAAAAAAAAAAATTTAAGTTAAAGAAATTTATTCTAAACTCTTCCACAGAGATTTATGGGAAAGATCATATTAAAATACCACGTCATATGACAGAATATTCATACTTGAAACAATTAACATATGAATGTTATAGTTTATATTCACTAAAAATTCGCAGAACTAAATTTGTCACTTAAAGATGCTGGATTTTAGCGCATAATAAATAGACTTTAAGCATAATCAAGAAGTGCAATGGAGGTTCAAGGTTAAATTTAACAAGGGAATTGAGAACCATTGTTTTATTAGGTGGTATAAATCTTAAAAATAGAATTTTAAAAAAATTTGAAGTTTTATTTCATTTTTTAATTATTTTAGGGCGAAATATTTATAATCAAAGGATTATTTATAATTATTGATAGTTAAACAGGATTATTTAACACATACTATTAAATGACATAATTGTTGCAAAATTGATTTTAAAAAAATTGGGTGAAAGAGCATAATTGTATTATAACATAATAATTTCAGTGATATAGATGATTTTACAGGGAAATACATCAACTGTAAAATATTAAATTGGAAAGATACCAACAAATACCAGATTAATGTTGCAAATATTTTCACAGCGGAATAACTTATTTTTAAACACTAAGAATGATATACATGTTACCGTTAAAGTGTGAAATCCGTTATTTCATAGAATAACAAGGTATTTCATGAGATGACTAGAGAGAAGTCAAAGTATATAGTATTATTGAATTCTACACTTTAACTAAGCATTCTGTAGAATAACGATTACTTGATCGTCAAAGTATGAAATACGGCCTATATGGTTCAAGTTTCAAAACAGAGACTCAAAAATCCTCGGAGAGATGACGAATTTAAAAAATTTAAAATGTTTTAAAAACGTGGAATGTGAGAGAGGAAATAGTATTATTGCAATGAAATTATATGCTCAAAAAGTTCATAGGGATATCTATCGAATCAGGCAGGTACGGATGACCATGGTGGCTTAGAATTCGAGATATTAAGAAAAAAGCCCAGTAGAGGGGGGAGTCGATTTCTCGTATTTCTCGCGATATGACGTAATTCTATCGAACCTCCAAATATCAAGACCCTATCTCAATTCCAAAGGGGGGCAAAATTTTTACCCAACATCGTAGGAATAACATGGGAACATGATATTTTAGTACTGAAGCCCCCTAAGCCTACCAAAAGAGGGCTAAGTGGATAAAAGGATGGGTCTCACTGAGGGGAGCCAATCTCAAAGCAGACTCAAATACATTTCAAAATATTACAGATTTAAAAAAAAGTTTAAAACGTTGAAATAAAATACAAGGAATGCCCCTATGAGCAAGAAATTTAGGGAGAATATACAATGCAGACAGAGGGATCGAATGAGCCAGTCCGAGCGGACTGAGAGGCTCAGGTGTCGAGCTATTGGCAAATGCTGCCCGAGGGGAAGGCACCTGGGGGAGGGGTCGAGTCCTTGTACTTCCTAAGCAAACAGGTAGAGCTATCGATCCCCCAAATATCAACCTCATATCATAAAAAAATGGCACCATAGGAATTAACACGGGAATTGATATTTTAGTGTGTAAGCCCTCCCTTTCCCAAAGCAGGTTATCATTAGTAAAGAAACTATGAAGGGTGGGGGTGGGGCAAGCCAGATGTTACACATCAAAAATACTTATAAAATAACTTTGAAATTGTTTATTTTTCACTTTAACGCGGTCCATCATTATTTATTTCATAGAATAACCAGTTATTTCATAAAATGATTAGGTAAAAAGTATGAACTATTTCATCTATTATATACTTTAACTGACTTGTCTAGTTATTTCATGAAATACCTAGCTATTTCCTGAAATAACTGAATTATACACTTAAATGGTAACATATATAAAAGATAGTTTTTCAAAATAAACGAAATACAATAAAACAGTGCATTTTTGTCACATTTGTGATTAAATTCCCTTGAATTCAATACTTATAAACCAATTAAAAATTTTGTACAAAAAAAAAAATGGCACTTCGAATTGAGATGAATTTCTCGTGTATTCCAAAAATGTATGAAAAATGATTAAGGATAGTCTATATAAGTCGTTTATTCAGATTGAAACTTTTCACTTCATAGAAAATGTTATAAAAGTATTTTCTGTTACAAATAACAATCGTTTGGATATAAGAAGCATTTTTAGTAAAATATTTTTTTTCATAGAAAGTGCTACAAAAATTTCCACAGTTAAGAAATAATAATTGTCTGCTAATGAACATTTCTTATTACAACGATTCATTTCGAGGAAAACTTTACAAAAATTTATTCCATTACGAAATAATTGTCTGAAAAGGAATTATTCTTATTAGAAAATGCGTCGTTTCATAGCAAAATATTTCAAAAACTTACGCTGTTAAACACATTTTCCTCGCATGAATGCTGTGTGAATATTGTTCCAAAGTCAATGAATAATACAATAAAACAATGCAGCACTGATAATAAAACATGATAATTTTGCATTAACATATAAATCTTTACATCAATAGCTAAATAGTAAATAACACAAATGAGATGGAAACAAAAAATATTTCTGAGTAAATATTTAAAGTAATATGAACTCTATATATAATATCTTCACAGCCTTTCTACACTAAAAATGTATTGTTATATGCTTATTAAGAGTATTTAACAGAAAATATAAGTGGATTGAATGACATATTATGAAATTAAAAACTAGTAAAATTAAGCTTTTAATTTCGAGAAAATATATCAAGACTGACGTAGCTAGTTCGGAGAGGACCCTGAACCAAAATTCTTTGGGGGCCTTTTAGGGGTCCCTCGACATTTTACTTCTTTCACTTACTCATACTGGGACCCATGTAGCTTGGGGACCCCATCATTGATACGGTGGTAACTACGTCCCTGTATATCAACCATAACAAATCCCTAAGTATAGTATGATAAAATTAACTCACAAAATACCCTACAGCAAGGACGTAGGTACCACCATATCAATGATACGGGGCGCTCAAGCTACAGGAGACCTCAACATGAGGACAATTCTGACACTTTCAAATAAGTGTCTTTAATTTCTTTTCCAAAAACGGGCCCCCAAGGAATTTTGATACAGGGCCCACTCAGAACTGACTACGCCATTGTCCTACATATGACCAAAAGAAATTGCTGGGTAATAAGTTAATGTTACATGGAAACACGTTTATGAACTAATAATGATAATGTTGTATTAATTAATTAGTTCTTATTACTTTTATAAGAAATCAAGACAAAGTTGATTTGGGGGAACTAATTATCAACAAACAGAAAAACTGAATTATAGTCGAATCTCATGATTTTTATGATTCAAAAAATATATATTTAAAATATATCACAAATTTTTGAAATTATGGAAACAATTTCCTTAAAGCTCTCCAAAGTTACAGAAAAATATCAGACAGGAAACGATTTTATAAATATGCATTTCCTAAAATTCGAGGCCATGATTAAGCCACTAATTTTTATATATATGAACTCAAGTAAATGATGTTTAGGACTAATCATTTAAAGATATGTCATCCAAATCAAGGTCCTGGTCATACACACAAATACAAATGATTATTTGGCTTTTTTTAAACCTCATTGATATTTTAAATTAGTAAACTCACAATAAATGTCAAAATAAACGAATTTCATATTCTTATTGAAACCCTCTCACTATTTATTCAATTTACAGTACATGCAGTTTACAGTCATGACGATTGTTCATCACTGCTTAGATAAGTAAAATTTACATTTCTTAATTGACTCATTTCTTGAAAGATTTTCGCAATTTTCATTCTGGCTTCCAGATACAGTGAAGGTGGTAAAGAATCCATCACTGGATGAAAGGACAGCAAGAAAGCTCTGTTGCCATACTTATCAGTAACCTTTTTTTGATTTTCGGGCACGGCTTCGGAATAACTTCTGGAATGACTCGAAGATGATTCATTCGCAGCTGTTTCCAACGGCTTTGGTATATTTTTTCTTCTTGGAATGTGTGTGTTCGGAGTTATATCACATTCGGTGTCAGACAACTGTTCTAAATCTACAGTGTTATCTTCTTCAGTTTCAACTTCGAGTTCTTGTTTGACGTTGTCAATATCTATCCCTCCATCATCAGGGACATCGTAATTGTGAAATTCAGAAGGATACATCCTTGCCTCTCTGATGAATGGAATCAGGAACAGCAGCTTATTGTAATACCTGCAACAACGTTTTGCCACAACCTCTTTCCCGCCCTTTTTCTGATGGTGCACTCTGTAGTACTTAACAAAATTGTCTCTTATGCATTTCCATTTCCTCGTTAATTCTTTTGCTAGAAAAATTATTTAGAATATATAAATGAAATACATATGTAATTAAAGTATTAGCATGCAATGAGAAAACTGTTGTTAAAATGGATACTTTTATTGCAAGGAATTCATTTTTGCAGGGTGAAAAACTCCAGGGTATAAATACTTAAAATAGTTTAGAAGTTAAGAATCCCAAAATTATAAAACTTTCGAATTGCAACAATTCATTGCTTAGTATCATGCATGTTATATAGCAGTGGTTCTTAAAGTGAACGAAATGAATTGAAATCAAATGGGTAGATCAGTAAAGTACACAAGAGTTAGGTTTGGAGGATCCAACACCTTTCAAAGGCCAACACATTTTTAATTTTTAGCGTTAAGTTTACATCTAGGTGCTTTCCTTAACGTTTTCTTTTTTTTAAGTCACTGTACATCCCTGGGGTAGCTAAATATTTCAATATGCTTATAATTGGTCGCAGAAATACTTGTATCTTTAATTCACACTTAAATGCAGAATAGATAGCATTAGCTCTGTACTTACCTTTGATAGTAAAACAAAAGCAAATACTATCATTTTCTACTTTAAATTTATGTATTAATGTTGTACTTACAGCTGTCATTAGCTTTTTTTTCAATTCCTACTTTATCATAGCTTACTCTCTCTCAGTATATTTAATTATTTATATATTTATCTTGATCAAATTTTTAATCGTTAATAAAAAAACTTTCTATTCATCCAATCAAGGTCAAATAAATTTTTTAAAACTTGTAGTGGATGACACTTGATGTAAATATTAATTAATTAATTAAATTAAATTAAATTAATTATCAGTTTTTGATGCCAACTTAGATTTGTCTTTATTGTTGTAACAATGTAACTGTTAAAAAAAAGACAAAAGTTGGCGTCGAAAACCTGTTTTTCAGCCAAACAAGGGGTTGCATTGTTACAACAATGCAGACAAATCATGCTCTTTTTTCAATTCCTACTATTATATAGTTCACACACACACACACACATATATATATATATATATATATATATATATATATATATATATACCCTATTCCAATTTTCAATCGTTAATAAAATACTTTCTATTCATCCATTCAAAGTAGGAATTGACTTAAAAAAGATTTTTTTATATAACTTGTTTATTTAATTTCTTGGACGAACACTGTTTGTTTATGAGTATAACTCCATATAATAAAAAAGGAATAGCTTCATTAGAGTAATCAAGCTTACATGATAAATTATATGCGAAATACAAAAGCAAAAATCTATTTAGGGCAAAAATTATTTAATTTTAATCTATATCTTTTCAATCCTATGCACTCATACATATTCTTTTTAACCTTCTTCATATCACTTCTATTTTTTTAGCATGGCGATACGCTGTGAACATGATACGTTACAGTGGCGTACCGCAAGGTCAGATCTTGGTCCCCAAGCCGGATATATATATATATATATATATATATATATATACATATATATACAAAGAATTGCAAAACCATAACATAATGTACCTTTACACATCACGTAAAAAAATATTTAAATATTAAACTTATAACTGAATATATATATATAATCAACCTGTGTCTGAGTAAACAAAGTAAATAACGTTTAACATTAGAGAGTCGACTGATAACCTGGTAACTTGAATAAAAACGATACACTAAGAGAAAAACACAAACACTGTAAAATAATATTTTCGATTTCAGATCCTTATGATAGAAAAAAAGGTATCACTTACCAAATTCTTCGTTTATGAATCCCGGGATGAGCTTGACCTTAAGTTCGATAAAATTTTAGCATAAATTGTCAAAAAGTTAAAGACACAACTACTGTTACTAATAAGAAAGCATGGACACACAAAAAAGAATACGCTTGCAGTACCACTCAGGTTGAACTACAAAAGTAACTAGTTCGTTGGGTGTTCGCGACACATACTACTAGCTAATATACAGCACTACACTCAAGAAGTAAATTACAAAAAAAGTGATTGACGTCTCACATTTTTCTTAGCAAAGTCGGTTATTAATTCATCCAATTCAATTTTTCTTGTTTCTTGTTGTTCAATACTTATCAAAGACAAATAGGAGAGCATCTCTTCTGATATCGTACAACGTAGATAATTTTTTTATTAATTTTAATTTAGAAAATGACATTTCCGCCATTGCAGAAGTAACTGGAAGAGTCAAAAACAATAAAACTGCAATACATACATCTGGTAAACTTGGCGTAGCAAACTTATTTTAAATCATCAAAAAATTACCTAAATCTTTGATCGAATTTAGCTTAATTAAATCTTCACTAAAAACTGCTTTTAGAGACATAATTTGATTTGGAAATTCACAAGATAGGTCGAGGCAATATACTTTTTGAAGATTACTGGCTTCCTTATATAAGAGATCATTTGTAGTGCTTACAATATTTTAAGGAGAAAGAAAACTGAATGATTTGTAAATACCATTCATACTCTCAAAGCGATTTTTTAATCGAGTAGTAATAACATCAACATTGGCCTTAAAAACATCCATCTCAAACAATCGTTCTCTGTCTTGCAGTTTTTCATCAGCACTGAAATCATCGAAAAACTGTCTAACTTTTCTGTCTCTTTTTTTCTCAAACTCCGGGGTGATACCCTATTTTTTACCCAAACCAATAGCTTCTTCCTTTCTATTAGCAAAATTGTTACGAAGATTCTCAATAGGCGTTAAGCTAGAATTTAATATGGTCTTAGCGTTTTCCAAATCTATTTTTGGTGATCGTAATGCTTTTGAAGTTAAATTTATGCTTTGTAAAATTTGACATTGGAAAATTAGCAAAAAAACAAATTGAAACTTTTCCATATGTTTTTTAATCGCTAAAGCTTCCTGTTTCTCGTGTTGCTTAGCACAGGTTAGTAAAATATTTGAAAGTACTTTAAAAATCGAAATGTAACTGTAGCGAATTGATATTACAGAGTCAAATCGAGATGACCACTTTGTCGTGCATAATGATTTAATAGTCAGCTGAATGTTCTCGTTATTCTGCACAATTTTCAGATCACTCCACCTTTTAATGCTGAGCCCAAAAAATGTGTAAATTTTTTGACAAAAGTCATAAAACTCTCTTACATAAGGGACGTTATTACATGCATCGTTTAGAACAAGATTGAGGTTGTGTGTTGAACAGTGAACGTAATTTGCTCTTGGTTGTTTGTCCTTAATTAATTTCTGTAATCCCCCATACGCTCCACTCATGTTGGCTCATATCCTTGTCCTCGACACTTCGCCAAATTAATGCCCAGTGTATTTAGAAAATTTAACACATCACTTTCCAAACTTTCTGCGGTCTGATTTGCCGCCTCAATAAAGCCTAAGAACGTTTCATAAATTCTGATATTACCTGGCTCATTATTATCATTAACATTAGTTGCTACATACCTTATTATAAAACTGTTACGAATTTTGTGTAAATAATTTGTATTTGAGTGTTTAATGCATTTATATTTCTCTATGTTATATTTATTTCATGTTAAAATTGTACTATTCACAAGCAATGCCGCCCCTTACGTTATAATGGCGATTCAATGAGAACTTGGCGAAATCTTGGCGGTAGAGTCAAGTTGGCATCATTTTTGGCGACCAAGCTGGAGGCCAATTTGGCGAGTTTGGCGTCATTGGCTACCATATTGGCGAGTTCGGAACCATTTGGAATCTTCTAGAAAGTAGTAGATCTCTCCACTAATGTCGCGAGCGGTTATATTTCTGGAAGTTTCTGTGGCGCCTATAAAACGATACTCGCCTGTACGGCGATCAGTCATCCCAGCCCCCAGGGCAGCCAATTGGAGTCAATGATCACTTTACCAAGCATCCAACAAGAGAGCAGCCTCTCAGTCATGCCAAAAAACCTCGAAAATTTCCCACCCTGACGAAGCACGTTACCCACGCCTCGATTCCATCGTCCAACCAATTGCCGCCATGCCACTCAACAGAATGAAAAAACCCACTTTCGTCAAGCCCCACATCCAAGTTCTATCAAGACATGGGATTGAGGACTGTGTTACAGTCCGGATGCCCAAAAGAAAACGCCTATATATATTCAACGGCGATCAGTCTTGATTAAGCCCTCTTTTCACACTCTCAACAACATATATTAGCTGCACTGCACTGCGTCATTTTATTTTGGGTTCTTGGGTGATAAGTCACCGCCTTTGATTTACTGCGTTCAGCCGTCCCGACTGCCTTCCTGCGTTCTTCCCCTCCCCCCGCCGGCGCTCTGCTTCGATAGAGCGTTTCGAGTTTCGGGGTACGTCCTCCCTCCCCGTTCTGCCGGGGAGATTTCGTGATTAGATCCATTTTCTTTCATACGGTTTTTCATTTCCTCCCATCCTTCTGGGAAAAGGCGCTGTCGCGCCGTCGCCCGCGTACCATCTAATTTTAGTTTAGTTTGATTAAGCCAGCGAGTAGTGAGGATTGTTTTGACTAGCGATTAGCTCGGCTATGCTTGTGAATAATCTTTACGTACGTGTATTTTTAAACACTGGTGATTGTGTTTGATTGCTGTCGAAGTTGTGAAGACCTTCGGATATTTAACCCTGTGAATATTGCTGCTGAATCCTGTATTTAAAGGATTGAATTTTCGATAATAAATTCACATCGCTCTTAAAGAACTGCTTATTTCATTTGTGATTGTTTTGCATAAAATCCTCGAATACGAATCTACGTAACAATATTTAATTGGTCTTTTTTTTTTTAAATATCCTGTGTCGTGTCCAGAATAATAGAGAAAAAAGAACATTTCCTTATATTTTTAACAATATTTTCTTTTATTCTAAAGCCTATAATAGCAATAAGTTCAGTTTGAATTTTTGGGCTAAGATATTTTTGAATTCTTTTTTCTGACAAATGAACATTGAGAAAAGGGTCATACTTAGCCAAGAGGTCTATTATATTCAAAAAATTTCCCCTTTGAGTCGAATCTCGAGTTTCTCGATGTCCTCGAAAAGGAAAATTGCACATCGCTAGAGTCATTGTAACGTCTATGATTCTTCGTAAGATTTGGCTAACCGTATTAACTTCTTTAAAATTGCATTTCAATAATGAATCCACCGTTTTATTTTGTTTCCAGATGTCATATGTGCGACATGCTTGGATATGAATTATAGAATTTTCATGCTCTTTAATTTTTTTTTATATTCCTTGCCAGTCATTCACACCTTTACACCAGGCTTCTTTAAAATACATATTTGTTCTATCAGCGAAAAGCCAACATACCTGACAGTAAGCAACATGAAGTCGTGTGGAATAGCACAGCCATTTCCTTTCGATCTTTTGTCCTGCCTTGGATATGAAACTATAATAAGATGATGAAAAGCTCCTTCCCTTGGCATCTTTTTGGAAATTACCTTCTGGTTGGTATGGGCCCAATTTTAAAAGTTGTTCCCTTAAATCTGCATTTATGGGCGTACCTACATAATGCGCAAAATCATTTCTAATCAATTTTGTTTCTTCCTTCTCATTTCCCGACTCCTTTTCTTTAGATAGAGTATCCTTATTAGTTGAAGTGTCCGAAACTGTGTTTTTTTTCTTGTGGATTAATTTCCAGGATTTGTTCATCAAGTTCCCTGGCA
Organism: Trichonephila clavipes; assembly: GCA_019973935.1. Taxonomy (NCBI): domain Eukaryota; kingdom Metazoa; phylum Arthropoda; class Arachnida; order Araneae; family Nephilidae; genus Trichonephila; species Trichonephila clavipes. The sequence continues at coordinate 180,748 of BMAU01016332.1, read as the reverse complement.
TTACTACTGCTAGCACTTGCACAAGGTGATGAACTTGCGGATATTAAAAAGTTGTCCAATTTTGCATATTTGCCATTAATATTATACTCCTTTTCCTTTCGAATTTTTCGTTTTTGAGAACCACGCAAAGTTTTTTTTTAACTCCACTCATTTTAAGGCCGCGTTTTTTCTTGTCTTATTAACAAAATAACAGTATAAGAACCAGAATAATTAATTCCGTTTACAAAAAACAGTTCTAATATTACAAGAGAGAGGTGAGATTAAAATGTTTTAACAGCGAAGGAACACTCCCTATATTGAAGTGCATTGAATATAAAAATATATATGTTCTAAAAACAATTTTGTGAAACATATTTCTCGTTATGCTTTATTTGATTGAATACTCATAAATATACGGAAATTTCTGTGGGCATATGGGTTTCTAAATCACAAATCTAGACCATATAATCATTTAAAATGCTCTCTATGCGTTTTCAAGTATCGCAATACTGTTTTTCATTAAAAAAAAAAGCATAACAAATGTACGTTATTTACGAGTTCGCTAAATGAAAATGAAATACATGTGGGGGGCTAAAGACGCCAATAAGTTACTTTGGTACTTCAGTAAAAAGTAACATGTCTTTTTTTTCTCTCTACCGCTAACATGAAGTATACTAAAAAAACAGTGATGAATTTTTTTTATCTTTCTAGCATTTTATCCAATTTTTACGTCTGACTTTCTTTTTATCTGTTAGTAATTTAGGTTTGAAAAGAAAACCCACTAAAGAAAAGTACAGTACAGTCCCGCTAATCCGAACACGGCTAATCCGAACGGCTCCGCGGAAAATTTTTTATAATTTTAAGGACGAAAAAATCTGTGAATATTTCAATATAAAACAGTATAAACCTTAATTCAAAACAGTTCTTTATTTAATATTCACGCACTGTACATCAAGTTATGGTACAAATTTTAAAATGGAATAAACTACAGAACCACTAATGTTTAGTATGAAAAATTGTACAACATAACCCGTACTCCCAGTTCAAATAGTGATTTCGCTGTTACTCCGGCTAATCCGAACAATCACGTAATCCGAACAGGGGTCGGTCCGATATTGTTCGGATTATCGGGACTGTACTGTATCTCTTTCGTCGCGGGGATTGCAGCAAATTAAAATGTTTTTTGATTTGGTTATTGGATCTAAGATATCTAATAAGCGATCAAAGTTTTGATTTTGAATGATGTTAGATCGCCAATTTGAAAATCGCTTGAAAAAATTGGATTGAAAAAAAATGTAAAGCTAATTTTGTGAAATTCTACGTTAATGGCCTCAGTCTAGCTTTGCCCCCGGCAGTGCGGGGGTGTACGTTACGCCACTGATACGTTATTAAAAATTTTAATTAATACTTTAAAACTTTTATTAAAAGCCAGTTTCTCTTTAAAATTAAATCTTCGATGTGTTATCTAACAACTCTGTCTGTTCATAGCCCCACATCAATGCATCGTGATAAAGAGATTTCTGGCAAATCTTTCTTTCCTATTCACAAAATCATGAATATTCAGGATAAGAACAAGAGAAGAACCAAAATACAGTCACACCTCAATATAACGAACCTCTATTTAGCGGATTTGTTTTTGGAACCTAGAACGTTTTACTATTTTCTTCGTAAAATAACTTCCAAATAGCAAAGTGCATTTTCTATTTGACGAACTTTTACTCTAGTAGAAAATTTCAGACTCAATTTTATTTTATGAAATAAGTAACGACGGTAGATTCAAAGCAAAAATTGCTAAATTGCGCACATTTTGTTCTTGATAAAAATAATTTACAGTTGTTAAACAGTTCCACATGAGAATTTAACAGAAAGTCTGCACAGAAAAAAAAATGAATGTGAAAGGCAAAAACCTGAAAATTGTCGCCATTCTTTTTTTTTTTTAATCATAGATTATCAGCACTGGTGCAATTAGTTCTGAGTGGGCCCTGTATCAAAATTCCTTCGGGGCCCTTGTTTAGATATGAGAGCCTTGTTAGTGGAATTATAGTTACGCATGTTGGAGCCCCGGCTCATTGATACGGCGGTAGCTACGCCCCTTATTATCAGTTGGCTACTGGATGAAGTTGATTATTTTATTCTTCGAAGTATATTGGCTTTATATACCATGATATATTAAGTCATAAATTTAACTTAACGATGGACAAAAATTAGACTTCTAAAAAAAAATGTCCTGTTAAAAATTGTTACTTAAAATTTATAAATAACTATTGTATTACACCATCAAATTTAAACACTGGCATACACTAAGAGAGCATACACTGGCATACACACCAACAGATTTTTATCTTTACCATGGAAATTACCCTTCGGCGGTTTTATCAGTAAGATTTTTAGAATGTACCCTCCCTCCACACTCACACACACAAACACGTGCACGCCACTGAATCTAGACGTTTTTCGAACCTTTGTTTGAGAGTTACATTCCTTTTTCAAAATTAAGAATATCAAATATGTCCCTCTGAGGCAGTACAAAGGCCATTTCTTTGGTAATATACAGCAGGGATGTCCAACTCGCGGCCCAGCCCGCCAGTACGTAAGTTGCGGGCCCGCCGACTCTTCTCTTTTTGAAAAATTCTTAAATATCATGTTTTTAAAGTTTTTTCATTTTGAAATTTATTTGAGGGGAAATATATATATATATATAGGATTTTCCGTTTAAAACATTTTGTAAAAGGTTGAGTCATATACTTTTCAGAGGTCTATTAATGTCAATTTTGTTTATTACCGCATTCCGAAGCAGCGCCGTCTGGTGAGCTTTCGGAGCGCCGGCTTGAATAATTTTTTGGCAGAGGCCTACTAACCCCCGCCGGTTCAACACGTCCCGTTTTTTGCGCATTTCGCGCCCAGCGCGATTTCAGTCCAAGCATGAGAAGTGTAATTAATTTCCCCGTCTTCTAAAGGTATAACTCAACTTTTAATTAACCTAATTTCTGCATGCCTCTTTCCCTTTGTAAATATTCCCCTTGTAAATTTTCCCCTATAACTTGAAATCAATTCTTTTTTACTTAAATGAAGTATCTGCGTTTAAACGACTTTGATTCAATTAATTCATCCCTAACCCTTTAATACTTATCCCTAGACAACCAACTCGCCAATTTAAAATCCCGACTTCTCAAGAGTCTGATTTTTATTCGAAGTTTTTAGTCGGACTCCCCCCCCCCATATATATATATATATATGTATGTAAGGATAATTAAATTAGATTAAAAATTAAATTCCCTATCTAGCACTGACTCATCTATCTCAGTTCACACCTTCAAGTATAAAACTAATCACCCATTTATGTCTTCCGAACATATGGCCTTGCCAATAAACATGTCTAATTCCAGATTGTTAGATTTAACAGCCTCCATATGTCAGCATTAACTTTCAAATACAATAATAAAATCCGCGATACTTACCACATGTGTTTTTCAAGTGCTATCTACTTGAAACCACATCATGGCGTGCTTTTTTCCTCCCTGCTCTCAATGTCAGAAGAGATGTAGAAATGATTGAATAAAGATCTTACCTTTATAAAATTTATATAATCTAATTCTGTCTTCAAAAAAATCATGACACACACACACATATATATAAGATTTATTTTAAAACAAGAACAGGTAACAGGCAAATACATTGTAGATTTATATATATATATATATATATATATATATATATATATATATATAAATCTACAATGTATTTGCCTGTTACATGTTCTTGTTTTAAAATATATATATATATATATATATATATATATATATATATATAAATCTACAATGTATTTGCCTGTTACCTGTTCTTGTTTTAAAATAAATCTTTTTGATAATAGAAATGTCCATTATATTAAAATAGATTTATATTTAATCAAACAGATACATATTTGATTTTTCTACAATAAATTACTTTTTTAATAAATTCCGAATTGCATTATGCATATTCTTTACTATGGATGGTACATGATTCTCTGTGTGTGCGACTTTCATTTCACCCCCCTCCTTTTCTGTTTGGAGTGCCCAAAAAGCAAGAGGCAGTCAAGAGATATTTTTTAAAGCTTGAAGAAAATATTTAGGACGGTTAAGATAAAGGGCAACGTATACTTAATCGCTTGCGAATGACAGCACTATCAAATTTCAACTATGAGTAAAGAAAGATCAATTCAAAAGGAACACCGTAATTTTCAAGAAAATGGCAACACACAGACATACACTGTAATATTTTAAACATTACTTGATAATTGCATTATTATATTATGTAAACATTATTATACACTCATGTACATAAATTAAGGCTAATGAAGTTCAGGCAAAGAAACAGACAGAAGCAAAACAAATTTGACTTATTTGTTAAGTCTATTTATTAAACAAAATGTAAAGAGCAAAAAAGATGCTATATGTTTGACATAATTAATAAAAATTGCGATTTTTACTCCCTGGAGCAAATTTCAAAAAAGAACCTATTTACAAAAAACAGTATGATGGTTAATACGGAGTATGTCTCCCGGACGATGCAATACAGGCCTTACAACGCCTAGGCATGCTGAGTATCAAATTATCAATCTTATCTTGGGGAATATTACACCACTCATCAAGCAATGCCCTCCGAAGTTCCGGTAGACAGGTGGGAGGGGTTGACGGGCTGCAATTCGTCGGCCAAGCATATCCAACACATGCACTATTGGATTCAAGTCCGGTGAGTATGCTGGCCAATGCATACGGGTAATATCCTCCGATTGAAGGCATTCGTCTACAATGTTTGCACGGTGAGGACGGGCGTTCTCATCCATAAACAGAAATTCAGCACCCATGGCGCCCCGAAACAAACGTACATGTTGTTCCAGAATGACATCTCGATAGATGTGGCCTGTAATTGTTACACTCTGAACATGCAGGTCAATTCTGGAACCAAGAATAATTCCTCCCCAAACGAGCCATCCTGCACCACCGTAACGGTGTCGTTCAATGGTGTTCTCTTGGTGGTAACGGGTACCTGGCGCTCTCCATCCGGCGAGAATCAGACTGCAAACTAAACCTGAACTCGTCGGAAAACATCCCACAAGACCACTGTTGTGGTGTCCACAATGCATGCTCTCTACTCCAGGTTAATCGCAGGCGACAGTGAGTTGTGGTAAGTGGAACACATCTGACAGGCCTACGAGCATATAGACCAATGTGCCCTAAGCGTCTGTACACGGTCTGCCTTGAAACTGTCGAAACGGTAGCTGAAGAGAGCTGACGAGACAGGTCTGATGCTGTGCTCCCTCTGTTTCTTTTGGCAGCAACTGCCAAATACCGGTCCTCATTCGGCGTTGTAACTCGGGGGCGATCTGTTCTGTAACATCGACTCATATTACCATCATCTTGGAATCGTCGCCAAAGCCTGGAGGTGACACTCTGGGCGATTCCAAGTTCCTCGTATACTTCCAGCTGGGTACGTCCAGATTCCAGTCGTCCAATAATTCCACCACGTAAAAAAATCATCCAAATGCTTCCTTTGTGCCATAACTATGCGGTTATTGCACTGAAAGGCTTTTAAAGCGCTTATGAACAAATTTACTTTTTTGCCACCATTCCTTACATACCCCTCTCACTTACACTCTCGTAAATTGTGACGTACTATCCGCGCCATCTGGTGGTTTCCTGTAATTTGTATATTCTTCTTCAAGATGTGTGTGATAATTCTACAGGTGAAATTTTTATTTTAGAGTCCAATTTCTGTGCGATTCTGAATTATCCTTAATTTATGGACATGAGTGTATTATCTATGTCTGTATACATGAAAAATAATGAAAACAATAATAATAATTCATTCTGTTTTAAATTTTCACTCAATAAATGTTTTTTTTGTTTCCAAATCTGATATAAAGGTACATATTTTTATGTGCAGCCCGCGAGATTATAATGTTTTTCCGAAGTGGCCCGCAAGGTCATTTGGGTTGGACACCCCTGATATACAAATATATATATACAGTCGGACCTCCTAAAGAAGTCGCTAAATCCCGAAAAATAGTTCGTTATATGGAAAATTCGCTATACAGAGGTTCATCTTTCAATTTTCTTTATAAGCCACATAAAAAATATCTTTAACTCATAAACACTATATATTAAAAGAAGTAATTATTTGCATTTTTTTGTAAATTAATATAAATTTATTTTAAAAATCATACCTATCTAAAGAACAACTGCAAAGAAAGTTTCTTGACGCCTTTATCCACTTCCTGAAGAATTAAAAATTTTGTTTGATGATCAAGCACTTACGTTTTGACACTTTTAAGCTATTACAAACGAAGTTAATATTACGGCTGATCAACATTACAAATGAACGGAGATTAGTTAAAAGGACACGAGACAACTCCACTGAGGGCGAAAGGGAATATCGAAGATGTTTCCAGAAAACTGAACAATGGGAGTTCTTAGATGAAACCCCTCGGTGAGTTAGGCACTTAATGAAACCAGTTCAAGATTTATGATCATCATAAAATGTGTTGAAAGAAAGAATAATTTCAAATGTCCAGAAATACTTTAAAAATAGAGAGAAAAAAAATGGAATGACAAGAGAAAAAATTCTCGTATATAGAAAATGCTCTTCGCTATTGGGAGGTTATTTTACGAAGAAAATTCTTGGTTCCAGGAAAAAATTCGATATGTAGAAAAATTCGCAATATAGAGGTTCGACTGTATATGTATCACTAGAGCACGCAGCAATTTTTCGAAGGGGTAGAGATCCAGGGTCGAAAGTTCACAATTCTCGTATCATGCTCCAATACACCGCACAAAATATTCTTTAGATTTTGTCGATTTTCGGGAACAAAAAACGGTAAAAAATTAATTATTGAATGAATAATTAGTATTAGTTAATAAAATTAATTATTAATAACAAATACTTAATTAAATTTTATGTACTACATACATGTAATTATAATCAATCGAAAAAAAATCCAGTTCTTGGGGGGGGAGATCCGGACCTTAGGACCCCTCCCCCTTGTGTGCGCTACTAATATGTATATATATTTATTTGTCGCCCAATCGGTATAGTGGTTAGCGACGCGGATTGCGATGCCGTAGGGACTGTGCCACCCCCAGGGTTTTCTCCCTCTAAATTGGGGTGGAACCGAGCAAAATCGTACTGTCACCTGCATGGTGCTAACGACCGGCGTAAAAGTTCTAGTCCTTTGCCGCGATGAATTTCGCGGGCCTCGATCTGACTTCGTCAGGCAGGTGGCATTAGTCACAACAACATTTACTTACAACTGTATAATTTAGCAGAACAGAATAATTTAAAAATGCCATAATGTTAGTGAAATAAAGAAAAATGTGAATTTTAAATTCCGTATGTTATTTACAATTAAAAGAGTTTAAAATATTACGTGATTCATTAAAATAATAATTGCATACTCAATCGAAATAGATAATTGGTTTTAAAAAAATCAGAACAATTTTTTTTAGATATACATTTCGTGCGTAAAATCTAGTTGTAAATTATACATTTGTAATTATTAACATTTACAATTATTTCAGTCGTCCAGGTGCATTGTTTTGCTTTTAGAACAATTATAAGATTTTTTTTTTTTTAATCAGGAAATATCATTTATCCAACTGAATTGTTTATCGCAAAGAATTGCTTTTCGAAAATATGTATATTAGAAAAAAATCAGTTTTATAAGATCGATTGCTTATATATAATGATTACGCCAAAAAAGCCGACATTTCTTTACTTCTAATCAGCGAATATTTGCAAACAATGCATCTAATTGACCAACAAAACTTCTCCAATAACTACGGAGCGAGTCTAACCTCCCCCTCTTAGCCTCGTGACCTCGTTTACCTCCCTCAACCTACAACGGAAAAATGGTATGATCCACTCAAAGATTATAGTTAGAAGAAAACAGAATAAACACATGAAATAAACAGTCTTAGCATGTATTTCAGGCTGTACTGTTTTTCATTCAGTTTCCAAATTTTTCTCACAAATAATCTGTCCAAATTAACTATAACAATGGGGGATTTTTTCTTAACTTATTCTATTTATTCACACACACAAAAAAAATATTTTTATTTTATTTTTCTTGGCATTCAATATCAAATAAAACGTCTCATTTGTAAAGAGAAAAAGAAAATATATTTTGTTTCCTTCCATATAAATCAAATCCAATTAATTTTTCAAATACTCAAGTAACAAATTTTGAACAATTATTTTAATGAAAAAAGTATGATTTATTACGCAATTTTTTTAATTTTGATACACATATTTGGAATTTTAATTTTGATAGAATAAATTTATACCTTGAAAAAGATATGCAAAGTAACATTTACAGTATCAAATGAAAAAAAATTGGAAATTTTTAATTTTTAAAAATAAATTTAATGTATGGAATTTTAGGGATGCCACTTTATTAAACAAAATACTATTTATTTTGTAATAAAAACATTCTGACATGACATATTAAAAGTAAATTAATACGACAATTTCATGACATAAAACGCTTAAATTAGTTTAATACCATTTGTTTAACAATATTACCTTGCTTAATTCTTTCTACGTACGTATACGATTGCCAATCTGGTAGCATAATGGATCCTATTTCCGTCCAGCATCCTATTTTAATAGCTCTGTTATTGTATTCATGTAATGATATATCAAATAATGCGGGTCTTTTCCTTACTTCAGCTATGAATTTTTCAACATCAAACATTGCTTTTTGTCAACAACTAAGCACACAAGTTTACATACCGGGAAGCATAAAAGTATATATATTTTTTAAAAATATCTCTCTTTTTAGAACGTCAAGCGGCAGAAACGCTCGCGCACGCCACGTGTCGCTACCTTCGCGCTTTTACCGTCAGTAAATACAAGGTCAGTTCTCTGCCGACGCCTCGTCATTCGCGTCGGTAACAAACGAAAGACGCTTCTAAAAGAGGCGTCTTGTTCGCTCTACCTCTACATTATGCGTTGTATCGTTTGGTGTATTGTAGAGAGCTCCTTTAAAAAAAATTCCATGTTTAAGTTATTCCTCCACATAAATTATTTTTGGTCAATTTTTCCCCTCTTTTTGTGATGAATAATTTGTTTTGCGAGTCACTATAGGATTTTTGTTGGGTTAGTTGAAATTTAATGTAATCAGATTAAAAGGAGGTTTTCGATCTCGTTGCTATGGCAACACGTTCAATATCTTTTGAATTGAAATAGCTTTCACTCAGAAAATGGTATGCAATTAGAATTTTCAGAATAGTTGAACGAAGATAATTGAATTTTTTTTGTTTTTGTGTTTGTTATATTGATATATTTTTTAAAATTAAAAAAAAGATTAAAATATCAAATAATCGGAAAAGGGATTTTCAGATGTATTATATTATTTTATTATATTTTTTTTGGCATAACAATTTTTTTTCCTGTTCTAATAACACGTACATACAATCCACACTGTGATGAATATTGTTTTAGTTTCTCCTTAATTTAATTTTCAAAAAATTAAGAAGATTTTAAAAATTCGCTTTATTAAATTGAATATTATAATAAAATACTTTTAAAGTTTTTACATTCGTAAAAATGTATGCACATTTTCCTGAGAATTGTAGTAAACAGTAATGTAAAATGAATGATGAATTATTTTCGTATAAGAATTGAGATCAACGCTTGATGCCCATTATGATTCAGTCATAAATGAAAAGATTTGAAGGAGCTGAAAGTATAAATATTTACTATGCAAAAACAATTATTATTATTTTACATCAGTTTAATAGCATATTTTTTAATTATGATATTGTGCTATGAATAAAATAGGTTATAATAATAAGTGAAAGGCGATTTCTTAATATGTACAGTGGCTCTCAAAAGTGTTCGTACATAGAAATTTCTTAAGACATGGCCTACTGGGTCCGAGCCCAGGGTCTATTCTCGTTCTCAACTCTGCCTTAATAAGATCCTGATTCGAATAATTTCAACGATCAAATTTTATTTCCGGTCGCATTCTCCGAAAAACTGGTAATTTCGGGCCATATGTCAAGCGGCTACATATGATGACCGTCGTCCATGGATAGGCCTAGGCCTACCACCATACATTATCATTACTCATTCAGTCTAACAGAGGTAGTTGCCCGAGCCGGTTTGTGCGATTGTAAGTCATACACATTTTTTTGTTTTAGGTTTGTACGATTATTTGACAACGAATGCTAATCACTTTCTACTTTTATGGGTCATAGGTGAGGACTACATGTATATAGGGGCCCAGGGCCTATTTTTAAGTAGGGACCAAGGGCCTCAAGAAGTTTTAAAACGTTCCTGTTCGTACACTTAGAATATTTTCCATAAAATTTAATGTTTTCGATTAATAAAAATTAATATATCGGAATTGCAATTTTTAAAATAATATCTACAAATTATTCATATTGGAATAATACAATTACTTTTTAAAACAGAGAATAACTTTTATTTTAAAAAATTAATAATCAAAAAACTACTGAAAAATTAACGCCAGAAAAGTCTTTGAACACTTTAAAAAAAATCTCAACACAGGTTAAACTACTGTTATTTTTTGATGTAGAAGTTAGTAGAATATCTTTTAACGTCCAATACAACTTTTAAATGTCTTGGTATAGATATCATCAGTTTTTTTTTTTTTTTTTTTTTGCAATTTCTGCCGCGATGTTGCTACATTCTTCTGTGATTGTTGTTTTCAGAACACATTTTGTTTTTATATGGGATTTCTTCTTATTTTAACTTCAAATTCTCACCAAATATGTTCCACTGGGTTTGAACCAAATGTTTGAGGAGGTGCTTTCTGAATTTGGGGACAGTATAGAGACACCAGAGACGTACGTTTAGAGAAGTGCACTTGGGGTCAATACCTTGTTAAAAAAATGAAGTCGTCTCCAATACCCAAATTTTAGTTGAGTAATTTCAAATTTTTCTTTAAAATATTTAAATAAACCTCGTAATTCACAATGCCATCAAAAAATGCTAAATAACCTAATCCTGAGGCAAATGTACACCCCCCATACAACACCTCGATCTCCATGCTTCACTGTTCCTACTAAATTCTTGGGATTAAGTTTCAGAAAATTCGACAGAAAATAGGTTGGGGTGACAACAAATTCAACATTTTTGGTTCCGGTGGGCTATATAAAAGTCTGGAAAAGAAAAAACGAAAAACTTAATCTTATAAGAATTTAATTGGAACATTGAAGCAAGGAAGTGGAGATTTTCTTGAGTGGGGGTGTAAATCAACTTCAGGATTATGGAATTTAGTATTTTCTGATGGTATTGTGAATCGTGAGGTTTATTTAAATATTTTTAGAACAACTTAAAATTATCCGCTCAAAATTATGGTATTGGAGACGACTTCATTTTTTAACAAGATAATGACCCTGAGCACACTGTTCTCAAAGCATGTCTCTGTAACTGTCCTCAAATTCTGGAAAACCTTCTCAGTCACCTGATTTAAGCCCTGTAGAACATGATTGGTGAGAATTTAAAAGAGTAAGAAGGCATGATATATGTATAAAAACAAAATGTGCGGTAAAAACAATAATCACAGAAGAATGTAGAAACATCAAGGAACAAACTACAAAAAACTGATGAAACCAATACCAAGACTTTTAAATGATGTTGTAGACTTTAAAAGATATCCTACTAAGTACTGAACTAAGAAAAAAAAATACATTAGTTAAACCTATGCTGTGATTTATTTAAGTAGGCAAAGACTTTTGTGGTGCAATTTTTCAGTAGTTTTTTTATTATTAATTTTTCAAAATAAAAGTCATACTATGTTTTAAAAATTGATTATGTTATTCCGAAATAAGAACAATTTGCAGATATTACAAAAAGATTGCGATTCCGATATATTAATTTTCATTTGTCGAAAACATTAAATTTTATTTAAAAAAAATTGCAAGTGTGCGGACACTTTTGAGAGCCTCTGCACTTATACATTCAATTCTAAAGAATTAATAATACATAAACAATTCGAGTAACTTTACTTGTAAACAGCATACAAAAGACGAATTGTAGCATGCAAAAAGACAAATAAAAAAAAAAGATTCAATTAATCTAGAATGAAGTCAAACATAGAAACAAAAGTTTTAATTACATTTTGCTCCAAAACAAACGAGAATTACATGCATGCAAAAATACAAAAACATATAACTAGAAATTCTTGTATAAAAAAAAAATCAGAAAATTGAAAAGATTTTTAGTATTTAACAATCGAACACTTACCTTAGTGTATAAATACCTACAAAACCATATATACCTATGTAAACATGTATTGGATGAATTGATACATTTTTTACAATTTCTTTTGAGTTTCATAATTAATGCCGAAAAAATGGATAAGGGGATATACAGCTTTAAGGTATCCGACTACGTTCGGAACCGGGATTTTGCAAAAGCGTATAAATGGATAATATTTATGATATTTAGTGTTACTTAGATTAGAAAACGTATATAAAATTGTCTTAAGAACATTATTACAATAAAAATTTATTTAAGTACACTATTTTGACAAAAAATGAACATAGAATGACCAATTTTCAAAACATTCTCCTTTTATGAAAAATGCACCTATTATATTAATATTTTTGCTGTATATAGCTCATACCTCTGTACAGAGGTTGTACTACAATTTTTGAAATATACAACTTAAAAGTGGATTTATTCATATTTTACTACAACCGAGGGGAGAAATTTTAAGAAAAAAAAAACGCCGATAATTATTTCAGTTGTGGTCGTAACTCAGAAAATAAATCCTAAAATCCAAAAATCCTAGTTCAGACTCTCTGGAGTGAGTGAGTGAAGATTAACGTCGCACTGTTCAGCTACACGAGGGCTTTTGGCGACGGACCGCGTAATTTTGAACCATGGTCAAGTGACGTGGACGACACCTGGGCTAGCACCCCCCTCTCCTAACTACCACACCAACGGGAGGACGTTTCAGCTCTCGACAGATTTAGCGTGCATCGCTGCCCTACACGGCGGGTCTTCAGACTCTCTGGAGAAGTCTTTACCTTATATAAGCAAAATATTATTATTATAGAAGCATTTTTTTATAAAAGGAGAAAAAATATTATTCTAAGTTAATTTTTTGCCAAAATTTTGTACTTAAATAACTTTTTTTTTTGTCAAAATGTTCTTAAAACAAATTTTATGCGTGTATTCTAATCTAAGGGACACTAAATATCATGAAAATTATCCATTTATGCGCTTTTTTAAAATCACGGTACCGAACGTAGTCGGATACCTTAACTGGGTAAATCGTGTACTTAAAAAATTTTTTTCAAGTTCAATCTAGACAGCATTCCCTAAATCAGGAGCGTCAAACTCGCGTCTTGGCCAATAAATATATCGCCATACAATAATGCATAATAAAATTTTTAAAATTTTCTCCCGAAATTGGAAAGATAGCAGCAGAAAGGAGATATCAAGTGTCAGGATATAAACATTAAATTTGTTTTTCTTTTACATATGTTTATTATAGTGTATTACTCGAAATAAACCTACGTTTCTATGAATATTGATTTTTTTGGCCGCCCACCTTAAGTTAAGACTTGTTTGTTTGTTGAGTTTGACACCTCTGCTCTAAATGGATAGTCTACCTTCAGTGGTGTAACGTACACCCCCGCAAACCCCGCACTGGTTCTAGGGGGCCCAAAGCCTGACTGCCACCAAATACCTATCCTTTGTAAAATCCAACTTGGGGGTCCAAAACCTGTCTTTGCACGGGGGTTCAAATGTTCTCCGTTACGCCACTGTCTACCTCATTGGTCTTCAAACCTTTTCGATTCGCAGAACCCTCAGTACTATAAGGTGTTTTCGGGGAAACCTATTCCATACACACACTTAGAAGATAATATCTTAAAATAATACTTAAAGTAGGTATACATGTTATAGGTACTTAAAACAAAGACAGTTATAAAAAAGGTATTATTTTTATTATTAAAAATTTTTTAAATATAACTTATATACTCATTAACAAGTCGCCAAAATGGTCGCTAAGTCGCCAAAAATGATGCCAACGTGGCTGTATTTGTAGTTCTTTGAATAATTAGTTTTAATCAATTGATTTTTATTAATTATAATTAAATTATTGTATAGTCATCCAAAATAATCATGTATATAAAGTTTCAGCTCAATTGAGCGCTTTAAAATGTATTTTACTAACGATTCAAAATTCCACCAAGATAAATAAATAGAGATTGCGAGCTAATAAGTAGGAATTGAAAAAATATTAATTGGGTATCCTCCTATCCATGCATTATATTTAGTAACTGAGACACGTACTTGTATTTTTTATACAAACTATCAAAGTCTAGATCTATGGAATTCATCTGCTGTTGCATTTAATTTTCTGCTTTTAATTTGTTTTTATATATAATTTTTGTAGCCTCTTATATTGAGAAAATAATTTTAATTAAGAACATTGTTCAGAATGGAATTAAAATGTTTATATCTTTATGGGAAATCCTATGTATTGTGCATGAATTTACAACAAAATTTAGGAGCTATTTTTGCTTAAATTTAGATTTTAGCCTTGAATCTGTATATATACCAATAATTTTTTCCCTTCTTGTAGGTTTCCCACAAATGAAAATGTGGCCGCGGTAGCCGAGTGATATAGGTATCGGACCGTGGCTTGCTTTGTCACGGGTTCGAACCCAGTACCACTAAAGACCCGCCGTGTAGGGCAGCGATGCACGTTAAATCTGTCGAGAACTGAAACGTCCTCCCGTTGGTCTGGTGTGGTAGTTAGGAGAAGGGGTGCGAGCTCAGGTGTCGTCCACGTCACTTGACCATGGTTCAAAATTACGTGGTCCGTCGCCAAAAGCTCTCGTGTAGCTGAACAGTGCGACGTTAATATTCAATCAATCAACCCACAAACGAAAAATCCGCATTTTCCGTTAGAAAACTATTTAATTTTGAAAAACTTTATACTAAAGGGTATAAAATTATTTCGTGTAACCCAGGAGAGTAAACAATAAAATATTCATAAACTAACAGGTAGTTTGTATAAAGTAAAAAGCGTTTTAATATTTTTTTATTATTATAATTGTTCAAAAAGAGTATTACAAAATAAAGCTATTGTATTTTTTATTTTTAATGACTGGAATGAGCTTTAGATAATTGTGGTTATTCAAACTTCATGGCACATCTTCCACAAACATTTATAATCTTCTCTTCGATTTTTTACTGTGACTCGTGTCCCCCCACACACACAAGGTTCCGTGGAACACAGTTTGAAGATCCATGGCCTACCTGTTTGTGCAACAAGCAAATAAAACATTTACGAGTAGCTAATAATAAAATACAGTCGGACCTCTATATAACGAAATCACTAAATTCTGAAAAAATGTTCGTTATATGGAAAATTCGTAATATAGAGGTTTATCTTTCAATATTCTTTATAAACCACATAAGACAAATTTTAAATTTATAAACAATTTATATTAAAAAAAGTAATTATTCACACCTTTTTGTAAATTAATATATATTTATTTTATATATCTTACCTATAAAAAAAGAAAAGAAAGAAAAACTGCAAGAAAAGTTTCTTGACGCCTTTATACACTTTCTGAAGAATTAAATGTATTTCTTTGATGCTCAAGCGCTTACGTTTTGACATTTTCGAGCTACAAGAAGCGAAGTTATCAGAACGACTGATCAATACTACAAATGAGCACAGATAAGTTCAAGAACACGAGACTTCACTGAGGGTGAAAAGGGATATCAAAGATGTTTCCAGTGAATCGGACAATGGGGGTTAAAGGTTGCACTTCTTGGATGAAACGTCTAAAATTCTAAGGATTTCGTGGAATTAGGCACCTAATAAAACCAGTTCAATGTTTATAACCACAATAAATGTGCCAAATGAGAGAATAACTCGAAATGTCCAGAAATACTTCAAAAATAGGGAGAAAAAATTGAATCACAAGAGAAAAAGTTCGTTACATAGAAAATGTACTTTGCTATTGGGAGGTTATTTAACGAAGAAAATCTTGAAATGTTCTTGGTTCCAGGAAAAAGTTCGCTATACAGAAAAATTCGGAATGTAGAGGTTCGTTACTGGAGGATCGACTGTATTTTGAATACTTAAAGGGATTACGCTATAAGGGTAAACTTATGTTATTCTTTATTATTTTTTTGTTAAGTGGTATTAAGTAGTTAAGTGGTTTGTATTAAGTGACTTACACGTTAATATTATCCACCTGATTCCAAAAATATGTACTCAAAAACGGTCGACATAAAATTTGATATAAAAATTTCTAAAATAACTAGGAATTATATTTAAAAACAAAAAAGTAATATAAAAAAAAATTTAAGTGAATTCCTACGTAGATCAATAAAGAAAATTTTTCATTTAGCTACTTTTTATTAAATAGTTACAATTAATATAAATATGTATATACAGACGGAATCACAACATTAAGTGGTAATTAATTTTTATTTATTCTCATTAAAGCATCGTATTGTCATCCAAAACAATCGTGTATATAAAATTTCAGTTCAACTGAATGCTTTAAAACGCGAGAAAAAAACCATTTCAAGTATTGACACAAGTCGCCAAAAATGATGCCAACGTGGTTGCATTTGTAATTCCTTAAATAATTAGTTTAAACCAATTAATTTTTATTAATTATAATTAAAAATTATTGTATTGCCATCTAAAATAATCATGTTAAAAAATTTCATCTCAATTGAGCGCTTTAAAAGGTATTTTATTAACGATTGAAAACTCCACCAAGATAAAAAAAATAAATAAAGGGTGTTTTTTTTAGAGGTATAGAACTTTAAACTGCAATAAAACAACGATGTATTATTCGATTAACATGAATTTTTTTTATTCGAAAGATAATCTTGTGGCATCACATTTTAAATATGATTTCTGGCATAGGACTTCCACGGCTGGCTCGGATGTAGTCCAATCTGGACGTCCAATTTTCGATGACTTTTTCCAACATTTGTGGCCGTATATCGGCAATAACACGGCGAATGTTGTCTTCCAAATGGTCAAGCGTTTGTGGCTTATCCGCATAGACCAATGACTTTAGATAGCCCCACAAAAAATAGTATAGCGGTGTTAAATCACAAGATCTTGGAGGCCAATTCACAGGTCCAAAATGTGAAATTAGGCGGTCACCAAACGTGTCTTTCAATAAATCGATTGTGGCACGAGCTGTGGGGCTTGTTGTGCCGTCTTGTTGGAACCACAGCTCCTGGACATCATGATTGTTCAATTCAGGAATGAAAAAGTTAGTAATCATGGCTCTATACCGATCACCATTGACTGTAACGTTGTGGCCTTGATCGTTTTTGAAGAAGTACGGACCAATGATTCCACCAGCCCATAAAGCGCACCAAACAGTCAGTTTTTCCGGATGTAACGGTGTTTCGACATACACTTGTGGATTAGCTTCACTCCAAATGCGGCAGTTTTGTTTGTTGACGTAGCCATTCAACCAGAAGTGCGCTTCATGGCTAAACAAAATTCGCTTATGAAAATCGGGAACAACGGCAATCTCGTTTTGGGCCCATTCGACGAATCTACGCCTTGCTTGATGATTGTTTTGATGAATTGCCAAACCAAACTGACAATAAATCACTTGACAGCTGTTAAATCGGTCGCCATCTTGGAAAGTAATGCCAACTTAAACTTCTATACCTGGAAAAAAAACACTCTTTATATGGAGAGTGCGAGCCATTAATAGGAATTGAAGAAATTGGCTGCGTAAATAGTTGATTTTAAAAGTTTTATTTTTTTAATCTTTCTTTATTTGATAGTTTATTTTCGGAGGGAAAAAAGATTGTAACTATGAAATGCAGCCACACAAAGGTAATTATTTCTTTACCACATCGGATTAAATATTATAAAGTCTAAGATATTACACACATAGTCTTTAAGACAAGATGATCTGTACTTCTTTCTCTAAACTTCTACACCATGCAGTCGTGAGGACTTTGAACCTCGAACAAATTTAATGCTTATCTCTGTCCCTCAGGGCTGCGGTAGCTCAGTGGTCAAGGTATCGGATCATGGCTTGTCTTGCCACGAGTTCGAGCCCAGTACCACTAAAGACCCGCCGTGTAGGGCAGTGATGTTCGTTAAATCTGTCGAGAGCTGAAACGTCCTCCCGTTGGTGTGGTAGTTAGGAGAGGAGGGCGCCAGCTCAGATGTCATCCACGTCACTTGACCATGGTTCAAAATTACGCCAAAAGCCCTCGTGTAGCTGACAAGTGCGATGTTAATATTCGCCACTGTCCCTCTATATAGCAGATCTTTAATATCTCAAAGATTCGCATACACGACACGGCAGAAACAGCGTCGGTTACGAATTTAGGACCATAACCACTGGATTTACTTCGGCCATTTACGAAAATGAAAGGAAGTAGCATTTGATTCTTCTTCTCGATTTGCGTGTTTTACTTTTGAACAGTTTTTTTTTTTTTTAAAAAGGCAAATTTTTTTAATTCAAATCTTTAAATAATAACATGTTGTTTTTATTAAATACTACTTAGTAATTTTATTTTTTTTTTTTTGCGAAGTTTGAATTTTGATCCTAAACTGACGTTTATTATTTTATTATTATTAGATTACATATTTTGAATTTTCTGTAGTGAAAAAGTTGGAACTTAGTTGAACGAAATGAAGTGCGTTTCTTTTTATTCTTTTTTATTTTATCAAAATTTAAGAAATAATTAAGTATAACACACGTTATAAGATACAATCTCTATGAATTAATCAATCAGCCCAATGATTGATTAATATTGAGCTAAGCTAATGAACGGGATTATTAAAACTAAAAACAGAACTAATGAAATTTTATGATTGTAATTATCTTTTTAGATTCTGGATAAACTATCTTTAACTGTGCGCTTGGCGCCACCTTAACCGGTCTTAGCCCGATCCAAACCTGGGGATATGGCACATTCGAAACCTGTTATGTGTGTGTGTGAGTGAATTTTATTTTTAACTTTATATTATTATTATTATTACATGCTCCGTTCAGTAGAGTAGTTGTTAAATTATTGTGTGAGCTGTGTGTGTGTGACCTTTTTATTTCGTGTATGCAGTGCACACGATAACGTAGTGGTACGCAGTGTTCGTAGTCACTGAATAGAAAAGCTTTCACTGGTAAAATGAAATAAAAGGATGCAAACGTAATTGGGAGAAATTAATTAATTAATTAAGAGAAAGGGATGCTCTTTGAGTGATGGGTCTTACATTTTTGAATCACAATCAGTGACGAGCTCGAGATTCAAGTTGATTTCTCATTTCCTTATTTTTCTTGCCATACTACGAAAGAACTTTGAATCCCAGTTCTATTTAATGTGCCCAACATTTCCCGCGATGGTGCTGGGTGGAACCAGGAATCGAGCCAACAATCGATTTAGATGTTACCGTCCATGAAACTCGCGATTCCGAATCCCTGAGATAAAACAACTCTTTTTTAAAGGCTCATACATTGCCAAAACACGGTGATTGCTTTCAAAATAAGTAAATTTACTATCTTCTAGCATCTTAGAAATTTAAATGCGAAAATAAAATTGAAAAAAGACAGTAATTTTGTGCTATTTTTGGCTCTTATTATAAAATTCAAAATTCTCTCTCAGCTGTTACTGCACCACTCACTACATCAGCATTTACTATCACTGCATCTGCAGTGTTTAGAGAAGCAAATAACTACAATTATTTTCCAGTTATATGACCTCCTAATCCAGTTTAAATTTTCAATGCAATGCAGGATAATTCTAGGATATTCATTGTCAATTTTAATTGTATTTGATTCTTAAATAAATTGGCACCCTTTCTCAAAAAATGAGTTGTCATTATTCTCTGAATCTTTTGAGGCAGCAATCTAATAATAGCAGGTTCGTGGCCACGGCAGCTGAGTAGTCGGTCATGAACTCGTGGCCGGCGGGGTCAAGTCATAGTGCCACTGAAAACCCACCGTGTAGAGCAGTGCTGCCCAACTTTTTTATCATCGCGAACCGGTCAACGTTTGATAATTTTACCGCGGAATTTACCCACTGAATGGGGAGGGGGAGGGGCGTTGATTGTTTATATTTCAGATTGTTTTGGATTAATAATTTTAATTTAATCGTACTTAAATATACCCTCAGAATAAAATACAGTTAAGCTAAAAAATGAATATAAAGGAATTTAGCATGGAATATAAAGTGATTTCCTGGACAGTGGCCCAAACCCGAGAGAATTACACCACAGTAAATAAAATGGAAATGATGGTGTTTCTTGGGTGGCCCAGTACAATTTGATACATGGACCGATACCGGTCCACAACCCGGGGGTTGGGGACCACTGATGTGGAGCACGGGTTCGTAACATCATACCCGCGGGCGCCAATGTGCCAGAGAAGAAATTTTTGTGCGCCCGCGACTGCGCGCGAATATACTATATCAATATCAACTGTGGTCAACCAGCAGTCCCCTACGATTTTTTGTGTGGCCGCGAGATTCATCATACTTTAAGAAATAAAATATAAACCGTAAAATGATTGTACTGGCAACACTGTTTTGTTACCACTAGTACTGGCAACACTGTTATGTCTTATCGTGCGGACTTAATGAAAATATTTGGTATCTAGCTGAATTTTAAAAAAAAATATTCCCTTTTAAAAAAAGGAGCTTGCAAATTAAAATCCTGTCTCGTCTAATATTTATGTGAATCGTTGTTTTCAACAATGTACACAAATCAACAATCAGACCTCGACTTAACGATTGCAATCTTGAAGATGCTATAAGATTGGGAATATCGTCTTATACGCCCGACTTTGAAAAATTAGTGGATAATATGCAATGCCGAAAAGCGCATTAAATGTAATTATTTTAAATATTTTGTGACCTTTTTAGTGTAGGATATTACTTATGATGCTTATGCGTGTGTGATTGCAATAAAATAAAAGAAATATTAGGAATCGTTGTATTTTTTTTTAACTGCATACGCCAGAAATTTTCTTTTTGTCACATGTGCCTAGATGGGAAATAAGGTTAAAAATCTCTGGTATAGAGGGACTGTTGTAGGTTCAGTTTGTCAAGGTTCAAAGTCCTCCCTTTGGCGTGGTGTGGAATGAGTGAGTGAGTAACGTAGCACTGTTCAGCTACACGAGGGCTTTTGGCTACGGACCACGTAATTTTGAACTATGGTCAAGTGACGTGGATGACACCTGAGCTGGCAACCTCTCTTCTAGCAACCACACCACGGCGTGGTGAGGAAACTAGGAGAACAAAGTGTCAGCTCAGAATTCGTCCTTGTCACTTGACCAAATTCAAAATTATGAGGTCCTTAACCAATAGTCCTCACCTTGCCTCTGAGTGCGACGTAAATTAAAGTCAAATGGTGGCAAATTTTGCTTCTGCCAAGTCGTAAATTTGAGTCTGCCTGAAAACCCGCCGTATAAAGGGGTTGATGTCGCTAAATCTGTCGAGGTTCAAAATCCTTACATTGCAGTGGAGTAGAAGTTTAGAGCGGTGTTGCCAGCTAGGACGTTGTACAGCAGGTGTCGTCCTCATCACTTGACCGTGGTGCAAAATTACGAAATAAGTCACAAAAAGCCATCGTGTAGCTCTGCAGGGATGTTAATGAACAATAAACAGTCAATTAACGAAAACTTTTTTATATAACATCATGAAACAGAACTATTAAGCAAAAGTAAGTAATGGGCTAAATTCATGTGACGTCACAGACACAGAATAAGATAACCACGGGTTTCTAGCCAATCAGTTCTTAAACGCATGTGACATCATAGTCACACGATAAAAGCAATCACGTGTTTCAAGCTAATCAGTTCATGCGCTTCGTTGTTGCCAACTTTTGTTCTTTACAGAAACTTTCTCTTTAAAAGTACATATTTGTCATCAATAATAACGCATGTAATTTAAAAGTACATGCATAATTTAAGATCTTTTTTTATTTTAAAATCTTTTTGAAGAATTTTTTATAGCAATTGACCATCTTTACCAAATTAGGAAATTTGAAATTTTATCTAAGTTTTACAAATAGAAAAACAAGTACAAATAGTTTGTGACTAATGCCACCTGTCTGACGAAGCCAGATCGAGGCCCGCGAAATTCAACGCGGCCAAGGGCTAGAATTTTTACGCCTATCGTTAGCCTGAGCTTTGAGCACCATGCAGGTGACAGTACGATTTTGCTAGATTCCACCCCAATTTAGAGGGAGAAAACCCTGGGGGTGGCCAGGGGCCTCCCACCTCTCATCCCTTCCACCAACCCCACGAGAGGACTTGCTATTGACGGCTATTTAGAGTACCCCCATGCCACACGGGTACGATACATTTACAAACATCCATGTCTTCTCCGGGATTCGAACCCAGTCCCTACGGCATCGCAGTCAGCGTCGCTAACCACTATACCTGTTGGACGACACAATTAGTTTAACGTCTGTTTTGAATTCAATGGAGAACACGTGTTTGAATTTATCATGTGATGATAAAGTCAAACCATTCACTTAGTTACATCATTACATTTCTGCTTTTATGTATAACTTAATATTCTAACAAGCATTACGTCTATCTAGTTTTAATGTCGGGAAACGAAAATTCAGGGTTAAAAACAAGGCGCAGAAAGGGAAGAGGGGAGATGAGTTTTCTCTCATTTAATTTACATGATATTTAAAACATACATGAACATGACCATTAAAAATCCTGCAAATGCTCCTAAATGTGAATCTACAAACATAAAACGGATTCCAATAAGGGAGTTTATACCGCGGAGCCTTATTATTACCCTGTTATAAGGAATCAGAGATAGCTATTTTTTATAGTATTGTAATCAATTTAGGAAATTAAAACTAAAGAATTTACTTAGAGTTTATTTACCTGAAATATAGTATGAAATTTTGGATTTTCTAGGTTTTAAGTGTCGCATCGGTTTGAATAAAACAAAGGCTAAAGAGGCTTAAGTCTACCGCTTATGTCGGACACTTCAACCGGTTATGCAAGAGATTTGAATATATCCTAGAAAATAAGAATTTAAAAAGAAACAAAATTAACTTTGGGAACAGCATTTGGAAAAGAGGATCCAGTTTTTTTTAGCTGTGAAATCAACTGCGATAATTTTTCAATAACATTCGTAATATTTTTAAAATTACTTCTGTTCTGGTGCTCGAACTTTTGTAACTTAATTTTCTTTCAAACTTTTAATGTAAACAATACAAAAATCAAATTCTTCATAGTTAAATTAAAGTAACATGATTTCGAGATTACTTCTGTCAATAACGCAATTAAGAAAATTTAAAAACCTTACTTAGAATTGCCAGAAAATAATAATTTTTAAGCTTATAATAAATTATACCATACCTTTAAATGCTTTTAAGGAAATCTTTAACAACACATAAAAATTTTGTATGAAAAAACTATTATATAGAGAAATAAAATTTACTAAGTATAGTAATTAATATTTTTAACGCGCGTGATCTTTGTTCCTGCAGCAAATAAATTTTCCTTTATTAATGTTTGTCTCTTATTAGCAGCATTATATATTAGTAACGCTCGTGAGTCAGTAAAAACAACATTTAATTTTAGTAGTCATTTTTTTAATGGGAAATTCTTTTCGAGATTATAAATTTGTAAAATTTTTAGCTGGTTGTATCATTTTTCCGTGTCGTTTGCAATCAATTAGACTGAGTGATAAAAAAAAAGATTGCTTGTGTTTCCTTAAATTATTCTTTAAAAATGAATAATTACACTGGTGTGTGCAAAACTTAAGCAACAGGTGGGTTTATTGCCATAACTTCACGAAAAATCATCTGAGAGACATGAAATTCAGAAATGAGGGAGAGTATTATGTACGTAAAGGATGACGAAAGCATCGGCGCTGAAAAAGGAATACAAGGCATACGGTATGGAATCAAACAAAAACAAGCTTTATTGAACGCATAGTATCGTGACTCATGATGGTCTATTCAACAGGAAGAACAACAAGTAAATGTTCCTTAATATGGTATATGCCCTCCCCTCACTGCAATGGTTGCTTCGCACCGTCTCCGCATACTCAGAAACAGCTGGTGCAACATTTCTTGTGGTAGGAGTGCCCATTCTTCAATCAGCATCTGTTTGAGCTGTTGGGTGTTCTCCGGATGATGTAAGCGTGCGGCAATACGTCTCCCCAAAGCATCCCACACATGTTCGATGGGATTTAAATCTGGGGAGTACGCTGGTCAATCCATTCGAGTGATATCTTCACTTTCCAGCAGCTCCTCAACAGCAAGAGTCCAATGTGGCCGTACATTGTCATCCATAAAAATGAAGTCTGGGCCAATAGCACCTCGGAACAGACGCACATGGGGAAGAAGTACCTCCTCACAATAGCGATCCCCGATTACAGACCCTCTATCGAAAATGTGGAGCTCAGTTCGCCCGTTCAGCATAATGCCTCCCCAGACAAGAACTCCAGGAGAACCGTAATGATGTCTTTCCTTGATGATACTGGTATAAAACCGTGTCCCGATCTCTCTCCAAATCAAAACGCGTTGAGAATCGCTTCTGGTACTGAACCGACTCTCATCCGTTAAGAGGACACGGCTCCATTGACAGTTGTCCAGTTTTTGTGCTCTCTGCACCACTGTAAACTGTGGCGTCGGTGGTCAACTTTCAACGGGAGGCAACGTTCAGGACGGCGGGTGAATAGGCCCCCTTTGTGAAGGCGTCTGGCCACAGTAAACCGCGACACTTGTCGCCCCGTTGCTGCAGAGAGTTGCTGAGCAATGACGCTTGCTGACTGCCGTCGGCCTCTTTTCGCCTGCAGGATGATATATCGGTCATCCCCTGCAGTTGTCGTCTTCGGGTGGCCACCACCAACCTTTCTAACAGCTGTACCTGTGGTTTGAAACGCTTTCCAAGCGCGTGAAACGACACTTTTGTTGATTCCGAACTCTGCAGCTACACTGGTGACGGTACGCCCCTCCCCCAGCTTTCCGATCATTCTTCCACGTGTGAAGTCGTCCAGGTGATTCCTTCTAGCCATATTTCACGAACTGACTCACTGGCACTTGCAGCGAATATGTTGAATTGCGTCTGCGTCCTTCATTTTATTTTACTGTTGAACAGCACGCGCCGACATCACGCGTTTTGCGTACGCTCACGTCGCTTCTGACGTTTCGTTCCTGATATTTGCATACGCATGACGTTTCTACTGACTTACGTGTTCACTGTACTGATCTCCAGACCTCTTTTTTTGAAATTTCATGGTTATCTGCTTAATTTTTACATTGTTGCTTAAGTTTTGCTCACCAGTGTAAAATACAGTCGGACCTCTATATAACGAAGTCGCTAAATCCCAAATGAAAGTTCGTTATATGGAGGTTCGCCTTTCAATAATCACGTTTCAATATTCAAACTGCATTGTAAAAAGGTATTGGAGAGCCCGTTGCCTAATAACCTGATGGTCAATGGCCTGGCATTTGTAAAATATTCAAACACAATATATTTTAATAAGTAATTATTCATACATTATTGTAAATTAATACATATTTATTTTATATATCTTAACTATTAAAAGAAAGAAAAATTGGAAGGAAAGTTTCTTGATGAATTTATTCACTTCCTGAAGAATTAAATGTATTTCTTTGATGATCAAGCACTTAAGTTTTAACATTTTCGAGCTACAAGAAACAAAGTTACCAGTACGACTGATTAACACTACAAATGAGCAAAGACCAGTTCAAGGACACGAGACAACTCCACTGAGGGTGAAAGGGGGTATCAAAGATGTTTACAGTGAACTGGACATTGGTCTGGGTCAAAGATTGCACTTCTTGGATGAAACGCCCAGAATTATATTGCTCTCGGCAAATTAGGCACCTAATAAAAACCATTTCAAAATTTATGACCACTGTAAAAAGTGTTTAAAAGAGAGAATATCTTGAATTGTCCAGAAATACTTTAAAAATAGGGAGGAAAAAAAATGAATCACAAAAGAAAAAGTTCATTTTATAGAAAATGCACTTCGCTATAGAAAGGTTATTTTATGAAGAAAATCGTGAAATGTTCTTGGTTCCAGGAAAAAGTTCGCTATACAGAAAAATTCGCAGTATAGAGGTTCGTTATATAGAGGTTCGACTGTATTTTATTTGTATATTTTAGCTCAATATATAAATGAGTTTGAATTTTATAATTTATGTGTTGAGACTTATTTTATATAATTATTATTAATACCAATTGAAAAAAACTTATTCTTAGATTTTTCAGAATCTTGGTGCATTCCTGGGAATTGTGGGAAGGATTATTTTGTTCTTGGGATTTCCCGGAAAGGGAAAAAGACCGGGAAATCGGAAACCTTACTAGGTCCCCGCTAAGGGGGAATTTTACGGAAATAGATTTCCAAGAGAAGGGTTAAAGAGTCGTGAAAGATAAATGCACTTATTTAAATCAAGAGGCGTGTGTGGGCTGTAGGAATAATTTAATATCATCGAAAACTTAATGTGTGTGTGCTAGGACTTAGATATATATATATTAAAAACAATATATCAGCGAAGTGGGTGATTAACAACTATTTATATCTTAATTTACTGATTTCACTTTTACGCGGTTCTGCTAATTCTTTCTTTGTATTGGCGGGAAACATTAACTAGACGTTGTGTCTACGCGAGGTTTTATCATCTTCTAGTTTTTATTTCAACAATTTTAACTCTATGCTAGTAAATAGTCTATTAAATTTTATCGTTGTATACACTCATGGACAAAAAAATTAGTGCACCAAGAAATAATTGCGGGATCGTAACGAAACTTGGCACATGAAGGTACATGTCGGGATGATATGCAAATGATTAGAAATGCAGCGTGATTGTGCATTACGTATAGTCGGTAGAGGGCGTTTAACGTCGTTCTCCGTGGATGTAAAACAGTTAACCAAAGCTTATTTGAGTATGCTGAATTGCTTACAAAGGAAGAGTTGAGGTAGACATGCCCTTACGCCGTTTTCGAAGACAATATGAGCAGCTGTCACAGTTTGAGATGGGGAGAATCAACGGCATGATGGAAGCTGGGTGGTCAGCTAGGCGAGTAGCTCGTCAATTAGGCCGCTCTGATTGCGTTGTGAGGAGGTGTGGGGACCAGTGGATCCGAGAGATGTCATTTACACGAAGACCAGGCTCAGGACTCCCTCGACAGACCAGTCGTCTAGAAGATCGCCACATCGTAAGAAATGCACGCGAGCAGCCAACTGCTTCATCGGCCGCCACCCAGGCACATGTAGCACCTTCACTAGGGGCCCCGGTGTCTTCTCCAATCATTCGAAGGCGCCTGGCTGAAGGACATTTGGGATCGTGGCGCCCATTACGTGTGCTGCCCTTGACGCCCACCCATCGACGCCTTCGTTTGGAGTGGTGCCACGCACGAAGAAACTGGACTGCAGCGGAATGGAACCAGGTTGTCTTTAGCGAGAGAAACCAGATTCAATCTCAGCAGTGATGACAATCGTTCTCGTGTGTAGAGACCCTGTGGTGAACGCCACAATCCTGCCTTTGCTTTACAGAAACACACCGCTCCCAAAGCTGGTGTGATGGTATGGAGTGCCATTGCCTACAATACACGGTCATCCCTAGTATTTTGATCCGTAGCACCATGACAGCCCAGTGGTATGTTCATGACATCCTGCAACCACATGTGTTACCATTCATGCAACGGCTCCCATGAGCCATTTTTCAACAAGACAATGCTCAGCCTCACAAGGCAAGTGAGTCACAAGAATGTCTCCGCACTGTTACTACCCTTCCGTGGCCTGCCCGCTCCTCTGATTTGTCTCCAGTCTAGGATATCTGGGATCATTTGGGACGGCGAGTTGGGCATCCCACGAGTTTGAACGAACTAGAGGCAAGGTTACAGCAAATATGGAACGAAATGTCTCAAGACATCTTACAGAACTTGTATGCTTCAATGCCCAATCGTATCGCGTCGTGCATTCGCGCTAGAGGGGGTTCAACAGGGTATTACATCCTCTGTCCTTTTGCCTTTTTCTCTGAAATAAATTATCCTTTTTCTTTTATTTTCTAGTAATTTACTTATATCAAAGTAGTCATTACGTATGTAAAATTTCGTTTCATTTTGACGACTCCTTCTTAGTGCGCTAATTTTTTTTGTCCGTGAGTGTATTATTAATTAGTATTAGTGTATTTTATTTGGTAATAATTACAAATCTATAAAATATTTCTTCCTTTCCCTATGACCCAGTGTATAGTCAAATTACAGGTGAAGGTTGGCTAGCCAAAAAGCATGTATAAACATGCAATCTAGGTTCCTAAGGTCAAGAGTTTGCTATTGTACTACTGTCGCCAATATTTCTTACTGTTTCGACTAGTTATATGTTTAGGTTTATAGCTCTTTATATATATTATTACGGATTTTACATATATATATATATATATATATATATATTATTGTCAAAATAAGAAAATGTCGAATAGGAATATTAATCCTTAACATACATTATAAAGGAAAACAAAAATAAAATAGAGACTTATATCTTCAACCTTTAATGTATAGGAGTATACGTATTAAATGTGTACTTATCTGTACACTTATAATACACATTCATACATATATTAATTTAGGTTTTTTTCACTAAATTTGATTGACATAATAACAAAATTGTATTTCAGAAAACAATGATTGGTATTACAATTTATTCTAAATCGAATAAAGGTTGTTCGTTATTTTTAAAATGTTCTTTGTAATTACCTGCTTCAAAATTTTTAAATTTTCATTCGCAATTTATTACAATTCACAAAAAGTTTCAGTTTTAAGTAAGAACTAGAAATGGAATAATTAGATTCTGCTTATGAACTGTTTTAATTATTAAATAATTACAAAAAAGATTAAAAAAATGTGTAAATATTTCGATCCGTTAAAATTTCCTAAACATCCAAGAATTGAATAAGTTGAACAGTCTGTTTCTTTTTAAAGCTTGGTCTTAAAATCGATATTTTTTGTGAGAGGCGGGGGAATTTGCATTTAATAAGAGCATGCGCAGAGAGAGATGAAAGAAAATCCGTAAGAGGAGGATTAATTTGTTTAAATCTTTACATTAGTAACTTGGTTCGTGAAAAAATCAATTGAAAGGGAGTTTTGAAATTCTAATTTAATCTTAGATTCAATTTTCGTTTTTCTTTCATTTCTGCATTTTAAGACGGAAACATCGGCCGATTCCTAGGAAATCTAAAATAAATAGCTATTTTAAAGTGAAGAAGTAAAAAGAAAATGTAGTAGCTGTAAAAGCAAGCAAACGAAGCTTATATTCAGAGTTTGTTCTGAAATGTTCAACAGTGGAATGAAGGTAAAAAAGAAAAAGAGAGAGAACAAGAAAGGACATGCAGTTGCTATCAAAATTGTCTTTGACCAGGAACTTAAATTTTTTTTTATGAAACAAAAAGAGGTTGGGTATGCAAAAAGTATAAATGAATCGAAATGGAATAGCTTACATTTTTATCATAAGAATCTAAACCAGGGGTACTCAACCTTTTTTTTCTGCTGGGCCACATATTTACATATGTCAGTTATTTCACGCTGGCCGCAACATGAGGATAAATGGGGGAGGGGGGGGAAGAGAAATGCTTTACAACCAAGATAACATTTAAAATGTTCTTAAATAAGTGAATCTCTCAGAGCAATGGGCCATGACCGGGCCACTTAAAAAGGCTTGGTGGCCACCGGTTGAGTATCGCTGATCTAAACCATGGGTGGGCAATTTTTTTGTCTAGAGGCAGAGACGTCTTAAGACTCATTGAGACCCTGGCTCCAGAGAAGGTTTTTTGAGACCCTGGGTCCCTATGCAAAAGTAGGCCCTACCTGACATCTTTAAAAGTAGTACAGCGTATAGCATGCATTGTCAAATACTCGTTAAAAACGTAATTTGAAACAAATATGCTCGACTCTCAATTTCAAAAACCTAGGCATAAACCGGCTCGACCGATGGCCGAATTTCGACTAAATTGATTGATTGATTGAATATTAACGTCAGACTGTTCAGCTACACTAGGGCTTTTGGTGACGGACCACGTAATTTTGAACCATGGTCAAGAACGTGGACGACACCTGAGCTGGCACCCCCATCCCCTAACTTCCGCACCACACCAACGGGAGGACATTTCAGCTCTCGACAGATTTAACGAGCATCGCTGCCCTACACGGTGGGTCTCGAACTCGTGACAAGGCATGCCACGATCCGATACCTATACCACTTGGCTACCACAGTCCCGAATTTCGACTAAATGAGTTCAATGGTTGTTTATGATATTAGGCCTAGGCCTAGACATGTGGGTAACGGTCAATACATAATAATACAGTCTTACCATTTTTCCAGTGGACATGCAGTTTGAAATTCCTTGTTTTTCAGAGAATATGTATGGGAATGATATTTGACTATTAAAATTGTCCGGATCACACACACACACACACATGATCTTATTAAGACAAAGTCGAGAACAAAACGAGACCCCCACCGAGGGTGAGGCCCTCGGCCTGGGCCCAGTTGGACCATACTTTAAAACGTCTCTGGCTCCAGGCCTACATTGTGGGAGCCTGTGATGGATTTAGGTTCGATGGCATCCTAGTTTTAAAAAAAACAGCTAAGTAAGTTTTTTTTTGTCTGCATTGAGGTAAAATTCTTCGGAAAGTCGAAAAACTTCAAAATTTAAATCTGCGATGGTAAAAGTTATATTTGGAGCCAAGTATTCTACTTATTTAACGATTTATTTTGATATTGGAAAAAAGTATGTTTCCATTTTCATTATCTCAAAATTATAAATTTAAATGGAACTTTCTGTTTATTTTTAGGAAATAAAGGAATGTGTATAGTTGTTGTACAATTTCATACAAGAGTGATTTGCGCAATTTAATTTCGATTGATACAAATGTAGTTTCACGTTAACCTTTTTTTAATGTAAGAGGTAATTATAACTATTTTCTTTGTATATAAAGCTAGATAGGAACATGCATTCTTATTTCTCTTAATTTTTAATTAAATAATGTTGTAAGCCAAATGATCATTATTAATCCTTAATTTTAATTATTGCTTAAAATATACATCAAAAGAATGAAATTGCATCTCTTTTAAGTGTAGTATCAGAAAAAAATATTTTCTTCAGTTTTTGGGAGCATTTTATTAAAAGAAATAAAATAGCAGAAGAAAAGTGGGAACTAATTGTGTAGAAACGATAACTGAGCTACATCTTAATTTAATTACAGCAGTTACGCCCTTTTAATTAACTCTAAGATACCGATTCTTTGGCCAGATAATGACACGAATCAAAAGGAAAAACTTTTTCCTTTGTTTCTTTTTCCTGAATTGTTCGACTATTTCCCTTTTTCTTTTTGTGTCAAATCATTTAACTTTAGTTCCATCTATACAACCGTGCATTTTCGGTATTAGTTACTCAACGAATAAAAAAAAAAATGTTAAATTTCAGTAACTAGTTGAAGAATCGTATTCACTGCTTACTTTAAATTAGTAAAACAGGGGTCGGCAACCTTTTAGCTCTGGCGTGCCAAACCAATTTACCAATATGATGCAGCGTGCCACCTAGCAGAACAGTTTTGAAACGTTTCGATTCCTGCGATAATGCATGCAGAGTTAGAGAATTGAAGTCAAATATATAGATTTACAGTTTTATAATATATTAATTTTGTATCACTTGGAGATATTTCTTAACATAAAAATAAAGAGCATAAAATATAATTATTTCTTCAACAAAAATTTTTAAAAATTAAAATTATAAATATATTATGCATTTTTTAACATATTTATTAAAATAAGAAATAGGCAACATGAAATATATAAGTATTTCCCTTCATTATAGTTAAATAAAAATTTTAATGAGAACCTAGTGCTTACACCACTCTACTTTCCTATCGCAAAATGAGGGGTATAATTCGTAGCTCAATTTCACACGATTCTGAGCATTCAGTTGTTAAACAATTTCTTTGCGATCTCGAGAAATTTTCTAAATTGTGAAAGATTTTTTATTTAGATATATAATCAAGAGCGGGAAGTAGAGTACATGCAACTGATTTTCTTTCTTGAAATAATAAAATCTCTCCAGCAATAACATTCAATAATTTACAAAATAGCTGTAAATTTATCTTTAGTTTTCTTTCGAATTTTTTCGTAATTCCGTTAATGTCCACAATGTTTAAGATGTTTGTCAAATAAGATCTATTATAAATTTATCAACTACCATCCACTCAAATTAACAAATTTGTTGAGTAGTGGAGAGTGCCACTGAAAACTGTACCACGTGCCACATGTGGCACGCGTTTCATTGGTTGCGACCCCCGTATTATAATGTCATAGCTTTAATTACCCATACCTTACCTATTCCAACACACACTTCATAACATTAATTCTAATTTTAAAATTATTCCAATCGTGCATGGTTAGTGTTGCTCACACACAATTAAAACATTCAACACAATGGCTAAATAATAGTGAACGAATTGTCTGTACAGATGCTACACGAGTCATCTAAGCCAGTGATCCACAACCCACGGTCCATGGATCAAATGGTGCCGGGCCACCTAAAGAACATTAAACTATTGCCATTTTATTTAAAGTGGTGCATTTCTCTCTGGGATTTGCGCAACTTTCCATGGAAATCCCTTTATATTCCACGTTAAATCACTTTTATTCATTTTCGGTGTAACTATATTTTATTCTGAAGGCATATTTAAGTGTAACTAAATTAAAATTGTTTATATTTTAGATAGTTTTGAGTTAACAATCAACGTGTCCCACCCTCAGCAGGCCGCGGTAAAATTATCAAACGTTCACCGGTCGGCAGCGATAAAAAGGTTGGGGGCACTGACCTAAGCGACTGTTCAAGTTAAATTGGTTCTACAGCTTAACATGAATAGTAAGTTCAGCTACTTAGACCAAATGAAGTGGGTGTCAATATAAATGAATGCGTTTTTAAATACAAAATATAGAAGAAAAATACAAAGTGTTAGACAGCACACACAAAAATCACTTGTAAATGATTGATTTCTAGAGTTGATCACATTTCTAGAGATTTATATAAAACGTGCTTAAATTTTTCAGCTTTGCAATTTCATTGAATAAAGGTGTAATTTATAGTACATGCATAGGAATTAAGAGAAAATTATTTTTCATGTGTTCAAGTTCAATTTTTAATAATTTAAGTGCAGTAATTGT
The DNA here is from genome assembly GCA_019973935.1 of Trichonephila clavipes. Lineage (NCBI taxonomy): Eukaryota > Metazoa > Arthropoda > Arachnida > Araneae > Nephilidae > Trichonephila > Trichonephila clavipes. Next base: position 147,565 of record BMAU01016332.1, on the reverse strand, counting down.
TATTATATTTAATTTAATTACATATTTTTAATTATTAGTTTAGTTAATTGAATAATACAATAACAATGTTGGTTGCTCTCCTGAAAGTCGCATTTAGTAAATTAATTTGGTCATGATATTATTATTTAAACTTACAATGATGTAGTTATGTAAGTTATTTCTAGTAATTTTTGTAGGTAATAAACATGTACGAAATTTGCAAATAATTATTTGTATTATATCTGAAGGTCCCTTCAAAAGTAATTTTGAAAGTGGTATTTTTAAAAATATAGCTTTATTTAACTTACAGTGATTCTTTCTACACATAGTGTGTGTGTTTTTAAAATTTTATTAGTATACACGAAAAAAAAACTCCACATTTGTTATTAATTTGTATGAATAAAATTAAGATGCCCTATTTATCAATACATGAAAGATTAAGTAAGAATTTCGGGAAGGGCCCGAATCCTCTCTCATCTCCTTCATTATTATACCCTTTAAAAATAGGTTTCGACCTATGTATCTTGATACATTCAAACGCTTAAGGTTGGTTGAATAGGAGTTGATAATTCTAAAATATCAGTATGATGGAACATCATTGAGTTATATATATATATGCATCAGAATAAGTTATTTATATCAAAATATTATAAGACAAAGAGAGAAAAGTTTATCTTATGCTATATTATCCTGTTTTTAAGATTACTATTGATTCTAACTGCAACTGTAAAAAAAAAAACGTATTTAATAGTGTGTTCCATTTTAAAGATGTAATTAATATTTAGAGAGTCAAATAAAGACGAACCTCTATATTGCGAATTTTTCTATATAGCGAACTTTTTCCAGGAACTTTGAATATTTTACAATTTCTTTCGTAAAATAACCTCTCTATAGCGAAGTGCATTTTCTATACAACGAACTTTTTCTTTTGTGATTCAATTTTTCCCCCTATTTTTAAAAAGTATTTATGAACATTTCAAGTTATTCTCTTTTTAACACATTTTTTATGGTGGTCATACATCTTCAACTGGTTTTATTAGATCCTAACGCTCCGAGAGCAAACCGTGTAAGGGAGCGATGCACGTTAAATCTGTCGAGAGATGAAACGTCCTCCCATTGGTGTGGTGTGGTAGTTAGGAGAGGGGATGCCAGCTCAGGTGTCATCCTCGTCACTTGACCATGGTTTAAAATTACGAAGTCCGTCGCCAAAAGCCCTCGTGTAGCTGAACAGTGCGACGTTAATATTCACTCACTCCGAGAGCAAAAGAGTTCTGGAGGTTTTATCCAAGAAGTGTAACGTTTAACCCCCATTGTCTAGTTCATTAGAAACATCTTCGATATCCTCTTTCACCCTCAGTGGAGTTGTCCCGTGTTCTAATTATAAAATAATGTATATTTAATATCATTTATATGCTTTAAATTAAATGTTCCTTAAAATTCGCTATTTTTAATATAAAATTATTTTTTTAATATTGAAAATACAGTTCTTGTTTTCCTTGAAGTTTCTCTTTCTTTCCTTTTTTTTCAATGAGTAAAATGTGTAAAATAAATATATATTAATTTTAAAAAGGTGTGAATAGTCACTTTTTTTAATAATTAGTATTTATGCATTTAAAATTTTTTATGTGGTTTATAAAGCATATTAAAAGATGAACCTCTATATAACGAATTTTCCATATAACGAACTTTTTTCCGAGATTTAGAAATTTCTTTATATAAAGGTCCGACTGCATTTACAAAACAATACTTTCCATTTTAGGAGACATCAATACTAATTTAAATTTTTGTTTCCAACCCTTTTTTTTTAAAAAAAATGCAGTTTCTTATGTTGAACAAATCAAGACAGAACTATAAACTAAAGCGAAACCATTTAGAAAAGGTTATTTTACATTACATTCTCCAGACATATACCAGGCATTGATTCAATAAAAAAGAAGATAATGTGTTAAATATCATTACAATAAGTATAACTGGATTTTACTGTAAATGTCTCAATACTGTCAATTTTTTTAATCTTTAATTTAAATTTATTTTATAATTATATAAAGAATCATAATTTACTGCTATTTCAGTGTGATTCTTTCTAATTTAGTATTTTTATAGTGAGCTATAGTGTGTGTGCTCTTAAATGTTGTTTCGATCCCCTCTGGTTAGACGGAGAAAGAGGTTGAAGAATAGTTCTTTCATTATGTTATTTCGAATATATAAAGTAAAGAGTGTTTTTTTTTTCAGGTATAGAAGTTTAAGTTGGCATTGCTTTCCAAGATGGCGACTGATTTAACAGCTGTCAAGTGATTTATTCTCAGTCTGGTTTGGCAATTCATCATGAATAGACTCACGCCTGAACAACGCTTTCAAATTGTGCAATTTTATTTCGAAAATAACGGTTCTCTCTCTGTGCGGAATGCGTATTCCCGATTTTATGTCGAAACACCGTTACATCCAGAAAAACTGACTGTTTGGTGCGCTTTATGGGCTGGTGGAATCCTTCTTCAAAAACGATGAAGGCCACAACGTTACAGTCAATGGTGATCGGTATAGAGCCATGATTACTAACTTTTTCATTCCTGAATTGAACAATCATGATGTCCAGGAGCTGTGGTTCCAACAAGACGGCGCAACATGTCACACAGCTCGTGCCACAATCGATTTATTGAAAGACACGTTTGGTGACCGCCTAATTTCACATTTTGGACCTGTGAATTGGCCTCCAAGATCTTGTGATTTAACACCGCTATACTATTTTTTGTGGGGCTATGTAAAGTCATTGGCCTATGCGGATAAGCCACAAACGCTTGACCATTTGGAAGACAACATTCGCCGTGTTATTGCCGATATACGGCCACAAATGTTGGAAAGTCATCGAAAATTGGACGTCCAGATTGGACTACATCCGAGCCAGCAGTGGCAGTCATATGCCATAAATCATATTTAAAATATAATGCCACAAGATTATCTTTCGAATAAAAAAAAATTCATGTCAATCGAATAATAAATACATCGTTGTTTTATTGCAATTTAAAGTTCTATACCTCTAAAAAAACACCCTTTATATATTTCATACTCAATTTATCAGAAATGCTTTCAAGTTTTGGATGAAACAATGAAAAAAAAAACTTTTTTCTAATATTTTCTTTAAAAAAATGGTAAAATTGAAATAAAATGCTTTTCTAAAAAAAATATTCAAAGATGCTCTCTTTTGTTTTTCTGAAAAGAGCATTAGTAAAAATAAAATTGTTTTTCACATCAAGGATCAACCACTACTATCAGAATAAAATAATGAAAATAGAAAAAAACTATAAAAATGTGACAAAAAATGCTACAAAAAATGTTTTGAGATTTTTTTCGTTAAAGTCCTTTATTTATTTATTTTTTCGTTCCCCTTTTAAAAAATAGTTTTTCATATTTCAAATTCAACATTAACTTTTTAATACTAAACAATGATCTTTTCTAAGTTTTTCTTTTCCCAATGCAATTCAGTTATTGAATTTTCAATTTAATTATAATCATTTTAAAATGAAGAAAACTGAAAAGAAAAAGTCAAATGTGTTATATCTTATACTTTTTCTGTAATCTCAATAAGAAGAGCTGTAGATGAACTTTTCTTTCAATTGAATGTTGAATAGAACAGTAATAGTGACGAGTTAATAAAAACATTTCGCATTTTAATGAAAGATTTCGCTCTTAGTGAACAAAAATTCTTAATTTCTCGAAAAAGAAATCAACATTGAATTTCCTGTAATTTTTTCAAGGAAAGCATAAAAGAAATTTATTTTTTTTTAGAAAAACAACTTTAAAGTTCAGAGAATTTTTTTTGAGGAAACTAAATTCTTTTGAAGTCATTAAACCTGAAATTAAATAAATTTGAATACAACTGGACTGTAAATAAAAATTCACATGGTGGTTTTCTAAACATGACAGTGCTTGTATTATTGACTTAATCATTTTCTTAAACAATATTTCTAAAAAACATATAATGTAAGATAGTGTTTCGAATCGCAAATATGCTGTATCATCATTAATATAACAAATGCCGTAGAAAAAGGAAAACGCGAGAGTTATATCTGATACTAACCCCCTAATGATCGAATCATTTTCTAGAAAACGGTAAGAAAAAGTGTATGTTATTCTAGAAACTGTATAAAAATAGAACGAGTTCACAATATATAAATCAACTATCTCCAATTACATTATTTATATTCCAGCCATCGGATATGTAAAACACGAGAAATAAAAATTTTTGGGGTTACAAGAAATCGTCTTTTTTCGGTGTGTTACTTTGAATCCTCCAGTCCTGAAATATCATGAGAAAGGTTAACAAAACTAAGGATTTCTTCTAAAAGTAAGTCTTTACAAATATTCTTAAAAGCAATTGTTTGGCTATTTTTATGCGAAAAGGGGTAGATTTTTAAACTATAATTTTTTACTTATTTCTTAAAATTCTCTCTATATAAATACTAGAATTAAATTTATATAATACAGTAAATTTATTATTTTTTATTTTCTAATTTTTCTAGATGAAAAAAGTATTTTAAATAGGGTAATTTCTTTTAAAATATTAGACCGAGGGACGAACTGCAACAATTATTTTTTAAAAAAACAATTATCCTTTATAATGTAAAAAAAAATTCTGAAATAACAAAAACTGTTGAAATTTGAAGTCGTTAAAATGAGATGCAATGTGATTTTTGTCCAAAGACATAATTTTTGTTTCCTGAGAATTCATGATTCAATGTTTGTTTTTAAAAAAATAGAATAAAATTGTGATTACAATCTAATTTGCTTTGAAGCATTTTTCTTCAATTGTGTTGTAACGGGTCTATTCGCGAACCTCCTGCTAATCCTCTTGGGAAATTTGCTTTTTTTAAATATTGTTCTTTTGAAAACTTGCACCCGAAGAAGACGCGATTTATGTAAATCAGGACTTATATTTAAGCATTCACTTTTAGGTTCGAAAGGGAAAGAGAGGTTAAGAGTTAGTTGATTGAAGTTAGTGATTAACGTAAAGTAGTAGAAAGCTAGTCGAGAAGAACTTGTTAATTAACTGCGTAATGTTTAAAGTTGATAATTGACGATTGGGTCAATAGGAGATTCAATTAGAATAATAATTCGACTAGAAGTCGAATAGCTTTAAGCGGAATTTTGATTATTTGGAACCATTGGAATTTGGATTATCTCGCTTTTGCTCCAATACTTACTTATAGGTGCATTTCCCTAACCTGGGTTGTTGAGGCGTTAAAAAGTTAATACATTATATTTGTTTTGACTATGACTAATCTTCCTTCTAACTTGCGAACACTGATGGATGTGAGATCACATCCTTCACAGTGTGTGAATTTAACTACCCATTTCATTCAAAACTTTGCTTTTTAAAACATATTGAAGATTAAATCAGTAAAATAAAAAATAATTTTGGGTTTTGAAAATGTCTTTAAAACAAACTAAAAGCGCAAAAAATTTCACAGAAATCGAATGTGAATTTAAGCTTGAATGAAGAAACTCGACTCTTTATTTTTTATTTAATAAGACATTTATTATTATACCTTACGTTTCTTTCTCATAAAAATGCATGCAATGAATTATCCCTAGATTCCCCAAGGAAGTCATTTTGACTGCTTTTTAATTTCAATTAGAAAAACAATTACATATATAATGCATAATTTCTTAGAACCTTTTAGAATATTTTTTTTTCAAGTGAAGTAAATTTTTTCTATTGTTAATATTTACTAATAACGTGTTATATATGACTGTAAATAATATTAAACAATATTAAAAGTTAATTTTTTAAACAAATTTCTTTACACATTAATCATTTTTTTCACAATGCAGTTATTTTGACTGCTTTGGGGCAATATAGGCATATACTATATATATATATATATATATATATAATATAAGTTTCAGTCATTCTAGTGTTAAAGCAACATTATATATATATATATATATATATATATATATATATAGTTAGAAACTATCTTCAAGAATCCCACGACACATTTTAACTTTCCATTCAGATTGATTGATTGAATATTAACGTCGCATTGTTTAGCTACACGGGGGCTTTTGGCGACGGACCACGTAATTTAGAACCATGGTCAAGTGACGTGGACGGCACCTGAGCTGGCACTCCCCTCTCCTAGCTACCACACCACACCAACGGGAGGACGTTTCAGCTCTCGACAGATTTAACGCGCATCGCTGCCCTACATGGAGGGTCTTTAGTGGTACTGGGCTCGAACTCGTGACAAGGATAGCCACGATCCGATACCTATACCACTCGGCTACGGCTACCGCGGCCGTAAACTTTCCATTCAGATTGACAATGATAGTATTTGCAATGACATACCTTTCCGAAAAATATTTTGTTTTCAAATTTTTGTCGATCAAATGCACTTATTCACTATTACTTAGGATATCATTTAGCTAATAAACCCTTTTGCGGGTCTTGGGAAGATTACTTCCCTTCTGTATGATCTTACAAAATACACCTGTGGGAAGCGCAAAACCCATTATAATTCATTGGCCTTGCTATTATAACGATTTGAAGATTAATTTCCACTTCGGTTTTGTGCTACTGTAAATTATCCAGTTATGATGGCATCTGTAAATTGGACAAAAATAGATGGTATTAAAGAAGTATTCCTCTAGAAATAGGAAAGGACGTCCGGCTAGCTTCCAAACAAAGAAGTGTGAAGCTCCGAATGATGTGAGCTTAGCCTGTGTGAGAAATCATATGCCAAAGATAGTTTCCAACTATAGACGATGTAGGAAATGTAGCAGAAAGGGATAAGAAAAGAAGACCCGCTACATGTGTGGAAAATGCGATGTTCCCTTGTGCATTTCAACATTCTTCTCATTTTTTCATAGCAAATCTCACCATTAAATTTAATTTTCTTTATAACGATGAATGGTTCCTTGGGAAGTATTCTTCCCACCCCTAAAACTTAAATGTAAAAATAAAATTCGATAGAATAAAATATATTTTCTTAAATGCTATTGTTTAATTGTTAATAAAACATAAAAAAAAACAGAGAGAAATTCAGAAGAGAAACAAATGGCCCACGAAAGAGTTAATATATTCAGAAAATATGTACTACTGTTAGCTGTTACCCACTCTCTTCGCTGAATATTTTATGGTAATCTATGATTATATAAGTAATCGACATCTCAGTTTTAGCATTTAGCATTTGACTGTATTCAAAAACATTTTTATAGCCCTCACCTCTCAGTTTAAAAAAACACAGATTTTGAATGAATGAGAAGAAACATATTTATCTTCTCTCCTCGTGACCCCACCCTTTGGATGTCACTTTTCACAAAACCCATTCTTAGCGAATTTTCTGCTCAACAAAAGAAATAGGCTTTCCAAATTTCAAGTCTGCAGATCTAATAGTTCAGAAATGGAAATGTTTATCAGTAACACCACAGCAACCCCAACTTCGGATTCGATTTTCGTAAAACTTGTTCTTAAGTGTTGCCAAATCAAAAGATGTCAAATGCTGTAATTGTTTTCTAAACATGAGTGGGACGGTTCTCTACTATTGGTTGTATATCACGGTATTTGGCAACATCGCACATACAAATACATACACTTCTTTAAGTAAGATGTTTTTAGAAAAAAAATCACTAAAAATAAAATGGATTTTTTTTATAGAAATATTCATACAGCTCCTCTAAATAATAGAGAAGCTCCCAGCAAAATTTTGAAGCTATACGATCAACGATGTGGATTTGCATAAAAAGTTACAAATAAATATATGTAGCGTCGTGGCCGGTGCTGTTGTATTCGAATAAGTTAAGAACTTCAGATTGCATTTTACTCTTCTTTATTTCCACATGAAACATCAAAAGCGTTACGACCTCACAAAAGCATACGTTCACACAAAGACATGAAGCTGTGCAGCTATTCACACATATTCAAGACGACGAGCTGGAGACAAAAACTGCGGCGATTACATGGCGAAAGCAAAACAGACAAATAGCGACAAGCAGCAGCGATATCCTACATGACAAAACACAAAGGCAAAGAGAGAAGAGAATGAACACACAAGATTATCGCTTTACATACCGGCAGTGACAATCGCGTGATTATTATGTAATAGTAGCTCTGATTGGATAACATGGGCGGGACAGGGATTTCGGATACTAGTTGATTACGATTAAGATTAAAGCGTTAGTTTTGAACCAAAGAATTAAAGTGTTTGTTTAAATATTATTAAAAAGAGTTAGTTAAAAGGATGCTAGAGGGAATTATTACATATATAAACATTCAAATTTAGCCTAGTGGTTAGAGTATCGGACTCCAGATCGGATGGCCTGTGTTCGATGCCCGAAGCCACCAAATACCCTCCGAGTACACACGGAGTGCGTGCTCGTTAAATCAGTGGGTCCAAAAGTCTTGTGGGCTGAATCACGAGTGCAGGGGACTGGAGAATATTTTCCTCACCTTCAATTCCATGCCAAAATTGTGGAGGTGGAGATAGGTGGTGTTACCATCTATCGTCCCTTCGGGGAATTTCGCAGAGCTAATTCGTACTGTCACTTGTATGGTGCTCAAGGCCAACGAAAGGCGTACTTCTAGTCACTTGCCGCGATGAATTATATATATATATATATATATATATATATATATATATATATATATATATATATATATATATATATATATATATATATAATTGCTTGTTTTTCAAAGTAAACAATTGGTTTTCTTCATTATTTTGCATGTATGTGTATACTATTGTTACTTATATATACTAGGGGATGGAGGAGGTGCACAATTGAAGATGAACTCCTTTAGAGCAAAAAAGTTAATATATGCAATTTTTTTGCTTGCATCCCCTTTTACCAGACATATTCATAACCTCGAATATAAAAGCGTATGCAGACTTCAACGTTGGGTGATAATTAATAGTAAGGAAAACATTTCAAAGCACAGTTGCTGTTCACTATACATGCGAGTACAATGATTCTTTATTGAAGACAAAGCCACAAGTATTCATCCTGTTAAGCTGAAAGTGCTTGTTTACTATCAGCGTAAAGAACCAAATTTTAAATGAGTATTTAATACTTCAGGATAAGTTGCTTTAATGTTTTGTACAGTTGATAGGTTTTTTTTATGATTTTTGGTAGTTCATTGCTTAGAACACCAAAGTTCCGAACATTCAACAACCATGTTCATTTTTCAAGTTTTGCCGAAATTTTTTCTAATAATTCTGTGTTTTGAAGTAAATACTGTCAGACCTATTGTTTAACGAAGTCACTAAATCCAGAAAAAAAGTTCATTGTAAAGAAAATTCGTTAAACAGAGATTCACCTTTTAAAATACTTTAGAGACCACATAAAAAACAAATTTGAAAAGAGTAATTATTCACACTTTTTTGAAAATTAATATCTATTCATTTTATATATTTAATTCATCAAAAAGAAATCTGCAAGAATAACAAGATAATAAGACATTGACCAAGAATATGCTGTATTTTCAATTTTAAAAAGTAATTTTATATTGATTTTAATGAATTTTTTAACGAAATTTTCTAATTTTAAACCTACAAGTAATTTTAAACATACACTGTTTAATAGCCAGTAATTCAAAACATACACTACCACATACACCCTTAAATTTAATTACTGGTAAAATCTGTTAATTTTACTTGAGTTCCTTGTTTGAAAAATTACGGCATTCATTGTTCTACGTGAGTTAAGACCTGGTAAAACCAGTTCAAGGCCATTCATCACCATAAAATGTGCTAAAAGAGAGAATAATTCGAAAAATGTCCCGAAATATTTTAAAAATAGAGAGAAAAAAAAGAATCACAAGAGAAAAAGTTCGTTGAATAGAAAATGCACTTCACTATATAGAGGTAATTTCACGAACAAAATAGTAAAATGCTCTTAGTTCTAGGAAAAAGTTCGCAAAATAGAGGTTCGTTTTATGAATGTTTATACTGTATAAGGTATTAATATTGGAGCTTTTTTCTGTATATTTGGGTATTTCTAGAGTAAAACACAGTAATTCAATCGCTTTGCTAGAGATTTTTAAAACAAACACATACACATATATATGTGCATTTACATGTATACATTACATACATATGTATGCATGTAATGCATTTATCTTTGTTGCATGCAGTCGTGACAAAAGAAAGGCCGAATAGCAAGCAAAGAATTTATTTATGTAACTTAAACAGAAAGAGAGAGTGTCCATTTATGTGACTTTTCGCTGCAAGTTCGTATCAAAAAGAGATTCTGCATGCTTTGCCTTATCTGGCGAATAAATCTACCCAAAACAAAGACTGAGAATCATCCCTTTCTATATTCAAAATAAGGTAATATAGGGAAAGATGTAATAGAAAAAATATAAACACATGTTCCCAAATGAAGGGAAATACAGTGAAGATCGTTTTACACGAAACTGAGGGGACTGAAATATTTTTTCGTGTTAAAAGAATTTCGTGTCACAAGATATTGCAAAAAAAACATATATTCAACAAAATTAAGTTTGTTAGAGTACATTTTATTCACATAGACGCATGTATTTAATAAAAATTAACGAAACAAAAACATGCACAAGACCTAAATGAAATTTAATATTAAAATGTCGTTTTTTTAAGAGAAAAAAAACATTTATTGAGTTTTGGGGAAATAATCTAATTTTTTTTTTTTTGAATTGTCAACAAGTTGCTCGATGTCGTTCTTTCTTTGATTCATTTCATTTTTGGAATGTGCGTGTATATAACTACGTATACTCTTCATGATATCCTTCCTTTCGAATGAGGTGGGAACAAGAGTTGCACTATTCATTTCATTTTCGTCATCAGAATCTGTCTCAGTGATATTTTTTGAGGTTTTAACAAACATTGTCGGCCATAATTAGGGCTGTACATTCGTTATCATCATCTACTGCAACGAATTCTACCGATGATACAATAGGACAGTCCAATAATACAGAAACTTTCTCAAATATTTCATTAAATGCCTGGATTTTCCGTATTTTGTTCATCCTCAGAGAAGGTAAATCTTTTCGTGTTAAAAGATTTTTGTTTCGTGTTAAGAGAAAAAAATACATGAAAATACATAGTAGTTAGTCGGGACTGTTGTATTATTTCGTGTTAACCAATATTTCGTCTTAAGATTTTTCGCTTTAAACGTATTTTACTGTATTAGTTATTTTTAGAAATTACACAAGTGCTTTTTGGGAAAAGCTTCACCCGCTTAATAAGGCACGTATAAGTGATTAAGATGTTCTTTTACTAGAAATTGCGATTAAGTCTGATTAAAAATTCGAGATCTTTTAACAAGGAATACCGAATAAATTGATCAAAATATATAAAATGAGAGGTGTGCGTTTCAAAATAGGATATCTTTAATTATGATTTAGGTAAAACATTTTTAAGATTAGAATTTTGAGTAAATACTAAGTTTTTACACATATGTATGTAATAATTCCCTCTAGTATCATTTTTGTTAACTCTTTGTACTAATATTTAAGCAAACTTTAATTAATTAGTTTAAAAATAACATTGTAATCTTAATCGTAATCGGCTAGTCCGAAATCCCTGTCCCGCCCATTTTATCCAATCAGAACCACTATTACATCATAGTCACTGCCAGTATAAAAGCGAAAATCTTGTGTAATCTCTCTTTTTCTTTTCTGCTCTCGCCTCTCTACAATCATGTAACCAGCCGGCTGCCGCGCGTTCTGTGTTTGTCTTTGTCTGTTTTTGTGCCATGATGTTTGCTTCTTTTTATGTGTAATGCCGTCCCTACTTGATTTTTATTTGTTTACAGATGTGAATAAACTGGATTATTGATTTACATGAGTGCCTCTTCGATAATACAGTACTCGACCACTCGCCACGTAACACAGGGAAATCACACCACCGACCACGCCCTACCTTTGGTTCGCCATTGTTTAAATCAACCACTCGCCACGACAAGTTGTCACACAATAAGTTTTCTCATTACATGTATATATGTAAACAAAATTAGAGGGAAAAAATAACTGCAAAATAGAATGACTAAGATAAAAATGGTTAAGAAAGGGACTTATGAAAAATATCATGGAATTCACCGATTATTAGTTAAAAAAAAAGAATGATATATTTATTCTAACGTTAATTGTAATTTAAAATAGGATTTATTGATTCTTTTAATTTGACTTTACAGCTCACTCTATATCCTTTGCTGACCTTTAACATTTATTGATTTCTGCGTTTCTAAGCAAATTGGAACGGGCTATAAAAATTGCCCACCACATCTTTCAGATTACTGAAGTCGTAATATTTAAAAATAACTTTTGACGTCAGTAAAAAGATCACAGAACTATAAATAACCCTACTATTTTATTATTCTTATTAACTTCTGAAAGAGTTACGAGAGACTCTTTTTCCGTGATTATTTTTCTTCATTTAAAAAAGTGATGTCAAATCATTTATTTTCCGCCTACTTTCCCTGTATATTTTTTGAATTTGTTTCTTGAAAATTTAATTTGGTTAAACTAAAACAGCAGTAGAAATAAATACAACAGGATTCAAATTATTTAAAATATAGTTGAAGTTGAGTACTCACAAAAAACAACCTAAACTAGATGAAATAATTTTTTCTTTAAAAATAATTTTTTGGATTTGATTTATATAACAGAAAAAAGGTTAGTAGCCTATCGATTTTCATTTTTTTTTTCCTTCATGAAAATGTTGTTGAAGATTGAAACAATAAGGGGAAAAAATTTTCATCTTTATTAGTTTTATTTATCGAAAATATTTAAAATTTCTAATGAAACCTAAAAAATAAAATTTTAATGTGAAATGCTAAATTAAATTCAGTACTTATTAAAAAGAATTTTAAAACATCTATAGTTTTTTTTATCTGAGTAAAGCACGGAAATTCTGATTGAGATAAAATTAAGAATGTAAACAGGGAAATAATCTAAAAGGGACAAATTACCTAAAAATGTCCAAAATATCGATTTTTTTTATTACCTCAGTTTAACTGGACGATTTTTCTAAATCTATTTACGAAATTTTGTAGCACTAATTGCATTATTTAGCCACTTATTTAAATTTTCATAACAGTATGTCAAGGCGGAAACCAAAACTAGGACACGTGACATCTGCATTTAGATCTTCCATTTATTTTACTCTGACCTTTAAAACTCAAAAAATGGCTCTTCTCCGGTTTTAATTTTTCACGATATATATACAGAGTGTTTTTTTTCCAGGTATAGAAGTTTAAGTTGGCATTACTTTCCAAGATGGCGACCGATTTAACAGCTGTCAAGTGATTTATTCTCAGTTTGGTTTGGCAATTCATCATGAATAGACTCACGCCTGAACAACAATTTCAAATTGTGCAATTTTATTTCGAAAATAATGGTCGCGATTTTCATAAGCGAATTTTGTTTAGCGATGAAGCGCACTTCTGGTTGAATGGCTACGTCAACAAACAAAACTGCCGCATTTGGAGTGAAGCTAATCCACAAGTGTATGTCGAAACACCGTTACATCCAGAAAAACTGACTGTTTGGTGCGCTTTATGGGCTGGTGGAATCCTTCTTCAAAAGCGATGAAGACCACAACGTTACAGTCAATGGTGATCGGTATATAGCCATGATTACTAACTTTTTCATTCCTGAATTGAACAATCATGATGTCCAGGGCTGTGGTTCCAACAAGACGGCGCAACATGTCACACAGCTCGTGCCACAATCGATTTATTGAAAGACACGTTTGGTGACCGCCTAATTTCACATTTTGGACCTGTGAATTGGCCTTCAAGATCTTGTGATTTAACACCGCTAGACTATTTTCTGTGGGGCTACGTAAAGTCATTGGTCTATGCGGATAAGCCACAAACGCTTGACCATTTGGAAGACAACATTCGCCGTGTTATTGCCGATATACGGCCACAAATGTTGGAAAAAGTCATCGAAAATTGGACGTCCAGATTGGACTACATCCGAGCCAGCTGTGGCAGTCCTGTGCCAGAAATCATATTTAAAATGTAATGCCACAAGATTATCTTTCGAATAAAAAAAAATCATGTCAATCGAATAATACCTCGTTGTTTTATTGCAATTTAAATTTCTATACCTCTAAAAAAAACACCCTTTATATATAATCACGCATTTATAAAATGCTTTTTATATTCAATATAAAGTTTTGAAACTTTTTCAGTTTGTTTTGTATAATATGTTTGATTATTCTGTATATGGAATAAAGATTTACGTGAATAGTTATTTCTTAAAAAAATCCTCAAAGTTGAATATAGCTATTTTCTTAATGCTTTTATAGTGTCCGACACAAAAAAAAAATTGTAAAAGTAAAAGTATCACTCGTAATACCGATCCCATGAACATATTTGTGAAGAACACTTTTACGAATGTAAAAAAAAAAATTGTTCGAAAATATTAAAATTTGGTAAAATAATAGGAATGTCTTAAAATATTGAGATGTTTTTTTTTTTTAAATTTAAAATATTGTTTGTTTAAAAATGTTTTTTTCTGAAATGTATATTTCATGTGTATTCAAATAGGGTACATGTAAATATTTTTATTTAAATATATAATCAAAAAAATTACGTACGGGAAGTACCACGTCCTCTTAAAACATTTTACGAAATAATTAATTTTTTTCAATGATTGCTATTGAAATACTTTCAAAGGAACGAAAAATATTATTAACTGGTTCGAAAACATGTATTAACACTCAGTTATTCTTTAATGTGTTATTGTCCTTAAAATAGTCATTAAATTATAACTTCAAAAAATATTTATATAAAATTTCTCCAGAAATAAAATAAAAAAATACTCAATTCATGACGTAAATAAAATATTTTAATATTCTTTTTATTTTTTTACTTTCATTTTCCTCATATGATTATAACGTTTTCTTTAATCAATTTAACAGGACCTAAGAAGAAAGAAAAATAAATTTTTTTCATTAAGTTTTTCGTTCTATTTCCTGTAGAAGTTAAATTTTTCAAATTTTGAAAAGGATTTTTTTTAAAGTGAATCGTAAATTTTTTCATGAATTGTGATGGGGCTGTTTCTTAGGATAATTTATTTGAAGAGCTTCTTTACTTATATTATCATAATTACCAATATTTATCTTTTGAAAACACCTTATATTTCTTTCGGAAAATCACGGGTATTATTAAATGTACAAAATTCTTAATCATAATTCTTTTTTCCCCTTGATTAAGGTGCTACTTATTTATTTTAAGCTTTTATTTATTTATTTATTTTATTCTGAAGATGTTATTTGATTATTTTCTGAATCTGAGAATTTTTTATAACACACACATTTTGGAAGTTCCTAAAATTTTTTTAAAGTAAATTTATTACATTATGGCTCACTGGCGTAGCTAGTCAGTCCTGAGTGGGCTCTGTATCAGGATTATTTATGGGTAGGGGACTTTATTTTTTTTTTGGAACATAAATGCAAATGCACGCATTAATAAAACTTATTTGAAGCAATCAAAATATTACGCATGTAGGGCCCCCGTATCATTGAAACAGCGGTAGTTACACCCTTGTTATGGATATACTGATTGAGATATGTGGTTTGCGGATAACAATAATAACGCACGGATAATGTTTATTTTATTTCCTTTAATAATATTTTTTAAATGTTATAAATATCAAAATACTTTATTTCGAGTAAAAAAGATCTAAATATAAGTTGTTGAATCATTGTTTAATCGTTTTCCTGAAAGTGATATTCCATTATAGGTTGATCTGAAGTATATTCCACAGAATTTTTCGATTATTCTGCAAAAGATCCGGTGTGATGATCTTTTTGCTCATGATCCGGATGTTTACATTTTTCTCTTGGATGGAATATATATATGGTCGGGATGTTATTCAAAATTTCAACGTGGAATAAATTTTTCATTTTTATTGTGTGTGTACTTTGGTAAATATTAATGTAGAGACTTCTGAGACATTGCAGCCACTCTAAACATTAATTTCTTTTGCCGATTTTGCGAGTTTATCCTCTTGTTCATTCCAAAATATTTTCTAGTATATTCCGGAATTCTAAAAAAAAAAACAACTAAACAAAAAAAAAAAAAAAACTGATTATTGTACTGGGATTATGTGAACAGCTTACTTTCTAATTTAGGAATACTTTCGGTGATTGAATAGGGTAATTTTCAGTTTTGAATAGGGAGCACAGTAACGTAAATGCCATCGACTTTGAGCTGATTTACGAGAAGGCTACTGGCAACGGACCTTGTAATTGAGAGCCTCGGCCAAGTAACGTGGAGAGCTCCGGCACGCCTTTCTCCAAACTTTCACAGCACGCCAAAATTGCCTTCAGGCACCAACATTTCGACACGAAAGGCCATTTCTGTGGAAATAGGACTCGAACACGTGGCTGACCTAAAACATCGCCAACGACGAAATCTATGCCAAAATTACTCGCTATTGCGGCCTAATTATAACAGGGGACGTGACAACCCAATGTGAGGGGCGCGAGCATACCGAAAAGTCGAAAATAAAAGACTATTTAAAAATATTATTAATTTATTGAAAGGAAGTAAAATAAAATACATTCTGACATAATAAAAAATAAAATACACATGTACGCCGATAAAGATTTATTATTATTACGCACTTAAAGATTTATCAGTACCGCACAATGTATTTGATAATTAAATTAACAATATTAAGTTAAGAACAAGTTTAATAATTACCATTGACCCCATGTGTTTGTCATTTCTAAAATAATATACAAAATTTAATACTTATCTTGATCATTTGTACGGTTTAAAAATAATTAAACGTTTTATAAATTTGAAGCTTTAGCGTCAAAGTACATCATTGAATTCAATACATTGTTATTGTAGGGAGGGAGGGGAGGATGAAAATTATGATTGAAAATTGGGTCGCAGATATTGAAAGTTTGAGAAACATTGGCTTATCAAATAATGAAGATGATTTGGATAAGTATTTTCAGGGTACAAATATATCGAGAGGAAATTTTTTGAAAAAGTATGCATAAATGTTTTTTGCTTCGAAATTATTTATAATTGCGCGAAGCATTGATGGATAAAATCCGTGAAATACGAAATTGGAACGTAGTCAGATTTTTCTTTGAGATGAATGAGTTTTGATAGCAAATAATAGGTAAAAATCGCCATGAAAATTCGTTATGTTATTAAAGAAGTGTAACGCTAATTTACAAAAACTCGTAATTAGCGCAATGTGTGATAATTTTAGAACAATATATTTTTTGTTGATGCTGTTGCCGAATTCAGGGAGGTGTTTCTGGGGGATTCACAGGACTACCTATTCTTTAACTAAAAACAATATAACGGGAGAGCAAGTAATTGAAAGCGAAAAAAATTAATTAAAGTCAACACATAAATTATTAAGAAACTGATATTGATCATTCTTATCTCTTCAAGCATAATTTTTTTTAATAAAAAGTATTAGTCATAAAAACGTAATTAACCTGCATCTTAATCGCATTAAGTAAAAAAAAGAGGGGGGGGAGGAAAGTTTTTTACCTGAAGGGATTATTTTGACTTGTAATTAAGTGGTGTGCGAGCGCATAACATTTTAATTTCAACTTTAAGACTACACGGTACCCTTTTTCAAAAAAATTTTTTGGAGACAGTAACAGTAAAAATAATTAATGTTTTATATTCAGATTATATTATTAGGCTGATTCTGAAAGTAAAAAGTTTGACTCTAGCAATTATTTTACAATTTTAAGAAATGAAGAATTTTTAAAGTTTCTTAAAATTTTCATAAAAAGCTCACTTTTTAAAATTTTTTAGTCATTTTAAGAGATTTACGTTTCTCAGATTATCGTTAACAAAAGTTAGTGTGGATTTGAAAATCTATGATCTTGTTGATTTTTAATAATTATTTTGCTAGAAAAACCTGGAAAAAACACGAAAATTTTCAAAACAGTAACATTAACATTTAAAAAAAATAACTAGAAATCTGAACCCTAAATCCATACTAACTTTTATAGAGCTTACGTTTTGGAGTATATCCAAAAAATTTCAAGGCTCTATCTTGAACAGATAAAAAGCCTTAGGGATTAGAAAACACCTATAAATTCAAAATTGAAAGCCTGAAAAAAACGCATTTAAAGTTTTTTAAAGTTTGTAAAGGCATAAAACACACACGCACACACACAAACTTGTAAAGCTCTAATTTTTTAATATGTTATTTTCCAATTATATCCTACATTAAAACACTATTTTGATTAAATATGATTGAAAATAAAATTTTTAATTCAAAAAATATTTTTGCATAATATCGATAGCATTTTTTTACGACGACAGTTTATTCAGCCTTATCTTAACCTAATATTTTCACAAAAGATTTGAAACACAAAGCATTTATGTTCAAAATAATAAGGATACTAACTGAAGATTAAAATAGCCAGGTTTGTTCATAAAATTTAATTTTTTTCAGTTTTAAATTGGGATAACTTAAGAATTTTTATCTCTTGTTGTACGAATTCAAAATACTAAAATATAGTGCTACACTATGTTTAATATAATGTAGTTTGGTATATCAAGGAAGTATTCAGTTTCATCCGCAATATCTGAATTCAGAATAGTTGTATTCGGAAGTCTAATTGCAGTATCAAGAGATGACAGATTTTTAGATTCATCATTTTCAGTAGTATTCTATCTCTTCGAAATATTGTTTCTCACAGCGACCCGAGAACGTTTTGGCCATGGCCTTTTCTGAACAGGAAAAAATTAATGATAAATCTTTTTAAGTGTTATATAAACTATTTTTAAAGCAAAAATTGGCCATGAAATTAATCTTAATTAATTATGTTAACTCAAAAATTCAAAAAATCAAGCAGAAATGGTTTTAATAATGAAAACTGGAATTAATAAACATTTCACACTAAAAGAATTGACTGTACTCAAAAATATTTTTAATTAATCTAATTTAAGAGTGGAAAAATGTCTTAAAATGAAACCGAAACCAAAACTATAGCTCAGAAAACTTCAGATATCTTAAAAACTAATTTTCTAACCAATCTGAAATTTGGTGGCAAGCTTTTCAATAATATAGACCACAGGAAAATGCAAAAAAAAAAAAAAAAAAAAAAAAAAATTTTTTTTTGGTAATTAAGAAATTTTTAGAGTACTGAGTAGTCTTATAAAGCTTGACCAAGTGAAATTACAGAGTTCAGTGGTTATATACTAAGTTCTTGATTATATTCTTTCTTCGTTTGTTTTATTTTTTGTTTCATTTCACTTAAAATTTGGTTTATACTTCTGTTATGTTAGCATTAAGCAACTATTCTGATTTGTAAACAACAATCCCATTATAACATTCTGCAAAAAAAAAAAAAAAAAAAAAGAGTATCTTGAATTTTTAAAGAGGAAACAGGTTTAATTTTTTTAAAAAATAAAATGAAATAGCCCAAAATCAACCAATTTAACATTAAATATTGGATTGGGATTAGAATCCAGTGGATCTGACAACGTAGTTAAAATGATTTTAAAATGAAATAAAAAGGCATTTGTCTATTACCTTGTATAAGGAGAAAAATCCCACCGATTATTGATTTTTTAAACCCTTTTCTGGAAAAATTATTAAATAATGTACATATTAATTCTTAATGATCATTGTAACAAAGAATTCATTCCATATGATATGTTTAATTTCATACATTCCCTAAAGCTTTTCGAAAAAGTAAAATGTACATGTACCAGTAGCGTATCGAGGGATCGTAGGGGCCCCAAGCTGGATCTTATAAGGAGTACGTACTTGGCGTCAGTCAGGATATGGGTCCCCTAGAACCCTAGTCCCCCCCTTCCAGTGCGATGCGGGGTTGTATGTTCCACTATTGCATGTATCCCATATTAGATCCATATGTTGATCACATTCGTCTACTAATTTACTTCACTTTTTGAGTAGACATCTCATAGCAATTTTATTGTACTAATCATAATTGACATATTAATAATAATAATAATATATATGCAATAATTTTTTAATATATTTAAATATTATGCACCGCAATCTTTTTATCGCCGCGGACCGGTCAACGTTAGTTAATTTTACCTCGGCCCGCTGAGGGGGAGGATGTTGATTGTTTATATTTTAGACTGTTTTGATTTATTAATTTTAATTTAATCGTGACTTCTGAATAAAATATAGCTACGCCAAAAAAAATGAATATAAAGGGATTTAACAAGGAATATTAAGTGGTTTTTATAAAAAGTAGCCCAAGTTTTTATCGTATTCAAAATCGTCTTCTATAACAAAAAAAAATGTGTTCAATTGCATAAAATATTTTTAGAAATGCGAAAAGCAAGCACAGTGTTTGGAGCCTTGCTGCCCCCTCCCACCCTTCACTATTGTACCTTATTCTCAAAAATGAATTAATAGAAGCAACAAAACGATTCTAGGAATATGTCTTGAAAAAAATATTTATCTCTTGCTTTTCAGACAGCAATCTATAGTCTTCTTCAAGACATTTTAAATGTCCGAGTTAGAAAAATTTATAGCGACCAAAAATTTTTTACAGGAGAAATAATTTTTACTCTGTGTATAAGCTCATCCTCTCTTTTCCCTCGTCATATTTAAAAAAAAAACATAAAGAAATCAATGCAAAAAGTTAGCCCAAATACTATTATTGACAAAAGGCTTTAAAATTCATCGCTCAGCGAAAAATGTGTATTTATCTAACACGCACAGCAATATCCCGAAACACAACACACTCCCGATTTGCGTCACAATTATTGAAATCGGAGACACCACGGCAGACAAGCACCAGTAAACTTGTAAGAACAGAAAAATAAACAAATAATTGAAAGCGCGCGAAATTCTTCCTTGCATCTTTTCTCTGCCCCCCCCCCTTCCTTTCTTGCAGTTCTGAGTAAATTAAACAATCGGGAAGGGGGGAGAAAATAGTGAGAGAGGGTGGAAGAAAATTTGCAGCTCAGAGCGCCACCAACCATAATTGTTACAATATTCCAGCGCAAACGCAGTGTCGTACACTTCCACTGTGAGCACCCTCGAAATCGATGGCAGTGCTTGGGTACCCCATCATAAACCCGGCACTACCTCTACATCGTGCAGCCGCCATTTTATATTACGCTCTGTGACGTCACGCATTTTTCAAAAAAGTAGAAGAAAATAAATAGAAAAAAAATGAAAAGAGTTCTGCACTG
Organism: Trichonephila clavipes; assembly: GCA_019973935.1. NCBI lineage: Eukaryota > Metazoa > Arthropoda > Arachnida > Araneae > Nephilidae > Trichonephila > Trichonephila clavipes. The sequence goes on along the minus strand of BMAU01016332.1, from coordinate 126,424 downwards.
CAGTGCAGTGTATCCGGCAATGTACCAACCAGACTGCTGCGTTGGCAACACGGAACTCAAGCCAATGAAAGTGTTCGTTCAATTTTGGTTTCATTTTGTTATTTATTTTAATTTTGGGGTTTTTTTTATTCCAAGAACGTGTACCCCGTTGCTAACAAGTTATTGTCCGTTCCAAGTTTTTTTTTCTTTTTTTTTTTAAATAATTAAATTTTTTTTTAAAAAATTAGTTTTGAGTTAATGAAAAATATTTAATGTTCGTGTTATCTTTTTGAGATTGAAAGTTGATTTTGACAGAATGCATTCATTTGTTCTCAGGGTACCACTGAGAATAGAGTTGTAAAATTGAGGAGGTACATTAGATTCACAAATGAATAAATGCGATGATTCTGGTGCGTATTTGAAATTTTAAAATCGTTGGAATATTAAGTTTGAAAACTTTTGAATAGTTGAACTATGTTCTGAATGCAACTACAAAAACATTGATATAAAGTAAACAAGATTTCAAAGTGTAAAAACATCAAAATTTCCTTTTTCTTATGTGTTAAATAAATTTAAAGCATTTAAGTAACTGAAGGATAGGGAATAATGATATCGAAAGAGAATTAAGAACGAATACTTAAAAGCAAATTCATTTCTCAATAATTGCTGCCCATATTTGCCCATGATTGTTTGACCTTATTTATGTAGCGTATCAACAAATTTGTTTATTTTTAGATATTATATACAAAAAAAAAAGATTCCCAATTTGGCCATTTTTTTTCCTTTACAGTAATAATTTTAAAAATTGAAAATGTAACAAAATTGCAGATGCATTTGTTGTAACATAATGCTTCCAATGGTCACATTTTGGTAAGGAAAAGAAAAAAATGAATGAAACCTTTGTGCATTAATTATTAATATGAACTTCTAAATGTATTTTGAAGAATCCAAACCGATATATATGTGGGCGTATTCAGAACTCTGACTTTTTGAAACTGACGTTTTCCTCAACATCATTACATTCCGTATTCCTTTTACTTTAGTAAAAAGCGTTTATATAAGCTCTTTCGGCAAAAAATTCCATTAAACTCAAATACCTAAAAAAACCTGTGCGAATATAAAAATATCCGGTCAGTTTAAATATCCAAAAATATCCTATAAATGCGAAATATTCTAACAAGCATTTTTGTACATCAACAAAATGTTCTGACCGAAAAAAAAAAGCTCCATAATTTACATATTGCGCTAACTTGTACACATAACTTCTAAAAATAAAATAAATATTATAATATCAGAATATAAGACAAGCTGAGATAGAATACCAACTCTCTCTCATACACACACCTAACTGTATTCATTAAATACAATTACATTAGAAATAATTCAGAACTCTGAAGTAAGAGAGAAAACTGTTGGAATACTCTATTAAATAAAATAATATAATTCTTATTCAAAGCATATTAAATCAAAATTATTTTTGTATCGAATTGTAAAATTAAAAATCGTTTGGTTCAATCATTTTATAGTATTAAACTGTAAATCAGAGAATCGTTAAAGAAGTAACAGAGTGACTCCAGGAACAGATCGATCTTTCGATATTTTTTTATGTGAAAAAATGCATAATATTTTATAACATTAATTTCTCGATTCATGTATCTGAAATGATTTTAAAACTACTTTACTTCTTCAATATTTAACTCTGAAACATCGAATATTCTGTGCAGGTATAATATGTTTAAACTGATATTATATATTTCCTTAAAACCGTCATTAAAAATAAATCAAAACTTTCTCAGATTTCAAACGAAAAAAATAATAAATAACATCTCATGAACCAATGTGTAATTAAGGGATAAAAATACTTTACATAACAATAATTATGAATATTAATTAAAACATTTGTATGTATGTGCACTGAATTTTAACCTTTAGAAAATAATTCTTACTTTATTTTCTCGTTGTATAAAACACGGACAACTTTTCTTTCTCGAGAAACTAGAAAGTAATATTCTTAAAACTGTTTTTTATGCATTGCAATATAATTTAAAGATTAACTTTTACTATGCGATTATTATTGTTTTATTAGTTATTATATATATATATATATATATATATATATCATGAATTGCTTTTGTTCTGCTTTACACTCTTCGCTTTTTTTAGGAAAACACACGGGACATACTTAAGGATATTAACAAAAATAAATTGATTGCTCTTGCTTCACACTTTAACCGTAAGAAAATAAATTTTTTTTAAACAAAACATTAAAGGCTTTTTAAAATAGAAAAGTAATATTCTTGAAACAAGTTCCTGTATCGTTAAACTAACATTTAAAAAAAAGGCCTACTTGATATTTTTATTTTGTGAAATTAAATCGTTATTACAAGAGCTTTATTTATTACTTGTATTGAAATTTTGTTATCCAATAATTGCATATTGTTCTACAAATGAATGTTTTTACTTTTTGTTCATCATCAAATGTTCCTGGTGATTCGGGCGGGAAAACATCGTTTCATGCTATTAATAAACTGAGAAATTGGTTTTTCTTTCTCTTAAAGAGGATTCAATTGTGTATTCTTTCTCTCTCTTTCTTTTGCATTCTGCAAGCACTTAGAGAGTAAGAAGCTATTTGAGCTTTTCCAAACCAACAAATAATACTTTTAAAATTTGCATATGTGCTCTAAGATACATCTCTCAATTGGTAATTAATTTAATTTTACCTCCAACAATTTCCTTGAATGTTTAGTTCATTCATTGAAAAAAGAAAAAATGGAAAATATGAATATATTAATTATAAAAACGAAGTGGATTTGCGTAAAATTTTTAACAATTTCATTTTCTTGACAAAATTTTCGCTAATTTATATTATAAAAATGCCCAAAATTTGTATTTGTAATTTATTAGAAAATCTTTTCTGCAGACATTGCGATTTATAAAAATAGAATAAGACTTTTTTTTTTGCATAACTTTGTTATTTCAACATATACAGTGGACCATAAAAGTGTTCGTACACTTGCGATTTCCTAAAAAATTTTAAGTTTTCGGCAAATAAAAATTAATATACTGTAATTGCAATTTTTTAATGATATCTGCAACTTGTTCGTAATGGAATGACGTAATTAATTTTTTAAAAATAATATAGCTATTATATTTTATAATTAATAATAAAAGATCTACTAAAAAATTACGCCACAAAAGTCTTCGTACACTTAATAAAAATCTCAACATAACTTTAAATATTGTATTTCTTTCTTAATTTAGTACTTAGTAGGATATCTTTTAGTCTCCACAACAACTTTTAAACATCTTGGTACAGATTTAATCAATTTCTTGTAATTTTTGCATCGATTTTCCTACATTCTTCTACGATGAATGTTTTTACTTCACATAATGTGTTTACATGTCATATTTTCTTTTTTAAAAATCAAGTTCTCACAAAATATGTTCTACTGGGCTAAATAAAGTGATTGAGGAGGTGTTTTCAGAATTTGGGGACAGTTTCAGAGACATCAGTGCGCTTTTGGCGCACTGATTAAAAAATGAAATCGTCTCCCAATATCCAAATGTTGGATGGATAATTTAAAATTTCCCTTTAAAATATTTAAATAGAACTCATGTGACTCACAATACCATAAAAAAATACCAAATTACCTAATTCTGAAGCCGATTTACACCCCCACGCAAGAACACTCTCAACTGCATGGTTCATTCATCCAACTAAATTCTTGAGATTAAGTTTCAGAAAATTCAAAATTAACAGCATGTTGATTGGGATAACAGAAAATTCAACATTTTTGTTTCCGATGGGCATATAATAGTTTGCAAATGAAAAAAGCAGGAATTTAATTTCAAGAATTCATGTGGAACAAGAACTTCTCCACCTTCATTCTTTAGCATGGAGGTGGAGGTGTAAATTGGCCTCAGAGTTAGGTAATTTGGTATTTTTTGATGGTAATCTAAATCACATGAGCTCTATTTAAATATTTCAAAAAGAAATGTTAAATTATCCCCCCAAAATCTGGATATTGGAGACGACTTCATTTTTTAACATGATAATGACGCCAAACGTACTACTCTCAATGTACGCCGCTGGTGTTTCTACAACTGTCCCCAAATTCTGAAAAACCTCCTCAATCACTTTATTTGGCTCAGTTGAACATATTTCGTGAGATTTTGACTTTTTAAAAAAGAAAGCATGACATATAACACACATAATGTGAAGTAAAAACAATAATTACAGAAGAATAGAGAAAAATCGATCCAGAAATTACAAAAAACTGATTAAATCTGTACCAAGATGGTTAAAAGTGGTGTGGGCATTAAAAGATATCCTACTAAGTACTAAATTAAGGAAGAAATACAATATTTAAAGCTATGTTGAGATTTTTGTTAAGTATACGAAGACTTTTGTGGCGTAATTTTTTAGTAGTTTTCTTTACTATTAATTTTTAAAAATAACAGTTATTCTATTTTTAAAAAAATTATGTCCTTCCATTAAGAACAAGTTGAAGATATCATAAAAAATTACAATTACAATATATTAATTTTTATTAATCGAAAACATCAAATTTTTTAAGAAATTGTAAGTGTACGAACACTTTTGTGATCCACTGAATATATATTAAATGAAGAAAAATATTCTGCACCATTCAATATATACCTATTAAATGACAATTAAAAAAAGTTAAACTTAAACAAAGTAAATAGAACTAAGAAATTTACACAATAATACACATTCATTCTTTTAACTAATATAAAATTTAAAATATTGTAACATTTTTTCCGAAGAAATGTCAATGTAATTTTTAATTGAATAATAATATTCATTGCATCCTATAGAGTGTGTAAAAATTTCTTTGTTGATTTTCAAGAAATGAATGAATTTCAAAGAATTTTTAAAAACTTTATTTTATCTGGAATAGAATCAAAACAAAATTGAGATGATAAAGACAAAATCTTAATTTTTAATCTGGTTAGGAAAAAATCAATTGTAAGAATTTATTACAGTTTCATTTACATTTAAAATATTTCCACTTCTTACTATAAATAGTATTTTCCCTCCGTAAAATATTGCTTTTAAATTTTTATAATTTTTCTAGTAAGAGGTTTTTAAATGTCTTCACGAAGTCATTTTTAATTCAACTATATATAAGAAAAAAAATGTGATTTATTATTAATTCATCTCAATTTTTTTTCAAAGCCAAGAATACTTATTTAAGTCGCAGTTACGATAAATAAAATAAAAATTATAAATATATTCAGATGGTAACAACGATTTAACTTATGATGTCTGACCTTAATTTCTTATAAACTAAACTCACATAAAATTAGAATAATTCTTGCTATAAACTGTTTGAGTTCACAGACGAAAGTAAAGACAAAATAAAGATATGCCTAAGCTTAAAAGTAAGCAAAATTATTTATCAACTTTAGAAGGAAAAGATTTCGTAAGTATAGCGCGGAAGCTAAACTAAATATTATTCTATGTTTAAAATTTATTCTCTGAATCTTCAAGCTTCTACTTGAATCTTCGGGACAACCGCAATAGTAATTGATGATATTTCATTTTAGGAAATACACTGGTGTGCAAACTAAAGAATAAATTCATTTTCACGGTTTTTTCAAAAACTATTTAATCAATTAAAGTGAAAGTTGCATGAAAATTTTGAAAAAGCGTTACTTAAAAGATAATGATACTTGATCAGTGGCGCGCACAGGAATTTTTCAAGGAAGGGGAGTGGGGGTTCAGTGTTGGAAGTCCACCATTCTCGTATCATGCTCGAATACGCTATCCAACATACTCTTTGGATTTTGTCAATTTTCGAGAACAAAAAAGAGTAAAAAATTAATCATTGAATAAATAATTAGCATTAATTAATAAAATTAATTATTAATAAAAAAATACTTTATTAAATTTTACGTACTATATACATAGGATTATAAGCAATCGAAAAAAAAATCAAGGGCTTTTGGGGTAGGGGTCCAGACCCAAGGTCCCCTCCCCCTTGTGCGCGCCACTGTGCTCGATCATGATTTTTGTTCATGAAAGCATGATAGTCCAAAAATAATATTGGAATGGAGGATATAAAAATATGGAAGGTTTGAGTTTTGGAACGATCGCCCCTGACAGCAAAGTATCTCAACAAACAATGCTGTTTTCAAGGTTGTTCATGAGGTGTCCAGGCAATAAATACTACTAGTTCACCAAGCCACTTTCTATATCCAGGAGTGTTCTGGGAGAGAGTTGCAATTGCTCTGCTAAGAGCATCCCAGGCATGCTCTGTGGGATTCGGGTTTGAAGATCTGGCTGATGCTCCAACCTTTTAACATCCTCAATCTCTAGATATTCGTAGACCAACCTACTTTGTTTGGTAAAGCGTAATTATCAATTTAAATGAATTGGGTATCAACTGCCCCTCTTAAAATTCTTTCATAGGGATACAGGATATCATTCCTATACTTCAGAGCAGTCATTTTGGGACTCTCCAAAAGATATGGAACTCTATACACCCGTCCCAAATCACGCCGTCCCAGACCATTAGCACTTCTATAATGTTGAAGGGATAGTACGGGGTCCCTGGTTCACTACATATATAAACACGTCGAGAATCAATGTTCAGATGGAACCTTGACTCAGTAAAGAAAACGCAAAGCCATTGCTTCCTATTCAAGGATGATACTACCTGCATTATGTCAGATGGTTCTCCTGTGATATAAAGTGAGAAGCATACTGTTAGTTTCTTGGCATAAATCTCTGCCTCATTAGCCTTCGATTTCCAGTGTATCCCAAAGAAAAGTAGTGGAGAGTCGAGTAGCTGTCATCTCCTGATTGCGTCTTGCAGTTAAGCAAAAAAAAAAACGATCATAAGAGCTTGTAGTGGATTCTGGTTTCCCTATAACTTGTCTTTTGGACTACAGATCTTTGGATCTTAGAAACTACAAATTACTACATACTGTGTCATCTATTCTAATTTCGCTTGGGATTGAAAATTTGTGGGGAATCTCAACTGCTCTATCTTCCAGACGTTATCTTTGTAGCAAACATTTTGTTTTGTTTCCAAATTTTTTGAAAATATTTTGGAAATAATTGTAAACCTTCAGAAACACGAATAAAGCTAAAACCGTTTTCTTAAATTTCATGTAATTAAGCATAATAACCCCATAAAAACAAATTCTCATTTTCATTATAAATAAAAGATCATAAAAAAATCTAAATTCTTTTTTAAGAACAAAATTGAACTTTATTTATATATTAAACAAAAAATTTTAATAAAGATAAGTTACATTGCTAGAATCCTTTCAATCTCCAAAATGAAGTAGGGGATGGGAGGATTCTCGCTAATATATGTTTAAAGAAATTGAAAAATAAAGCAAATGTTATACATATACACTATGATTTTTACAATAGAAGATACATTTATTTTATGCATTGCTTTAAATTGATTACACATATTAACTATACGTTAAAAAAATGTTTTCTAATATGCACACACACACACTTTGCATAGTCTAAACAAAATAATAACTATTGATTAGGGGAATGTATTAGTTGCTTAAGTAAATTTGATTTTTTTAAATAGTAAATTAAAAATTCAGCAATTAAGTTTCTTTTAAAAGTAATTTAAACAAACAAATTAAAGTTCAGAAAACTTGATTGAAATTAAAACTTTTCAAATCCTAAATGAGAATGTCTCATTTTGCATTAAAACATCTTGCTTACAGCTAAAATTTATGATTTCGATTCTCTCTCTTCCACCGATTCGCTTCAGTAAATAAAAAAATTTACGTTATCGGATTTTGTCTATCCATAAGGCATTTAAACACAATGTACAACTCAGACAACAAATGACGTCACGGTCACTGCAACCGGTTCTGTAACTTAGAAGTCAACCCTTAGAATGAACCAGTCTACACACACACAAGACCAATATGCAGACTTTTAAAACTTAAGAGCATGAAAAATCTAGTTGTTAGTATATAAAAAAAAGTATTTTATTTAGCTGTTATATATATATACATAAGTTATATTTAAAAATAAAGATAAAATTTTCATTATAGAAATTTTTTTATATTTTTTCAATTATAAATTAATACCAACAAAATTTTTACTAGAATAATATAATTAAAAAAGATGTCGAGATTGATAGGAAATATAATTCCGAATTGATTAAAATAGACTTCCTATTTGATAATAAAGACATAATAATTTTGACTCTCTTGGTCCTTCGATCAGAAAAAAAAATCTTCATACCCTTGAAGAGTTTGATTTTAAAAGCAGTAACGATCGTTGTTCTACATCACAGACGTTTTAAGACATTTTGAAGCTACGAATCCAGAGATTTTTAGAATCGCTGGGCCCCTATGCAAAAGTAGACCCTACCTGTGATCTTACAAAGTAGACAGTACATAGCATGCACTGCCTACTTTGTTGATTATTATGTCTAAATTATTATGTCTTTATTATCAAATAGGAAGTCTATTTTAATCAATTCGGAATTATATTTCATATCAACACACGTACAAACGGTTATTTTAAACAAATAAATGTGTACGACTCACCAACTAATTTGACCGATGGTCGCATTTTGAATAAATGAGTTGAATGATTGTTCATGGTACTAGGCCTAGACATGAACAATGGTCATCACATAATAATATAGACTTGCCACTTTTGCCAGTTGACATGCAGTTTGAAATTTGCTGTTTTTCGGAGGATATGTACGGCAGTGCGCTTCTCAAACTTTCAATATTTGCGACCCAATTTTCAATTATAGTTTTCATCGCGCCCCCTCCATACAATAATAATGTATTGAATTCAAAAATAATGTACTTGGATGTAAAGCTACAATACGACTTTAATTATAAACAGCAAAAATTATCAAGGTTAAGTATTAAATTTTGTATATAATTTTATATATAAGCCAATGGAATCACTGGTAATTATTACACTTGTTCTTAATTTAGTAATGTTAAAATTAATTATCCAATATGTGTGCAGTACTGATACATTTATAAGTGCATTATATGTGTAAGAGGGGGGGGATCACAGTTTGAGAAACGTTGATGAAAGGGAATACTATTTAATCATTAAAATTATCCGGATCGTGATCTTAAGACTGAGCCGAGAACGTACGAGGCCCCCACCGAGAGCAAGACCTTAGACCCGAACCTATGTCTTAAGATGTTTCTGCTCTACGTGACGGACTTCAACAGAATCGAGTGGCTGCGGTAGCATAGTGGTTAAGGTTAGAAATTCGTGGTCGGCATGTCACGAGTTCGAGTCCAAGGGCCATTAGAGACCAGCCGTGTAGAGGAGCTAATACATGTTAAGTCTATTGTGGTCCAAAGTTCTCTCATTGGTATGGTGTGGGTGTTTCGGGAGGAGGTGCAGCTCAGGTGTAGTCCTTGTCATTTGACCGAGGCTCTAAATTACGAGGTCCGTTTCTGATAGACCTTGTGTGGATCTGAAACTCCACATCAATTATCGAAATCGTAACTTTGTGTTTAAGATAAAACTTCAATACATTCGAGTAATCAATGCATTGTTAGTTATACCGTTTTAACATTTAAAATAGTTTCTGTTATTTCTTAAGTGCACATTCAAAAGGATTAAAAAAATGTTTCACTCTATAATCTATATTTTACAAACGCATTTGCACATAACAGAATTATATTGTAAAAGGAAATGCCGTTCTATCATTTTTATTCCTCTTAAAATAAAAAAAAGCAAAGAAAACAATTAAAAGAGAATAGGTTTTTATTTAAATAATATAGCAATTTATTATGCAGACGTGTTCAATTTCTGTTGTTCAGCGTCATATGATCTTTGAATTATAAGGAAACGTTTGAGAAGAGTCATTCCAGTGTGTTTAAATGTTTAGATATCCTTGCAACCCTCATTATTTTCCATACAGAAGTTCGGGACCGCTTTTCCGCTAAGGCACGCTAGGTTCGTGCCTATGATGCAAAAGATTTCGGGGCGCAAATAATTGGATGTTGAAAAAAAGAGAGAAAAAAATTTACGTTACGGCGAACGTACCACCGCTACGAGGCTCTCAACTCAAGATTCTAGATATTCAGAAATCTTCCTGAAAAGGAGCTAGAAGATGTTTTAGAACAGAAAACTTGGCTCAAAGCTACCCCAAAGACATCAATGAAGAACAGTATGCGCAAGAGTGCCAACATTTCAAAATGTATATGAAGGTGGAAAAAATAGCAACAAGAAGAATCTTTTCCTACATCAAGAAAAACAAGTTTTGGTAAGTGCCTTCCCAAATTTAGAAGCCGCAATGAAAATTTACCTGACTCTTCCTGAGATATACTGTACCGCTGAGAAAAGCCTTTCTGCCCTTAAAAGAGTAAAGACTTAAATGAGAACTACTATAGAAAATTAAAAACTTAACAGTTTGATGTTGCTATGCAGTCAAAATTATAAATCAATAGAAGTGGATTACAATGATGTCAATGAGCAAAGCTCGAAGAAAACCTTAGTTGTAAAGTACACAATGACAGTGATCAACAAAAAAATAAGGATGTGTAAAAGTAAAAGATAGTTAAGCGATAAATGAGAAAAAAGATGACAATTAAAACAATTTGAAAACAGTTCATACAATATTGTATGCTCTATACTAGGGGTGGCGAATCTTTATGGATCAACACGCCATTTTTTTCTAAAGGAATGTTTAATGAGGTACAGGCATGCCGTCAAATAACTTTGACTTGTAATTATTGGGAAAATAATAAAACTAAGTACTAACAAAAAAAAACACAAAACTCTATTTACTACGGAAAAACACCTTTTGTGCACAATATAGTTATAAATGTTTTAGTTATACACGTAATTCAAATTGAAGTAACATATGTGTGACTTCTGTTGTTGCAGATTTGATGACAAACAACTTATATTAGGATTGTAAGATGTTACTTTTTGTGGAATACATGCTGAATTGGAGTCGTCTGCCAAACGGTTTCAAAGCAATTATTATTTTGCTGTGGCTCCCTTTTTTCGACAAGAAAGTTTGTGATTTGTTTCAAAATACCGTTTTACGGACGATGTTCTGCATACCACTATTCCAGAACATAAATCTCACACGGCTGCGTTGTTGTTACTGATAATGCCATGTATCTCGGTCCACCAAATTTGAAATTCTCTGTTACGCTTACTATCTTGCACTTTTTGTTCTTTTGCTGAGAACTAGCCTCGTTAAATAATAGTTAAAAATCATAAATATAGCACAGATAAACTTTAAAATACAGTTGTGTCAATGAAATTGAATATGATATACTACACAGACTGAACTTTACATCATAAGCAATGGTAGTCTACGACACAACTAAGGCAGGAGAATGACAAAGGAGGGTGCTCCCCGCCGCCCCGCGACCGATCGCTCGTGTTTTTTCGTAATGCATCATAGTGAACACTGAAATAAAATGCTAACCATTTTGATCACTGGCGTATCAAAAATATTTTGTCACGTGCCATCAATGGCATGCGTGCCACTGGTTCGCCATCCCTGTTCTATACTGTAATTTGAAAACGATCTCATTAATTTACTATACCAATTTACAAAAGGGTGGTTGGTGATGCCGTAAGGTAAGAAAAGGACAAAATTGGCCAAACCATGCCACTATCCTTTCTGTACGGCTGCTGGTTGCAAGTCTAGGACACGGCGGGTCCATAGGTGGTGGATAATGGAAATACTCTCCAAAGAGCAAAAACAAAGAAAGGGAAAAGAGTAGGGAGTTTCGGGAAAATCCATCTCAAACCAAAACGGGCAAAGTAAGAACTGCAGAAGGAGTGATATGCTCTAGAAATAGAAAGGGGGGATAACAATTTGAAGGGCCTAGGGTACCGGGGAGGTTAAAAACAGCCCTGCAGGAGTTTATTAGTATTGATGCCGGAACACTTTGAATAAAAAGTTTTCCCCAAAACGAATTTAAATTTCTGCACAATGAATTTTGTAAATATATTTTTCATTTCTTAAATTTTAAATCCATGAGTTTATGAAACAACGTCCAATATATATATATATATATATATATATATATATATATATATATATATATAGATAGATAGATAGATATGCACTTTTACCTTTATAAAATATATATAATTGCTTTTAAAGTTTTACATATTTATAAAAAAAAAGAGAACAAAAGATAATGAAGTTTTGATTGAAAATTTGCAAATAATTATGCTCCTAAAAGAAGCCCGTTGTTCTATTTTTAAAAATAACTGTTAAAAATGATAATTTACATCGTTTTGTAAGTTAATTTTTGTAAGATGTATTTAAAGCATTATCCCAATAGGAGATGCGCGCAATCAAAATTATCAAATATACATAAATCTCTATAGGCATCACAATAGTTTAACGAAAAAGCATTCAAATGCTTAAAAGTAACCAGATGCCTAGTTTTCTTTTTTACAAATAAATAAATAAAATTTAAATAAAAATAAAAAATTAGATAATTTATAAAATTTTAGTGTATGATAGGTTAGTCATATAAACAAAATATTGTTGGACAATTTCAACACTCTATATACCTTTCTTATTGATAGGCGATGTCAGTGATATAATTTCAATTACAAAGCATTTGATGTGTTCTGCCTCCAATGCTTTAACAAGTTTGTTTACTTTATTCCCAGGTGAAGTCAAAGATCTGCGCAAGCGCAACGGGGTGGTTCTTGACCCTATAATTCGGCGAATTTTAACTCAGGCTATAGATTTCTCATCATAGATATCATATTATAAAGAAAAGCTCCTGAAAAATTTTACTTGTTAAATAACATATTTTGCAAGTAGGTATACATATGCACAAAAATATAATTTAATAATTACATCCTTTTCAATAAAATGTGATTCTTTCGGAATGAACTCGAAATTATAATTTTAAGGTAGTAATTTATGAACTAGACTTAATACCCCCCGCTCAGTTCTACATGCAATATTCAATTTGGATTTATTTTAAAACAATTTATTTCTTAAGAAAATTTTTCAAGAAATTTAGTTTCAATAAATACATTAAAATTTTGTTCTTTTATTTTAACTTAATTTCTCACATTTGTTCAGTATGCAAATTATGGAATTTTTTTACTTTTTCCAGAAACACACAGACACGTTATCCTTTAAAATTCTTATAAATGTGGATAACTTTCTAAAAACACTGCAGTCAAATAATTCTTAAACTGAATAAGATTATATTTTAAAAACAGTGCAAAAGTTTTAAAAAATTCTAAGGGAATTAAATTTTTTAGAAAAAAAAAGGTTGTAATTAAAATTTTATTCACGCATTAGTTAGATGATTTCAATGTTAGTTTAAACCCCAATATTGATAGTGAATAGATTTACGCAAGGAGATAAGCATTTTTATCATTTAAACGGGGTAAAATTATACTTTGCCAATTATTTAAATATAACGAAACCAGCCTTAACCCTTTCCAGTAAGAATTAATCACAAAAAATTGTGTATGAAATAAAACCTTTTAATTTTTACTTTAAAAAATACTTCTCATTTTATATTTAATACATATTAAAATTTAAATTATATTATTAATTTTGAAAAAATTATAATTCCTTGTTAAATATCAACTATGGAAACAAAAACTGAAATTAAAACTTGAATATCATGACTAAGCTCTTTTCTAACCACTGGCGTGACTAGTCCTGACTGGCCCTGTATCAAAATTCATTGGGGCCCTTTTTTTTTAAAAAAAAAAAATTAAAATTATCGTATTAATAAGACTTGGAAATGTCAGAATATATATGTTGGGGCATTGATACGGCAGTAACTACGCCTCTGCTCCTAGCTTATGATCCTTTTCAAAACATTAGTAGATGCAATGGAATCCTGATTGTTTTCACTGCTGAGAGAGAGAGAGAGAGATGAGTTTCACTTCTAATTATAATTTCTCAGCGCGCACGCAGAGACCTACACAAAAGTGGGATTGAGGGGTTCAAATTCTCATAGATTACGATTTTCATCACAAAGATGACGTCTCGGTGCATTCGTCTTCGTTTTTTTTTTAAATGTAACTTCTCTCATGTAAGGAGTCTGGGACTATCATTGCACATACCGCATCTTTTAGTAGGATTCCTTTTCTTTTTAAATGCAGGAATGTATTCTGTAAAAATATCCCAACCTTTTGGCTTGCAACGTAGTTGAGGTGTCCCTGAACGAAGTATATCTACGGGTTTTATAACCTAATAGTGTAACTTTCTGTAGAATTTGTTTTGTTACGTCAAATATCATCGAAAAATGCTATCAACAGTTTCTGAATGGCACGGTTTCAATTTATCAGTATCGTCCACTTTTTCTCGTTATCTGTAAAATTTAGGAAGCGTAAAATATCTTCCTTAGAGGCATAGCATGTGAAAATATTGGAGTATGAACTATTTGCCATTTCGACCAGAATATTTTTAATTCTGATTTTTCCTTATCATTTGTGGCATAAGCATGCGAAATATGTCTTCATTTCTTCGACAGTTACAGGAAACCATTATGTATCTATTTTCTTGCTAAGACAATATTCTTTCTTTATTTATTGTTCCATGTACCTATCAGTTTCTGTTGAAAATATTTCCCTAAAATTCCTATTCAACACTCCCCCACCCTCTTCTCCCAATGATTTAAAATTAGCCCCTAGTTTGCAAAAAATCAGAGAATTTACAACTGCATTTCCTTATTTTTTTATTTTATGCTCACGTAATGTATTTTTTCTTCCAAATAAATTCTTCTAATCTACCTAAAAATCTATTTTATTTTGAAGTAACTCATCAATTAGTCCTTTTAATTCTGAAGGGCTAATTATTAATTTGACTATTATTAGAATAAGTTGTTAAATTTGAAATTTAATTTAAGGATGAGAGAGAAAATGGATCACGAAGCTGGCCTTATAGCTCCACAAATAATTTCATAACCATCAAACATAATTTTAAAATAAACAAAATATTCTCATCTCATATAATTTGGAGATTCTCTCTCTCTCTCTCTTTATTACATTCTTTTTTATAATAATTATTACGGTTTTATTTAGACAACTAAAATTGGCGTGAATTCTGTTCTTCCATGAAAAACAGTTTCCTGATTTTACATACAGAAATCATTATTATTCTGTATTTAGTGAAATTGAATTTTGAAGCTGTCTAAACCCCCTAAACCAGCGTTTCTCAAACTGTGGGGCGCGAGTATATCGAAAACTAAAGATTATTCAAAACATTATTATTTACTGAAAGTAAGCAAACAAAATATTTTCTGACCTAATAAAATATGAAATACACATTTACACTGATATAACACACTTATAAAAAGTATCTTTACCGTACAATGTATTTTATTATTAATTTAACAATACTAAGTTAAGAAAAAGTTTGATAATTACCAGTAACCCCATGGGCTTGTATTAACACTTATCTTGATGATTTGTGTGTGTGTGTGTGTACGGTTTATAATTAACTCCTTAACTGCCGATTAAAAGTTACGCGGTTCGGTCCTTAATGCCACGATTTTCCACGTAGACGCGAGTATTTTGATGTTTTTGGGGGAGGAGAAAAAGAATAAATTAGCAAAATCCTCTTGAATAAAGTAAATAATTTTCAAAGACTGTGAAGGTCCTTTTATTGTGTTCCAAAGCCTTAGGAATAATTTTATGGATAGCAGTGCACAGAAAAGATCGTACTTCGGAAAGGCGTATATATACGTCCAGAAGATTAATGCTTTGACTGAGCGAGACGTTTATATACGTCGGTGGCACATAAGAGGTTAAAGTCGTACACACACACACTGTAGCTTTAGTGTAAAAGTATAGTATTATTGAATTCAATACAATGTTATTGTACGAGGCGTGATGAAAATGATGATTGAATATTGGGTCGCGGGTATTGAAAGTTTGAGAAGCACTGACCTAATCACTATTCAAAAAGACATTATATTTCTTGATTGCATTAAACATGTAATTGCAATTAGTGAGTAAACTGAAGAGAACGTTCGAAAATTATCGACTTACACCCAGAGAGTCAAAATGTATTAAGTTAAAAGGCCTCCAAAATACATAATCTATCGTATATTTAATAAAATTAAAAATTATCACGATTCTTGCTATTGCGTTGATTGAACAAATTAGGTTTGAGTTCAATTTGATACTAAATTTCAAATTAATTAAAAATTGTCCAGATGGGGCATTATATCTCCCAAAAAAGACTGGCTATTCTTTCCTCATTTCTAGGGCATAACACACGTGAGCCGATTCGGAAAACGGATTTGATGTCGCCACACCTTTTCTTTCGCCGACATCCAGACGATCTTTAATCTCAACGTTCTGTAGGGAGGAAGCTTCGGGAAAATCATCGATTGTGTTGGGTTCCCCTCGCACATTTGGGCCGCCAACAGCTTTAAAGAAGAGTAATGTCGGCCGGTCGTGACAAAGACACACCCTCAGTGTAAATGTGGCAAGGCGACTTATAGCCCTTCAGAAAGTAAACAAGATACCACGTACAAGTTGGGATCAGACGTGCCCGCTTATTGTCTCCAAGCACCAATGGGATAGGACTAAAGTGAGGATAGCTGTGTACAGATCTGTTACACGCGCCAATGAGAAGTGATTGGGGTCGTGAAAGTGACCAGCCTAGGGAGTTTAAAGGGTCGGCTAAGAAGTTGACGGGGAATCTCGATCTCCTTCGATTTTCAGAACTATTTCACTCTTGAATTTTGTTTTTCTTCGAAGGCATTCGGTAGAGTTTGCGGGGGCAGCCGCTCCTCAAGGATCAAGGGAGATTAACATAGCAGGATTTTGAAAGACGGAGTCGGCAGAGCAACGGCTAGAATGATCTGATTTTTGCACTAGAACTTCATGAATTAATAATGAATCTGTTTATTTATTTAATCTAGAACAGGGGTGTCAAACTCGTGGCCCACAGCGGACATTTTCGGCCCGGCCAATATATCGGAGTATAATAATATATAATAAAAGTTTCTCCAGGAGTAGGAAAGATGGTTAAGAGCAGAGAATAGGTCACACGTGTCAGGACTGGAATCATTAAATTTTTCTTATTCTTTTATACATGTTTCTTATAATGTATTATTCGAAATAAACCTACGTTTCTATGAATATTAATTTTTTTTGCGGCCCAACTAAAGTTAAACCTTATTTGTTTGACCCAAGTTAGCCTTTGGGTTTGACACCCTTGATATAGAACAAAACGTCTTTTTGTCTGTTAGCTGTGTGATTCCTCATGTTACCACGGTACGAAGTAATTTAAAGGGGCCACGACGCAATAATATACATACATGAGCATTCTAAATCATCTGCATTGGAATTTTTGAAAAGTCCTCGATATCAATAAAAAATATTTAATTTAATGGTGAAACTCAACGGCAAGAACGGTTTTGTTATCTGATGATAACAAAAAAGATGTGTGTGTGAAAGGGTGAGGAGCATTATTTGATAACAATTTTACAAAATGAATACATATTTATTTTGCATATTTACACTATAAATGAAAAAAGGGACAAAAAATTGTTATATTAAGCAATATTAAATTAATTCCAGCCTTATATTTCAAATCAGTTGGAATCAGGGGCGTAGCTACCGCTGTATCAATGATACGGGCCCCAACATATGCGAGGAAAAAAGTTGTTAATATATTAAGGAACTCCCAAAAAGGGGTGTGCAAGAAATTTTGATACGAGGCCCACTCGGAATTAGCTTAATTAACTAAACATATATCTCGCGCGAGTAAAATAAATAAACTTAATTAAGATAGTAAGCTTACACAGACTGAAAGCATATGAGTAAAATTTTACGAGATAAATAAATAAATTTAATTGTAAATAATCTGAAAAGGGGGCACAAAATTTTAAAGATAAGATATCAATCAAAAATTATTATGGATTCCATAATTTTTCTTTATTCTTTTTTTGATATTATTATTCGAAGGCAAAGAAAACAAAACGTCATAATTCTTTTCTAATGATTGACGCAATTACATAAAACATCACATAGCTAATTTCGTAATTGATATAACAAAGATCGTTAAAAGATGTATTGATAGATTCAATTCATTTGATTTTTTTTATCGATTCTAAAAATACATAAAGGATAATAGAGAGAGACACACCTAATAACTTTTTCATCACCTAGCAGAAATTTTTTTTTTTATTAATCATTTGGAGCGAAATTTCCCACCACCCCATTCACCTTATTATTGTTCATATTTGTAAATTAATGCATAATTAATATTCCAAATTGTTTCTTTATTGACGAGGCAATTTTAAATTTTTCATATTAATATAAAATATGAAATAATTGAAATGGATTTAAAACATTATCCTTTATATACAGTCGAACCTCTGTTTTACGATCTTTTCCTGGAACCAAGAATATTTTACTATTTTCTTTGTAAATTAACCTCCAAATAGTGAAGTGCATTTTCTATAAACAAACTTTTTCTCTTATAATACGATTTCCCCCCTCCGTTTTTAAAATATATACAGCCGGACCTCTATATAACGAAGTCACTAAATCCCGAAAAAAAGTTCGTTTGGAAAATTCGTTATAGAGGTTCATCTGTCAATATACTTTATAAACAACATAAAACAAATTTTCAATTCATACACACTATATACTAAAAAAAAGTAATTATTCACACCTTTTTGTAAAAATTAATATCTATTTATTTTATAAATCTTACCGATAAAAAAAAGAAAACTGCAAGGAAAACAAGAAAAAAGAATGTCGAGGACTGTATTTTCAACATTAAAAAAATAATTTTACATTAAAATCAATGAATTTTAAAGACATTTTCTATAATTTAAAGCATATAAGTAATTTTAAATATACATTATTTTATAACTAGAAATCCACTTAAGTGAAAGTGGACATCGAAGACGTTTCTAGTGAACTGTACAATGGGGGAGTTGTACTTCTTGGATGAAACTCCCAGAATTCTATTGCTCTCGGCGTTAGACGCCTAATAAAACCAGTTCAAGATTTATGACCACCATACAGAATAACTTGAAATGTCCAGAAGTACTTTAAAAAAAGGGAGGGAAAAATTGAATCACAAGAGCCATTCAACGCTACACCAACTGATACGTATAACAAATATTATCAATGAGGGTTTTGCCCACAAATTTTATACTGTAGGTGTCTTTTTAGACGTTAAAAGGGCATTCGACAAAATGTGGCACGATGGCCTCACGTACAAATTAATTAAATTGAAGTTCCCTGATTATTTAATTAAAATCATTCATAATTTTTTACACAATAGAACTTTTAGAGAGTTCGTGTAAATAATTCATATTCTAACACGGAATCTTGCCTCTCTGGGGTCCCTCAGGGATCTGTACTTTCTCCGTACTTATACAACATCTTCACACATGACTTTCCACAGCACTCCACCGTCAGTACTTGCCTGTTTGCGGATGATTCCGCAGTTCTCTCGCAAAGTGTCCAGCTGAAATACACTATTAAAACTGTTCAACACTTTTAAGATAAACTTGAAACGTGGCTTACACATTGGAGAATTGCGATTAACGTAGATAAATCACAAGCAATTGTTTTCAGGAAATGGGGGTGATCGACCAGTGGGTTCCGGTGGTGAAATATCTGGGTCTACACATTGATAGCCGCTTAACGTTCAAAAAGCACATCGACTATCTATCTGAGAAATTCTGGGGTAGAATTTCTCTCGCCATCTCCCTCATCGGGAGGAGATCTCCTCTATCCCTGGAAAATAAAGTTATTTTATACAAGCAGATTCTGCGCCCAGTTATCACTCATGGTCCACCCGTTTGGGGAGCCGCAGCCGTCACCCACATGAAAAAGATTCAAGTAATGCAAAACAAAATACTTCGCGTCATGACGAAAACGTACCTTGGTACGTCCGAAATGTCGTGATACACAACGATCTACAAATGGAGCCGATTTCTAATTACATCACTACTCTCTAGAAATGTCTTTAAATCTATCGAATATCATGACAATCCAATTATCAAAGCACAAACATTGTTTACGTATCCTCATCCTAAAATTAAATATTCATACTCTTCGACGAAGTGGAGAAACCCGCTCCGCCCCCATAACTCGACAAATAACACTCTTAACAACATGATTTAGCTGCACTGCACTGCGTCTTTTACTCTGGGTTCTTGGGTGATAAATCACCGCCTTCGGCCGTCCCGTGATCCTTCCTGCGTTCTTCCCCTCCCCCCCGCCGGCGCTTTGCTTCGATAGAGCGTTTCGTGCTTTGGGGTACGTCCTCCCTCCCCGTTCTGTCGGGGAGATCTCTTGATTAGATCCGACATCACATTATGGTTTACCTTTTTCTCCCATCCTTCTGGGAAAAGGCGCCCGCGATCATCTAATTTTAGTTTAGTTTAGTGAATCACAAGAAAAAAAGTTCGTTATATAGAAGATGTACTTCGCTATAGGGAGGTTATTTTATGAAGAAAATCGTGAAATGTGTCCTTGGTTCCAGGAAAATGTTCGCTATATAGAGGTTCGTTATATGGAAGTTCGACTGTTCATATATTTCAGGGCATTTTTCAAATTATTCTTTCCCTTAGCACATTTTACGGTGATCAATGACCTTGAAAGGGTATTCCCAGGTGCCTAACTCATCTAGAGCAATGAAATGGCCATAATTTTTCCAAACAAAACTCGAGTAGAACTAACAGATTTTATCAGTAATTAAATTTAAGGACGCACGTGGTGTTGTACGCTTAAAATTGTTGGTTATAAAAATGTTTAAAATTACACGTAGGCTTAAAATTTGAAAATAAAAAATTGAAATTTGATGCATATTAGAACTGTCGCGAATCAAGTTTCTCACGTTATCCTTGTTTGGATTAACCCTTTATCTACCGCATTATGATTTACTGCAGTATTTTTTTTGAATGAATTCATTGAAAATTAAGGGATATACATAAACAAAATACTCAACTTTGGGAAATTTAATCCGTTAGAGTTAATTATTTAATTAAAGATATTCAACTGTAAAATTAATTATATACACTGTTCACTTAAAATAAATAGTCAAATCGTTTTCTAAGGTCTTCATTTATATACTAAAAAGTATAGACACTTACCTTTTGACATTAACTACTTTTTTGGAACAAAAATGACAATCTTCGCAATCCGCTGTAAACGCAATTTCTGCTCTAAAACAATTCGCCTTCCCCGCTAAAATACTCACCATAGAATCCGTGCTGCCAAATATCTTTGAAGAGTGGTTTTAAAAGAATATTCCTGCTAAGTATCGACCGAATATTCGTAAAAATGATTATTCTATGTAATTTTAAAGTGAGTGGTACTTATACGTACCGTTTGGTAGATAAAGGGTTAAGAGAGTATTATATATTAACGTAGCACTATAAAACTACACGGGGGTATTAGCCTTGTTTGAAACCATGAAAAGAAGGTCACTTGATTCAATATTATGAGAACCGTTACGGATATACTTCGTGTTACTTCTCAGTGCGATGTTAAACAATCAATAACGGAATTAAAAAAAAATACTATTTTATAGGAAACCTGTTTTTTTTCTCCCTATTTTTGCAGCATATAAAAATTGTAATTATCATTCTTCTAAATAAATGTAGTGTACTTTTAACTCTTTATCTACCGACGGTAAAGTACCGCTCTCACTTTTAAAATTGCATAGAATAATCATTTTTACGAATACTCTGATGATACTTAGCGGGAATATTCCTTGAAATCCACTCTTTCAACATATATGGCAGCCCGGGTTCTATGATGAGTATTTTAGCGGGAAAGGCGAATAGTTTTAGAGCAGAAATTGCGTTTTCAGCGGATTGCCATTTTTGTTCCAAAAAAATAGTTAATGTTAAAAGGTGTCTTATGTAGTTTTTTTTTTGTATGTTAATAAAGACCTTACAAAACAGACACACAATTTGACTATTTTAAGTGAACAGTGCACATAATTAATTTTACAGTTGAATATCTTAAATTAATAAATTAGCTCTAATTAAATTTCTCAAAGTTAAGTGTTTTGTTTATCTATATGCCTTAATTTTAATGTAGTGATTAAAAAAAATATTGCATGAGAAAAACTGCTGTAAATTATAATACCGTACATAAAGGGTTTATAGTGCTGAGCAATTAACATTAATAGTGTCTTTGTGAGCGATATCCAGTGAGGACATTTTTAGAAAGAAATCTGTATTTTTATACCTGGTTAGGATGTTATATAGTGTATTGCTAATTTTAATTCTTTTATTTTCTTATCCTTTTAGTTTTAGCTCACTATCAGTACAGGTTTAAACATTGGGCTCCCGGATAAGCTGAACTTAACCAGATTTTCTGGTGATAAATTTCAATCCACCAAGGGGGCCCAAACCCGGCAGTGCTCACTACGACTGTTAACTCCTCTCGATGCTCGTATTGGAATAACATTTGCGCTTTGTTTTGCCATAACAACTATTGAATTCCTTCGAAAGGCCTTTTGATTATATCCATAGCAATAGAGGTTTTTTGACGAACACTGAATTACTTGCACACAATCAAGACTTGCAGAAATGCAAGTGCGGCCCTAGGATCGAATTAAAAACAAATTTGTTTCGTTACAAAAAATTTTATATACACTCAGGAACATTGAAAATAGCAACCCAAGAAGGAAGCTAAGTTCAATCGCGAAACTTTGCAAATAAGTACAGCGTTATGTGATATGCAAATGATCCAAGTTTTGTGCCAATACGCATGCTCATACACGCCGAGGTGGCGCTACAATCAGGAAGAGTGTGCTATATAAGCCAGCGCAAATTCGAAGATTCATAAACACGGAGACCACGCACCTGCGAGCTCCACGACCTCTCGAATTATCATGAGCGAATCAAGCGATAATATGGAACTTTCGCCGTCAAAATTTGACCAAGTTTCCGCATGCGAGAAACTTAGAGATACTGTCACAGGAATCTCAGCTCTTCATTTATCGATTCACGGGATGGACGGACGTTCACCCAGCCCCGGAAATTCATTCATGGACTTGTACTACTCTAGCACCCAGGCCATGATCAGGAGAAAGGAGGAGATGGTAAGTGAGCTTAAAACCCTCCCACCATGTACTATCTCTGACTGCCAGGATCATAAGATTCCCTCTACCTCGGTAGAAGAGGAAATTAATATTGTTCCCTCCCCTCCTATTATTGAAAATAAAACTAAAACCAATAGCAAATCTAAGAAAAAATTTGGCAAAAAGCGTAAACAGAAAGGTAAGGATTCTACGGAAGAGTTTATCTTTCCCAAAAAGACGGCCAGACCGATCTCTCCTACCTCTACCCAGGACCCCATAGAAACTAACAATAGTTTCTCCGATCTTGAACAGGATGTTGAGCATCCTCCTCCGATTGAAAAAGTAACTACTGAAGTAGTTACACCTAAGATTTCTCCCCCCACCCTATAATGCTTAAAATCAAAAGAATTTCAGAGAGCAAATTAAGTGCATCTCATAAAAATTCCCTAATTTTCGTAATAGAATTGTTAATGACGTAGTAAAAATGTTCTCCACCGACCACGAAGAATACAGAAACCTTAAACACTTCTTAGAGATGGATAAGGATTTCGAATTTTACATTCTTAAACGCCAAAAAGAAAAACCTATTAAAGCCTTTATTAAAGGCCTCCCTATTTCTTCTAAAATTGATGATATCACAAATGACTTAAAATTAATCGGATTCAATATTGATAGCTGCACGCAACTAATTTCCAAACGAACTAAAAAATCCCTCCCTCTTATTTTCTAATAACTCTACCAAGAAATGATTTCAATAGTAAGATTTTTGACACTAAAAAGTTGGGTTATTTGCAGGTGAAAGTAGAGGGTTACCTCGTTAGAGGAATAACCCAATGCTTCAACTGCAATAACTTCTACCACACAGCCGCGAATTGTTTTATGAAACCAAGATGCCTTAAATGCGGTAAAGACCACGCCACTCGAAATTGTCACATCAAAGAACGACAAGAGAACCCATTTTGTATCAACTGCCAGGACTTCGGTCACTCGGCATGTTATACAAAATGTCCCGAATTCCCCCAACCCAAAAAAGGTTCTGCCTTTTCCGACCCGATTAAAAGAAAAAAAAATTTCAAGCAAATGGGCAAAAGAGGGAATTTCCTTCGCTAACGTTGTTAGCGGAGAAATCCCCAGTCAGATCCCTTCCGAAACCGAAAACCTAACTGCAAATAAAAAGAAAGACTCTTCCAGTGGATTCCTTACCCAAGATAATAACAGTTCAGATTTTTCCCAAGTTTTGGAACTTTTTAATACAATCTCAAACCTCGTAAAGAAAACCCCCAAAATTCTCGACCTTCTATCTAAATTTAAAACAGCAAATTCAGACGAAGAAAAAAACCTGCCTTCTGGCAGAAGCTTTAATGAACAATATTTAAATTTCCTTAAATGTAACTCTTATTTTTCTCCCCTTAACATTTTTAAAATTCTCTCAAATTAATCTAATTTCTCTTTTTTTAAATTTTAAAGTCACTTTCTACTTCAAAGTACATGATTTCAATCTTAAAAGCTCACTGCCATCCTCCAATCAACGATCACTCCATAGCCAACGCCTCCTTCACTGCCATTGGTCCTCATCTTTTGAAGTCACGCCCCTCTCTTCAAGCCCAAGTTTCCAATACCAAGAAAATCAGAGTCCCAGATAGAGGATAGAAGGATGCTGACGCATCCTAGATTCCTGTTTCCCAAAATCATCCGAAAAAGATTCATAAACGTGACGACTACCCGCCGATTGTAGGAAGACTTTGGTAAGCGAAACATGCCAGGTAAACGTGCTAGAAGACATTTCTCACAGTTAAACGAGTTTGAGAGAGGCCTTATCATCGGGATGAAAACTGCAGGCTGGTCGACGCGCCGTGTTGCTGGCCAGGTGGATCGTTCGGAGTGTGCCGTTAGAAATTGTTGGGAGCAGTGGACACGAGAAGGTACCCACGCGCGGAAAACCGGGTCTGGAGCGATCAGGAAGACCACGAGGATCGTGTGGCAAGCACTTGTGGACCCCACAGTGACTCGTTCAACGATACGAGCAGACGTAGCAATTGTTCAACAAACAATTTCTAGATACCTTGCAGAAGCAAATCTTAAATCCAAGCGCCCTTTTCGTGCACTCCCTTTAACACCGGAACATCGGCAACTGCGTCTAAAGTGGTGCCAAGCCAGATCAATGTGGAATGTCACAAATTGGCAAAAGGTTGTGTTTAGTGATGAATCCCGGTTTGTTTTGGGGACAGATGATAACCGTGTACGGGTGTGGAGGCGCCCTGGTGAGCGGTATAATTCCCCCCACACACTGTTCTACGTCACACTGCCCGCATAGCTGGTGTAATGGTCTGGGGAGCCATAGCCGGTCCACTTTAATTGTGATGCGTGGAACCTTAACGGTCCAACGTTACGTTGATGATATTCTTCGACCCCATGTAGGGTGAGTGAGTGAATTTGGGGTTTTATGGCGCAAAAGCCAAAATTGGCTATACTGCCGACCCCATGTAGGACATTTCCTAAATGGTCTCCCAGGGGCAATTTTCCAGCAAGATAATGCTCGTGCGCATACAGCAAGAGTTGCTCAAGACTTCCTACGTCATTTTCAGACTCTTCCATGGCCGGCCCGCTCCCCCGATTTGTCCCCTGTAGAGCACGTGTGGGATCAGCTAAAACGGCAGATGCCATCGTGTCACTCTGTACATGATTTAGAGTTGGCTGTTCAAGATTTGTGGGCCCATCTGCCTCAGGACAACATAAGGTGTCTAATCAACTCAATGCCGGACCGTGTGGCGGCATGTATTGCAGCTGGAGGTGGTCCAACGCGCTATTGAAGTTGCCCAGTATTTGTGTCGTTGCACACCCTGTATTCGTTTGTCTTGTTTTTGAGATCAAGTGAATCTCTCATCTGTGTCATTAAGTGTATTAAATTTCATTTCAATTCGATGCTTTCTTCTTGGGTCGCTATTTTCAATGTTCCTGAGTGTATTTTCTGAAATATTTTGAGGTATTAATTTGGTATTTCATTTAACGTATCTTATTTTGTACTCTGTATGTTTAAAGGCAGTTTAATTTTATGGTGAAATTTGTGAAGGGTTCGAGTATATTTTAACTTGATATATATGTTTACACATCTTTCACTAGTAACTTTCTCCCCATCCCAAAGCGGGGTCACAACGGACATTCCTGTCACCCATACGATGTCCGGTGTTAGCTATCAGGGAACAGGGTTAACAAGAGTTTTTGGTTGGTAGAGAGCCACAGGAGATGCTTCATTTTAGAGATGTGTAGTTACTATAAGTTAAGATAAACGCTTTGGATCCCCACTTTCAGTACTCTCTTTCGAAGAAAATGACCGATTCCTTCTCTTACATTTTATTGAGAAACCCTAAGACGGGGCAAATAAGCCAAAGAAATTCCAAAAATGAATATTTTACTGGAAGAAAACGACCATGCAGCTAGTATATTATATTAATATTATGCTGCCTTTTTGTTCGCAAGAATTATTCAAGTTTTATAAGTATGTATTTATGTTAACAATTTATATTTTTTATTTTGGAGAAAGGTGCGACAAAATTACTAGAGCCGGCCCTGGCAAGTGTTTCGGGGACACACAGTTCAGCGAACACTGTTGATCAAGTGTCAGTCAACTACGCCTACAATGGGCCCGGAAACATCGAGACTAAACCATGAACAGCTGAAACAGAATTAATTGCCTGGTCAGATAAATAACGATTTCTCATTCATCACATCGATAGTCGAGTCAGGATATACCGTTTTCCAGACAAACACACAGTTGTTCTTCCCATCATACACAGCTTGGTTTCGGCTGTATTATGCTCTGGGATCCTTAGTTTTAATGCAAAATAAAATTAAAGCTGCGGGCTATCTAAACATAACCGAGAATCAGTTGCGCCCTTACAAGGCGGGCGTATATCATTCCAATTGGAAACCAAATCTTCTAGCAAGACAACGTCCTATGAACCAAGCCTAGAATTATGTTGGAGGGATTCAAAGAGCACGATGAATTCAGTTAATGTCTTACCCAACAAATGTTAATTCAACAGAGCAAATTTGAGCTTTCTTGGAAAGGCAGCTCAGAGATCAAACACTTTAATTTCAGGGTTAGGGTTTATTTTCCCGGAACTCGCAAGATTTCCGTACTTTTTGTATTCCCGGGAATGGCACGGTACTTGAATAATTTATGAGGTAGCTATTTTTGACTTGACTGTAGATTTAAACCTCGGATATAAATGTTAGTTGACCGAATTGTGGCAATTTACGACCTCGAACCTCCAGGAAGGATGAATTTTCGAAGAGAGAGTAACGCCCACGAATGGTTGGTAAGAATTTTCCCAACTTTTCGTGAGAAAGAGTAAATCAGTTCCTGTCTATCGAACATCGCTTCGACAACTAAAAGTATTTATTTTTTAAAGGAATCTCATTTCGCAGCCTACCAATCTGATCAAAGTTCCGAGATCTTGATTTATGTATATAACGTAAGTACCAATACTATAATCTCCCCCCGGGATACTTGATTAAATCGGCAATTTGAAGAATGGAATGAACCCCTAAACTGTTTGGGGATATTTTAAAACAATCTTGTAACTTAACTAAACCAAATTTTCGTGTGAGATTTTTACATTAATATTATAACAATAGTAGAGCAACATTAGCGAAACAATTGATTTAGCTTCGACTGATTAATTTTCAAACGCATGCGCGCGAGTCAGTAAAGGAACATTAATTTTAGTAATTATTTTAATATGTGATTTTTAATATATAAAATCTTTAATTGAAACACTTTTTCCATGTCGCTAACAATTTTTGCTTTTAGTGCTAAAACAATGATAAATTTCATTAATAGAAAAATTACAACTTTTAATTGGGGAAAGATTTTTCCTTTATGTGTGTTAATGATAAAGTTGGAAAAAAAATTGAGGCGGAAACAGCATCTGCAAAAAAATATTGCGTGACATTTTTTTTGTAAACTAAATAAATTATTTTGCATTTGAATTTCTTTCTTTAGAATAATTATTTGTTCTTTCGAAATATACTTCTTTCTGCAGATTTCGTTACTATAACTACATTTGAAAACTATTAATTAAAACATCTGGGGAATTTCATTGGAGTACAAAGACAGATTTAAAAATTTGCCTGCCTCACAAAATTATACTAATTTTGCAGGCAGCATGGATGAAAATATATTTGATATAACACATATTTACTCTTTGAAACCTATTTCAGTTTAATAAATAGTTACATGACATACATTCCTAATACAAATGTTTCAAAATCAAAAAATTAATCAGTCGAAGCAAAATCAAAAATTGAAGAAAAAAACCCAGCATTTTTTAAAATTTCATTAATATTAGTTAAAAATAATTTGTTTTAAAATATTTTGGTGTATTTCCAAGAGCGACAATTACATTCCCGGTAATGGAAAAAACCGGGAAATCAGAAACCCTAATCGGGATACCTCGACTTTTGCGAGACCCCTGCTTGGGTATTTGGTACAACCATCCTCCAGTCTTGTGCTGATTTAAGCTCTTTTCGGGCCCTGGGCACAGATCTACAGGCCCTCTTGGCACTGGCGGATCGAAATTTATAACCAGAAAATCTGGTTAAGTCCAACTTATCCGTGCCCCTGGACAACGGATAAAACGGCACTGCTCCAGTCACGTACGAAGAACTTGAGGCATCCATGCCAAGGCGAGTTGCATGTTTTGTAGGCTAAAGGTGGTGTAACGCGTTATTGAGTAGGTGTGCATAATGCTTGGGCTCGACACAGTGCATACTTTGCATCACTTAAAGCTGCTGTAGATTAAAACGAAAATTTATAGTTTTTTCCGGAAATAACTTTGACTATTAACTTTTCCCTCTGTCATTTAACATTAGCAATCATATAGCAGCAATATTTCTTTAAAATTATAGCTATAGAATACATGCGAGAAATTCACAGGGAATTTTAGAAAAAGATTTGAAGTATAGAATTTTATTTAATTAAAAAATCCAGACATAAAAGCAAACACTGTAAAGGGGTGTGAGGTGCTGGCTGAAATATTCCAAATAAATTAGAATTGTATTCATAATGTACCAAACTGTTTCCTGTGATATCTGTGACTTAATTTTCCCAGTGTTTTGTCTGTTTCGCTTCTAGATTATATATATATACATACATCAAAAATAACTTTTACTTTATAGTATATATACATATACTAATACAAATATATACTTTTTTAATTTTTAAAAATATTTTGAATGAAATAAATGTTTATTCAATGTAATGTACATTCATGGCAATAAAAACAGTAAATGAAACACAAACTCAAAACAACATTTCAGTGTAGTTTATTTCAATGACTTTCCAAAAATTTTCTATAAATATTTTATTATAAATTAAAATAAATTATATATATATATATATGGTTTTCTAATCATAACCTAATAACATATCGAACATGCAGGTCAAATTGCTGCAAAATTTACTTTTTGAAATTTGTATTTCATCTTGTGTTGCCCCAAAATAGTAAAAACAAGTTGAAGAGGTGATGATAGAATGATTTTTAGAAAATATGGCAATAATGAAACATCTTTGTGAAATATAATTTATCGAACTTTAAAGGGGGAAAAAATGTATAACCAATTTAATTGCCAAATCAATTTTAAAATAATTTGATTTATAATTTGCCAAATTCACATTTTTTTAAAACATTAAAATTGCAATTCATTCAGCATAATAAAGAATTGCAAAATAAATAAATAAATTTATTTTTAGCATAATATGAACTTGTATCTCAGAATATTTACACCAATGCTTCATGGTGTGGTGGTGGGAGAGGACTGCAAAGCAGTAGGCTGCAATATTAAAATTTAGATTTACGAATAAAGGCACCTTTTACACACCTGAAAAGTTACCACTTGCATTTGTTTAGAACTAATTGCATAAACGAAGCAATGAGTAGAAAATAATACAAGTTCCACCAACATCCAAAATATCCATTTACCAAGTCAACCATCTAATGAGGTATTTACAGGTTAGGAAGGATCAAAGTGGAATCCACACAACATAAACAATTCTTGTTGAAAAACATATTCTTCTCATTTGCAGGATTGGGTTCGTCACAATGTAACCCTTGAAAAAAATCACCAAATTTAATAAAATCAGGTTGTGTATGTACATCTAGCTGAAAAAGTTCATCACCCAGAAAAGACATTTTACACATCATTTGTTTTAGTTGCAACTTCTTTTATTACTTTGTAATAAATTTGAAGCAGTATTCAGCTCTAACTAGACTTCATGGAAAAAGAACCCTGAGCTACATATAACAGTTTTCCCATCAAAGTCTTGTTTGGGTGTGCAAATGTTTCACTATTTTTCAATCTGAAAAACACAAAGAAAATATTTTGAATAAATTAATTAGTAACAATTCATCAACATTTATAGTTGAATTCTATGCAATTAATTTTTGATAGATATATAAATATTTCACTTATTTTTTTTCTTTGAATGACACACACATTTAAATATTTCACTACTCTTTAACCTTTTTACAGTAAAATGTTCCCAATGGGGAATATCAAATTAAAAAAATGTATTTAAAAATTAAATACACACACACACTCACTTATAATAAACATTTAAATTAATCATTTTTACTACTTTACTTATTATTTAATCTAACTTTACTGTATTCCATTTTTGAATTTTGTGTAAAAGTACAGGAAGAAGTGATCAATGTTTGCAACTAGGTACACCATGAAAATTATATATAATTTCACCTGATTTTTAAATAACCAATATCTCTTGACTGATTCATTAAAAAGTAAAACATGCAAAAAATAAAATGTAATTTATCTATCTGAATCCAGTACATAAAAGGTATCCATCATTCATAATTTTCATACTTTGCTTTATATTCAATATATATAAAAAAAAATTTTTATACACACTGATAAATAACTTCCCCCACATAAATTATTTTTAACAGTTGATAATTCACATGGTTTACGCGCATTATGTGGGTTTGTTTGCTTAGTATACAAGGTGATGTTATGTGACCAACGAGAGGAAATTTGAACTCTCGACAGATTTAACGCGCGCGTGCATCGCTCCCCTACTTAAGAGGTACAGGGCTCGAACACGTGACGAGGCCAGCCACAATCCGAAACCTTGACCACTCGGCTACCGCGGCCGTCACTTTGATGCGGAAGCTGTAGCTAACTGATCATAGCATATATCTCGTGAATGGCGATATTTTTATCCAATCGTGTGTTCGAGTCTTGTTTCCACTCGACTCACTGTGACTGAATGCTTTTAACGTCACACTTCAGAGCAACAAGGTGAGGAGAGTTGGCACCCCACTATTCAAGGTTCCACATCACATCAATGTGACAACTTTCGACTTCAACAATGCAACGTGCATCGAAACCGTTACAAGATGGGTCTTCAACGGCACCATAACTTCTAAGAAAACAACACTAATTACGAGCTCGCGATCATGACCACTTGACTCAATAAGGTATACTCATCATTGTAAAAGGCAGATAGATGCACACTAAATCAATTGAGGATTAAAGCTATAGTTTAAACTACGTATTTTGCAAAGTATTTGGCCATAGTTAACAGACCTTTGCATCGGGAAGAAATAGGCGGCCAGAAAATGTTCAAACAATTCATGAAATTTGGTACACTAAGTTATCTTTTTGCTTGGTATTCAGAATTCATATTTCTTGTTTTGATATACATGGTATACATATCTATATATAAAAACTTATTTTCCGATTCGCCAAAAAATTCTTGAATCTGTGTGTGTGTATTTACTTCAATCTAATGTGTCTTTTAGTATTGCTATAATTATAAAATGTTTGAGGTTCTATCCTCAAGTTGGGCAAGGTCAACTAAGCCTTTCATTCCTCCTGCAGTGAGTCTATAAATGAGTACCAAGCTTGTTTGGGGACATTAACACTGGAAAATCTCGCTTCAGACTGACCACCCGATTGGGACATCTGCTCATGCACCTCAGGGCCTAATGGTCCTGTACACTGGGATGGGCATAGTAGGCTCTGGCCCTCATGGGCTGTTGAACCACTGAGTTTGAGTTTATAAATATAAAATATTAAAAAAGACACAGAAATCATGGAGTTACACAGAACATTGCATTTTTTCTCTTGAAACAAACATATATTTTAAAAACACACATATTTTTTAATCACAATGAATCAATATGAAAAGTTAAGTCATTTTTTTCTTGTTTAAAGATTTTTTTTTTTATATATTTTCAAAATAACGTTTTTGGGGTAACAGAAAAAATTTAATACTCAAGAATATATAATTAAAAAGATCACTCTGTATATTTATATTACAAAATTGCTTAGTTATTTAGTTGATATTCTTTATATCTTAAAAAGAGTATTATTATTAATGGTTTTTTCATTAGATTAAAGTTAAACAGAAATATAATTTTGCTAAGATTAGCTATTGTTTCATTCAGTACTCAAAATTCACTCTTCTCATACACCTAAAATAATCCTCAAACTAATAGTTTTCATATGATTATATGACAATCAACAGTATTGGTTTTTTTTTTTTTTTTGGAAAACAATTTTTTAAATGAAAGAGATTGATGAACCAAAACAATAGAACCTAAAGTACGGATATCATTACCTATTTATTTCAAAACAGAATTAGAATTTTCATGTTCCAGTAAATACTAGAAAACATTCCAAATGCTATTATAAAACTGGATCAAAAACAGGATGTCCTGAGCATTTAGATTCTCAGCAACATGATCATTTCATATCAGTTATATGAATTAATCCTACTGGAAATGCAAGCACATAGCACCTTTAATCATATAAATTATGTGGAACGCATTCCTTTGATCTAAAGAATCCACATCTCATCAAAATAATCTGCAATAAACTTACAATTGTTATAAATTTAAAATAGACAGAGCTCTTGGACAAAGTATATGTAAATAAAAAACAAGTATTTAAGATGTTTTCCAGAAAATGAAACACTTATACTTGTTAAATCCATAGAATAGTTTTCAAGGCGTAATAGCCTTTGTTGTTCCAATATTCAAGTCAATCAATTTAAAGTTATAGAAAAAAGCAAAATACTGATATGGGAAATCAGCTATTAATATTCACTAATATTTTTATTGCTTTGTACTTCATGGGATTCACATACTTCGAAAGAAAAAGCAAATATATTTATGCAAAAAGTAAATAAAACTTAAAACATAAAAAAAATCTACAGTTTAGGTAATTTTTTTGTTTTAAATCAACCAATCAAAAAAACCCAATACATATATATTGAGAGAAAGAGAGATAAAAAATACAAGTAAATTAAAAATATATCAAAATGAAAAAATTTTTAAAACTTAGTAATGATCTTCCTGGTTTTTTAAATCAGACTGAAGGGAGCAAAACAAAGTAGACCTTTTTTTTTGTAATACAAACTTTCTATAAGATATTTGAGTTAAAGAAAGTTGAAGCAATTTAAAGAATAAAGATGGAAAAATAAATATATGAATTAAATGTTCTTTGGTCTCAACCCCTCTCCCCCCAAAATTTTATAAATACCATTATAACTTCACAACTAAATCAGTAATTTGTTTTTGCCTAAATGCTTTATTCTACCAAAGTTACATTCTAAATTCACAAACTTAACTTGGAGCTGAAATAATACCAACAAAACATGATTCACTCTAAAATCTACAGATGTACATTTCACAGAACTGTCCATTTGAAAGAACTCTATGCTATAAAGAAACTATTGCATATTCATCCAGCAAACCACATATTTGTATAAATTTATGTAAATCTCTTTAATATGACATTAAAAATGTTTTTCTTCAAATGATATGTAAGCATTAAACCCATTAAGAGTATTACTTCTGATCAAAAGAACTTTATCTTATTCACCTAGTTCTACTAAACATTTTGGTTCGATAGTATAAATGTATATAAGTTCAACATAACTATACACAAAGTTGTAGGTTACAACATGTACAAATATTACAACAATTTTAAATTAGATGAATTCTTATATTCCACAATTTTGATTAAAAGAATCATAGAAATCCACACTAAGTGAAACAAAATACATATACTTGTTGTAACTGATAGTTTCTTTTGAAAATAATAACCTTAATTTAAGATTTTTAATAAAATTAATATTGGAAGTCTATTACCAGGTCTTAGTAGCACTATGTTCATTTTAATAGCAATTTTACTAGCAGCTGGTGATTGAACAATTGACACATTTAATACTCGAGCAACTTACAACGATACATCCAATTGCATACCAATGTATGTTTTCACTCAAATGCCGCCTATAACTCATTTTAAGAAATTTGGAAGTAAGAAATGAGCACCAAACAAATATTATACCCAATGCAAATGAAGAAATACCGACTACTGAAACAAATCTACTTTTATGTTTATCACATTTCATAGTAAGCAATGCCAGTTTTTAACTCATTTCGGCCCCTGGGTGAAGAAATCCCTTTGCATTGGAGAATTGAAATTTATAACCAGAAAATCTGGTAAGGCCAGCTTATCAGGGTGCCTGCCCCAATGGATAAACCGGCACTGTATGTAAAGTTATGCAAACATTGCTACAGAACTGCTCGTGCATTTCACTGAAAGGTACATATGCCAATTTTTATTTTTTGTAGTGTATATTTTGAGTTATTTTTTTACCCTGAATCCCACATCATTAACTAATATCTTCCACACAAAATCTTATACTCGACACAAATTAATATACTAACATTTAAAATCCTGGGTGAAAAAAAAGAGAAAAAGTGCTTAAAATACTCTTTAAGTAGCTGAAACATCCATAAGTAATATTAGCTCCATAAGCATACTTCGTCCAGTGTTTATTAACATATACATGTACAGTTATAAAAAAAGGCAGTTAACTATCAAATTCTTATCACAGAAAAACAAAATTAGTATCATTCTTAATAACTCTTAAGGAGCAATAAATTATGCTAAATTGCTAACTTCGAAAACAGTATTTTCTCATCATGGATGTTATTACTCTTTGTCTACATAAATAATCATAAAATAAATTTTAATTTCATAAAATTTTTATTTTTAAGTTTCCTAGATGAAGATTAAAATATGTTCCTCAAGTTACATGCTTGTCTAAGAAATTTTAATGATACAAAATTTTACAATTTATTCATGCGACAATTTTCAATCATACATAGCTTTATTATCAATATAAAAATTAGTTGATCAAAAGTATTTTCTAACAAATTTAGTTCAATTTTTGTTTCATTCATTTGCATCTGATTTATTTTGTTGCCTCCCCCCTTCATATATAATAACATTCATCCTTTAACTGAAGAAAAAGAAAGATTTAACAAATTACACGTGGGAAACATTTTAGTGTTTTTTGCAGTCTGTCATTAGAATGTGAGTCATGTAAAAATATGAGAGTTGTACATTGGTCTCCAAAAAATACCTGCTACATACATACACTCAGGGTGAAAAGAACCTGCATGCATTGTGTTAACAAGTTAAATTAAAATAATCCCAAGATACAGGAATAATCTTCAATATTTTTTATTCTGAGCATTTTAGAAATATGGATTTATTCATTTCTTTTATCAAATTCAGTTACTGTATCTTCACATTACATCAGTGACATTTAAGCCTTGATAATTTGACAAAGTAGAAAATTTCAAGTAATGATACAACTCTAATACCAATATAGAAATGAGTTTGATATTTAAAAAGTGGTTAACTGACATCTATTATTACATTTTTAATTGTACATTATCGCTAAATTTTGATCTAGAAGTCTAGGTATATATAATTTGCTTTTATTGTTTGAAAGATGAAAACTAATTTAACAGCTGTTTAAAATTCAGAGCATCATTTGGCATTTTATCACCAATTTTGGTAATTATTGCTAGGCTACAAGATTTTCTTGTTTTTTATCATAGACAGCAAAGAAATAGAAACTTTTTAAAATATATTTTACAGGTTGGCAAAAGGTTTAAAATCAGTAGTACCAACATTCACTGGTTAATGTAAAAAAAAAAAAAAAAAGCCAAATATTTTTTCAAAATTCCAATCATATGACTTTTATAATTGCGTTTTTATTACTATAACAGATGAAAAGATTTGACTTTACAATTTGATTAAACTTTACATTTAATTGCTTTGATAATGACAAATTTAACTTTGCATTAATTTTTTTCTATAAAGTTACTGTATATAAACACACACATTCTGCACTACCACATATTTTGTACATCAAATACATAATTCCACAACGATTTTCTTTCAGAGTTTAATTTTCTTCCATTTTCACTATTCACATAGCACTACATTTCTGGTATGCTGATACTTTCCTTTTAATACTTATTTTACTGAATGTTATCTTAAAAAGTACTAAACAAACATGAAATACTTTAAAAATATATAAAAACTAACCCATTTTTCTCAAGTCTCATCATCTTCTTCTTCAGAAGACCCATCAGACGATCCAGAATCCTCATCACTATCATCTTCATCTAGGCCAAAATCAGACATTCTAATCAACAGCATCTCATCAGATGAGTACAAACATTTCTTGCACTTTTCAATCCGACATAATTTAACAGAACAATTTTTCATGTGTTTTTTTATTAAATGCTCATGCATATTTTCTGTAACAACATTACAGTCTTTACAACGCTTTGGACCTGATTCTTCAGCAACTTTTTTGGTAGGAGGTTCAGATGAGGAATCATCAACAGGACGTTTAGCAGAGCCACTGTGTACATTATACACATGGCTCTCAAATAGTCTATAAAGAGTAAAAGTAGCAGTACAGACAGTACATTTATAAGAAAGATGAGCAGGCTTAAGAGTTACTTTATGAACCTGAGTCATGTGAGATACTAATTTATATGTAAAAACAGCACCACAAATGATACATCTTCCCCCGTCTTGATTTTTATTTGCCATTTCCTGCATATTGGTAGTAACTAATCCATGAGCTCCAAGTAGATGTCGCTCAAGTCCCTGATCTGTAAAAAACCTCCATTGGCATTTCTGACAATTCAAAGGAGGTCTACTCACAAGCATTTTTGGATGAATTTTAACTTTGTGTACCCAACTCATATGTGTCCGTAATTCCTCGAGATCTTTGATATAAGAATCACAAATTTCACACACAACAAAAGTATTCCCAGAACTGCCCTTCACAACTTGTGATGGAGGAGTATTAAGTCTTTGATAAGGAGCAGCAGGTCTGATTTGCCTTAAATTCATATTAACTGGCAGTCTAGCTTGTGGTTGGCCTAATAATCCACTAGATCCGGCCATGTTAGTAAATAGAGCAACAGGTTGAGGAGGACCGGGTTTGGGTGAAACAGTTCGATTTGAAGCAGTAATAGGAGTTAAAGTCACATTTCTTATTCCTCCAATAGAGGTTGTTCGAGGAAGGATGGAGGCTCTAGAAACGGGAGTAATCGATATACCTGAAGAAGCCAAATGTGATGCTGTTGATGTAATAGTGGTATATGGAGGTCCACGTCTTTGTATCTGACCCCGTATGGCTGCTTGAATCCCTCTAGGAGGAGGATATCTTCCAACAGGTAATTGTTGGATTGTTGAGCCCCTTGGTCTTGTTATTACAATACCAGGAGGAAGTTGTATACTGGATGCTCCTGACATAGTTAAACCCGGCTGACTTTTCATTAACTGTTTCATAAGATTGGGATTTTTTGCTTCCTCAAAAGCATTTGGAAATGATAATTTACTTAGGACAGATGCAAGTTTTTTCCTTGCATAGGCACTATTTGGTGAATTATCTTCCGGCACTGATGGTCTATTTTTGGCTGAAGCTGAACTTAACAAGAGCCTTCGATGACCAATAACATCAGCTAAAGTAACTGGTTTGGTTGTAACTCCAGGAAACTCAAAATCAAAAGGTGGTGCCAAATTCTGGGAAGGTATAAAATGTTTTCGACAGCGATTCATATGACCATTAATTTTTGTTTTTAAATTAGTTTGGAAAGAACAAAAAATACATTCATAAAAAGGTATATCTGCCTCTAATACAGCCTTTTTCCCATGCATAGCTTCATAATGAAATTTAATTTCCCCAGGGTCTCTAGTTAAAAAGGTGCAAAAATTACACTTGAATTCCCTTCTTGGACTTAAATGTGGTGTCAAATAGTGTCCATCCATAACAGATTGTGATTCAGTCTTAAAATTACAATGACGGCATTGACGTATTCGAAAATTAAATGCAGCATTAATTTCTTTTAATTCATTATGTCTCTTTTCATGAAATTCAATAACTTTTTCTAAATCTTCTTCAGTAGCTTTTTTTGATTTTAACTGTTTCATTTTGGAGCGTTTCATATCTCGATGATACCATTCCTGAACTCTACTGCCACCTAAATTTATTAAAAATTGTCCTACTGAACTCTGAAAGAAATTTCTCTTTGGAATCATACTGGCCCTAGGTACAGTAGAATTATCTCCATCAGCTTTCTTTTCTTCACCTTCAAGTTTTGGGAATTCATCACTTTCTTTAATAAGCAATGGTACAAGCAGTGAAGGACTTTCAATAATGACTTCATTTTCAGTTAAGAATAAGGTACCTGTATGTGGAAACTTGACTGGTTTGTACTCACCAGCTTTAAAATTGCTTATTTTTTCTTTCAAAGAATTATAATATGGAAATCCTGCTGAAAGACTAACATCTTGATTTAAAGTACTAGGAAAATCAACAATATTGGTTCTAAGTTCAGATTCATCATCATTTATTATTTGGATTTCAGAGTCACTTTCATCATCCGACTTTTTCCCATCAATATTTATTATTTCTATATCCACATCATTACTAGATTCATTAATTTTCTTATTTTCATCATTATTGTTTTTCTCAATTTTTGCATTGTCCAATTTCTGATTTTTTTCATGATCTTGATCTTTATTTGAACTAGAAGAATCTTCAGATTTTTCTTTTTCATCTTCAATTATTTCTATTGAATTATTCAGAATATCAGATATATTTTCAGATTCTTTATCAGTTGGAATTGCAACAGAAAGAATAGGTACAGGTAATTTATCATAAGAATCTTCTGTACTTGTAGCGTCTACAGTGTAATTTTCAACACTTTCATTACTGTTTTCATTATCACCAGTACTTCCAACATGATTTAATTTAGCTTTCTTTACTAAATTTTCAGAGTCCTTCATATTATCAAGTTCAGAGGGCTTTCGCTTTTCACCCACCTTTTCATCTTCAGAATGATTTGATACTTCAGTAGGCGATTTTTTGCCGTTATTTTTACTATTTATGTTTACAGAATCATT
Source organism: Trichonephila clavipes (assembly GCA_019973935.1). Classification (NCBI taxonomy): domain Eukaryota; kingdom Metazoa; phylum Arthropoda; class Arachnida; order Araneae; family Nephilidae; genus Trichonephila; species Trichonephila clavipes. The sequence continues at coordinate 87,101 of BMAU01016332.1, read as the reverse complement.
GTCTGAACTTGACTCATCTGCTTCACCATTAACAACTGGGGAGTCATTTGATTTAGCACTACGAAGTCTTTGTGATCTACGACCATTAGAACAATTTACGTCTTTCATTTTGGAGTTTGGCACATTTTCTAGAATTTTACCATCTTCTTTAATTTGCCATCTTTCATCGGGTTGAAAATCAATGCATGGTTTACCCTTATTGAGTTCTACATCATCTGTGTGGCAGGTTTTTTCCAATTCTGGTTCAGAAGCCTTTCCTCCAGAATCTACACAGCTCATGGCCCAAGCTGAAAAACAATGAAATGACAGTTGGTTCAATTCAAATAACACATAAAGAACATCCAATAATTTAAAAAATAAGCAAGTTGGTTCCATTCCCGATAAGACAATGCATCCACACGCATACATAAAGTTTTGTTAGTTAATATATGTTTTCTCCCCCCAATTGAAATGAGGAGGAACATGATTACAATTAACTACCAAGCATCTACACAAGTCAATATTATCTAGCAGTACTTCACCTTTAAGTTTAAGAAAACTGTTATACTGCATAAATGCACACACACAAAATGAATGAATAAATCAGCATGTAATAAACATATATAGAAAGGAAATGATAAAACTTAATTTTAACATTTACTAGGTATCAAAAAATTACTACCACATATTTAACAATTTACAAAAAAATCCATGACAAATATTAAGTACATGAGCGATATGACATAAAAGTTATTTTTGCTAAAATATGTAACTTTTCAATGGCCATAATATAAAGTGATATGTAACATATAAGCTAACACTTTTGATTAAATAAATACTACTTTTGTAGCAGTAATTTATATTGGAAATCCTTAGAGGGGGATTAGTATTTAATACACAGGAGGAAGATATGAATTTATACAAGCCCTTTTAATAACGAATTTTAAAATTAGATTTACAACCTGGGGGCACAGACAGGATATAAAAATGCAATGATTGTAAGATCACATATATCCCCTCACAAAATTGTAATTTTTCAATTGATCCTCTCCAGACTCGTTTACACTATGAGCTGGTGTTATACCAGTTTGAAAAGCGAGTTTGATTTTTGTTACCGCTTTGGAGCAGGGCAAATGGGGCAAAAAAGCAAGTATATTTTTTAACTTTCCCATGATGCATTGAGACCGAGATTCATTTGTTCAAATATATTCGAAGAATCTGCACGTTGGACGACAGAAGAAATTAAAAAAGATATTAAAAATAAAATGTTAAGTTAAAAATAATTTTTTTTTTAAAAAAAGAAAAGCAAGAATGCAAAAAATTAGTGATTTTTATTTATAATTTGACAATATATATTGAGTATTGAAAATATATTACATAAAAAATATCCCAATGGATGAAAAATTTACACTCAAATTAAACAGTAACATTGAAAAATAACCATTTTTAACTTCATAATAAATCATTCGTTTAAAATTATATCATCAAAAGTAATATAAGAAAAGTAATAAATATGAATGCAGAATAAAAATGTAGAGATTTTATTTTTTGACAATATCAGATAAGTTGAAAATATTTGAAACCTAATATAGAAATATTCCAATGTGTGAATTAATTTTCAATGCTACTGTATAATTAGTTTGTGTTAAGTTTAAGAGTTATAAATTTTATCTTCATGATAAATAAATTATAAATTTAAAATTTTACTGTCATACATTTTAAATCTACATCTCTTTGCCTAACCAAAGTAAGAAACTAGAAGGCGAAATAAACTAATTTCTTTCTTTTTTTTCTGACAATATCTAACAAGTCCAAAATATGTTTGTAATAAAAAACCCCCCTTGTATTTACCATTTTTAGTGCCATAATAAATAATTATTATAAATAAATAAAATTACAATCTTCTAAATTTATTATCAAATTTTTTACTTCTCTGCATTTTTTAGCACAATAGAAAAAATACATATTTTCGAGTCCAGGATCTGATTGTAAATTAATTTTGTCTGATCATCCATCGTTAAAAACAAACAAAAAATATGTGAAGCAACATGGCTTCTGAATAAAGCAATAGCGAAGATTCTGGACAATAATCGTTCTCAACATTCTGGATGTTTCCATGGTTATACTGTTTCATCACATTAATCTTTTAACCAATCACCAGATTCTCATGTAAACAGGCTGGGGGAGAAATACCGATAAAAGCTGGTTTTTCTCTCCAACCCCAATTTGACGGGAATCTACGGGTTTGCATGTAAACGGGGCTAATGTAGATTTTTCTTGCTTGCTTGATTGAATATTAACGTAGCACCGTTCAGCTACACGAGGGCTTTTGGCAACAGACCACGTAATTTTGAACCATGGTCAAGTGACGTGGACAACACTTGTGAGCTGGCACCCCCTCTCCTAACTACCATACCAACGGGAGGACGTTTCAGCTCTCGACAGATTTAACGTGCATTGCTGCCCTACACGGCGGGTCTTTAGTGGTACTGGGCTCGAACTCGTGACAAGGCAAGTCACTAGATTTTTCTTGCACCTAATTTCAAAAACAACTTAGAGGTTATTCCGAGTAAAGTGACCAGTGAAATAGTAGCAGAAAAATTTTGCATGGAAACTGTTGAGTTTGAAAAACTGATACTCAAATTAATCAAACTCAAAATAAGAGTTTAGCTGTATTATAAGTAAAAAAAACAAGTTAAATTAGAATGTAATTTGTTTGAAAGCTGAAACACAATAGAGCCTAAACAATTTAAGAATCAGAGATATACTTTGACAAGAATATAATGGTTTAAAAACTTTGTGGCCTATACTACTGATGGTGATCCCAAATGTGAATGATACATACAGGATTTATTGCATATTTATTTTACTAGCTGCCTGATACATTGATGATATTAAGATATTATGAGAATGCTAGCATGAATCTATATGCAGAATGCAATAAAAACAGTAAGTTTCATAAGGACAAAAAATTTTCCGTTTGCTTGCTTACTGTACAAAAAACTCTACTACCTGCACAGCCTTTATTAATTTGAGGAATTTAGACAGGACTTTCTTTAGAGATAAGAAAAGTCATTGAATGACAATTTACCCAGATCCCCTCTTCAGCAGCAGTTGTTGATAAAATACAGGAAATTATTTACCATATATTTCCATCCTAGATAATTATACTATAAATTTAAGTTAATTTCCGTGATCTCAACATTAAGCTGATTTTCCGTCAGGTACACTGATAATGGTTCTTATTAAGTGCTCAAAGAACAAAAAAGTAACTATCCAAATTAGTTTATAAAAAACACAACCATTTTTTGCTTATGTATCAACAGCTTTGGCTATCAAAACTATTCAAAATCTTTGCGATAAAAAGAATATTGATTTTCAAGACGTTTCCAACATTGTATTTCCAAGAAATAGAATTCAGCAGTGTGTAATTTACCAATTAAATTTCTGAAAAATCTTGCCCTAGAAAAAATTCCAACAGTATATTTGATCAAAAATTTTTTTTACAAGTCTAGATAGAGATCATTCTTTTTCAATTTGGATCCTAATCTGACACATTCCCCCCCCCAAGGTATTTACTGTGTATTTCTCCCTTCATTCAAGGTCATAGATCAACAACACAACATAGCTCATATCCATTGCCATGTTCTAGGAAGGCACTCTTCTTACATTTTAAAAAAGGGATGAAAATAGAAGGGAGAAAGTAATCTTTAGTTTAAGTATTGTGTCGCATGTTTTTTCAGCTTACACAGCCTTTTTAAAATGTGCCAGAAAAGCATAATTCAAATTGGCAATCCTTTTAAAAACTTGAATACAAATAATAGTAAAAATATATAAATTGATTAATAATGCACCTTTAAGAAAATCTTTCTTTCTGGATGATAAAAAAAAAAGCATCATAGTACTCTGTGTGTGTGTGTGTGTGTGAACATGATTTTCTTTCCATCTGGCTTTCACTTGATCAATATTGATTTTTTTTTCATATAATCTAATTAACAAAACCTGATTGCAGTAAACTAATACCTGGCTTCATTCTATACCCACACTTTTACCTTAAATCATATTTTTCAAATTACTCTACAAAGTGATAATTTATTTCTATTTTATCTAATGTGCAATTACCAGATACTTATTATTTTTTTATGAAATTATTTTATTAGCTTAACTGTTATTGATTCTCATGTATTTTTTTCATGCTGATTTCAAATCGGTAGAATTTTTGTAATGTAAATAATTTTATTTATAACCTGAAAAATCCATGCTAAAACAAGCACAATAGAACAGTGATGACTGATTGTTGTATCAATTTATGAAAAACCCTATTTTTCCAACCAATTAGAGAGCATTAGTGATGAAGGATTAGAAGTTAACGTGCAGCATATTTTACTGTATTGAAAGCAGTTGTGTGTTGCAATTTGAAGTGTGCGAGGAAAATATTTAAAATATGGCTAAATTTTCATTTCTGCTTTATACTTTTGAATGCAGCAGGTTATTCTATGTACCATATTGCTGTTGAAGAACCATGTGGTCTTTCGACTGTCATGAGAATATTGAAAAGATATGCTGAAAAAAATTCTGTTGCAAACAGGAAATGATCTGGGTGACGAAGAAAAACTTAACCTGAAGACAGAGATTTTACTTTTACACAAAAGCTTAATTCATCACAAATGTTAAATAGACTTTGACATTGAATATGAATGAGTGTTTTGCTCCAAACTATTACTGACCCATTTTTAATGCAAGAAGCAATTGGCACGAGAAAGATAATTCATTATGGACAATTAAAGACTGGAAAAAGGTAACATTTATAGTGATAAATGTCACTTTTGTATTTCAGGTAACCAAAGATGCTCCCACTAGAAATTCAGCCCTCAGTGTTCGAAGCTCACAGTAAAGCATCTGATGAAAGTAATGATATGCAGCTGCATGTCTTTTTGTGGCTTTGGAAGATTTCACAGTGAAAGCTAGGGATTACATTCAAATACTACAAAATAAATTGCTACCAACAGTGGAAAATCTTTTTCGGGATCAGTCATTGATTTTCCAGGACGATAATACTCGGTAACACAGTGCAATGGTAACATGATTTCATAACAAAAAGTTAGGCAAAAAAAATGAATGAGTTCAGGACTTTTTTTGTAACCACTGTTCATCAAGGGGTTAATCAAAGCTATCATTTATATAAGAATTATAAATGGAAAGGGAACCAAAGTACATGACAGAGGAAATGATACGTTTTAACTTGCTGAAGCTGAATTTACTCAATATCATAGTTAGATAATATTAAAAAAATGATTAATAAAACTATGATTCAAAAAAATTCTTAAGTTTCAAGGTTAAAGACAGGACATTGAATCACAACTCTTCACATTAAAATATGTCAATTTACTCATTCTTTTAAAATGTTTGAAATTAAAAAATTTAAATTTACACGAGACTCTCCAATAATAAATGTTGCATTTCAATGCTACACACAACCTACTGGTAGTTTGTAACTTTGAACCATAATGGGTAACACCACAGCTGACACCCTACTCTTCAAGCTTTCAGATCACAAAAATGAGAGGATTTTGAAATTCAATGTGCATCAGCCCAGCTACAGGGTGAGTATTAATGGTATCAAGACTAGAACCCTCAACTCAACATAAATAATGCCATCACAAGCTTGTATGATGACCACTTGACTAACATAGCCCTTGATTTAATTTAAGATGCTGATCAAACCCTATATTTAAGTTCAGAGGACAAACAGGGTGGAATATGTAATTTCAAAAGCCAGAAAATAAGAACAAATTCAAAGGACAAGCAGAATACGACACCCTACAAAACTCTTTTCACAAACCTTAAAAAAGTTACCATATACAGTCAGAGTTCAATGGCAGATGAAAAATATTGTTTTATACTAAACATTTAAATTTTCGGATCAATCCATCCAATTATGTACAAGTGATTATTTAAAAAAATATCAATAACATTTTCATTTTCTAGGAATCAAGCAACTTTTCCAAAATGTTTCTCTTGTACATTTAACTACCTCTGTGATTATCAAAGTTAAATATCTTTGCTGTTTGAAACTAAATTGTTCAATTAATACAAATGTGAATTTCTAATGGATTTTAAGATCAATTACGTTCATGAATACATAAAATGAAGAATTTCCACACAAATCAAGTGGCAACAGTAGACAAGCATAAATTCTCACATTGGCGTGCCCACTTAAGTGACACCCTCATTACTTGACAGATACAAAATTACAATATTCATTGCCAATAATCCATGCACAGCTTCATAGCGCAGCATTAATTAAAAATCAAAGCCATGCAAATTTCAACTATTCAAAATGCAAAGAATGATTTTTTTTATTCTCATTATTTCTAGTATATATGCAAATAACACACAGAAAATGCTCAAATTTTTTGCTATATTTTTAAAGAAGTTTTGCTATATATAGCCATTTTAATTGCTATTAAGTCTTAAATTTTTCAGAAATTATATATATATAGCTACAATACACCTCTTATTTAAGATAAGGTGTCAAAATATGTGGCTTGCAACAATCATTTGTGTAGCCCACAGAATGAAGAGATTGCAAAGAAAAACTTAAAACATTCACTATATGTTTGATAAGATGAAAAAGATTAACAATTACTGAAAAATCCCTAAACTTTCAAGTTGCATTTTTTAATTTTAAGGTATATTCGCTGTATAACAAGCACCCCCTTTTTTACGAAGTAACCTGCAATGTATGTTAGCAGTGCTATTATGTTTTAAAGCTATTTGTTCGAGGTATTACCCCAAGATTTTAAAAATAGTTTATTTCTAGGAAAACAACCCTTTAAGTTCAAAAGGTATTTCGATATTTGTAGAAGTCTCAGTTTTTTTTATGTATATCTCTTTTATTTCATTTTTGAATCCGTCATTTTTTAGGTTAAAAATGCACATATGCTGGATTTTATGGTACTTTTTTTTAGCACTTCATATTTACTATGAATACATCAAAATCCAAGATCTGCAAAACCAAACATTGAAATTTTCAATTAATATGTGAAGTGGCATTTTTTTTTACTGTGAAATAAGTAATAGAATATTCTCTGCTTGATATATGATATTACTATTAGTGTACCAAAATTGTACAGCATTGACAGTCATTACGAAAAATATAAATCAATATATGACAATTACAAAGGATTAGTGAGACAAGGAAAAGTCTGTTTTCTAAAATAATAAAAAGCGAAGCTACACAATGCGTTACTTCTTGTTAGAGTTGATACAACTAAATTCTTTACATCTTTTACAAAAGTGAATTTATATAAAGGAATGACTAATCAAAGCTGCAGAAAATATGTGTACCCCTTAACAAAGGAGAGTGTCACCAATCACATTACATCATTTCCATATTGTGTGGCCATTACAGTGCCCTGAATATGAACCTGTGGTAACTTGCTATCATACAAAATGGCATCCCAAATAATGATGCCTCTACAGCAAACATTATAGCCATAAAAGACCAGTTTATTTCATCAGGGATGAAAGAACTAATATTACGAACCTCTGATTATAGGGGACAGAAAACACACGAAAAATGAGCAGGAAGGAATAAATTGAGACATGAGAATGGCAAGCAATAATAGAGCAGGCACTGTGTGGAAGATGGTAAGATCACAGCAGTAAAATATAATGCTCAAATATATTTATCTGTAGCCCGACTGTTTTTGTTCCCAGTATGTCACACCGCATTGCCATAAAATGGGTGGAATGGACTTTTCACCATGTCTATGCAACATTTGCATACGGTGACTATCATCATACAACCAGAAGAGTGACTCAGCTGAGAAAACAAATCCACCATTGCATTGGTCCATGGTGCTATTACAATCATCTGTGCTGTGGGTTGTCTTGATGGACAATGCCAGAAGTGTAGACCATTAGCAATCAATCAAAGGGTAGTGGTTCTGATGGATATGGGAACAGCAAGAGTGTGCTCTGTTCATGCTGCAAAACGGTAATAGAAGTGGCTGGAAGGACCACTACTATTTGTCATTAAATACTTTGACCCAGCAGCATGCAGATAATCCTCTTAGGACGGAGGGAGGGGGTACGTAAATTTTTTTAAAAAAATACATATGACAAAAGCAATGTGACGTAATCTCCAGAGAAAAAAAAAAAAAATTGGCCAGAGAGGAAGGAGGTTTGACCTTCCTAACCCTACCTTTGTGTATGTCACTACCTTGATGCACTAATGCCACTATGGTTGCATTGCCACTTTTCCTTACACCAATAATCTTTACCACCATTAATGTGTCTAGGTAGGTGTCAGCTCAGATTTGACAAATGGTTCTGAGTTCAATCAATATTCAGCCTCATAAAATAACCTGTCTGTTGAAATTGCAACTGGTGGCAAGGGCATGGCATTCTCTACTCTCTAAAATCATGTCCTTTAATACTAGAAAACATTTTTTTACAATGACTTCCCTTGTTGAAATAACAGCATAAGATTCAGCAGAATTCTGTGAATTACTTCCCTTGTATTACATTTCACAAGGGCTGGAGAGCTGCACATTTCACATCAATAACATTGATCAATGTCAGATGGAAAAAATTATGAGTGTGAATGTAATTATTTATTAAATACTATAATATTATTTAATGATAAGAATATTAAAAAAAGAGGTTTGTTAACACATCATAGTTTTGAAACAATCATTGATTCTAGGTTTTTGTCAGAGGGAATACGTCAAAGAAAAATATTTGTGGTTTCATTGTTTTACTGTAATGTATAATACTTAGGAATAGGTATTAAGAGTAGCTTCATCTAAGTTTAAAGCATTTATATTATGTATTAGAAATTCACAAATTTTGTTTTAACATCTTTATAGAGCTCTCATTTTTATACCCAGTGTATTATTGTATAAAATACGTGTTATACATTGGATTTTAAGGCAGATGAAAGGGGAGGGGTAATCTCTACAGTAAAAATTTAGTCTAGGTTTATGGGGGAGAGGAGGTTAAACTCCCAAACCTCATATTGTATATGCCACTGATATAAGTAACATTCGACTTCAGATTATTGAAACATATTACCGCAACCTATTGGTGACATTATATAAAACAAAGCACATGATAGCCAATTCAGCACCTATGACACATACAAAATTAGGGTTGCCAACTTTGGAAGTTATCTTTAATGTTGGGAGATTGTTGCGATGATATGCAAGAACCAAATTTTTCAACTAAACATTCCATCAGAACACAGGTGTTTATTTCAATTATATTACACTTATTTAATTTTCTGTGTGAATTTCTCTTAGCATCTGCAGTCTTCATAATCTGCCCCCTCTCCCTCAACTGAATTGCTCAAGTTTCCCATTATAGGCTTTCATATATCAAGGAATATAATACTAGTTTTAGGCACCACTTCTGTAAAAGATACAAAAATCTAAAGAAACTTCTAAAAAAATATTTTTCTAACTCTCAGGAGGGAGTGATGTAGGCATAATTAACACAACCTCTCAATGAAGTCATTTTTTTTATTCTTGTAAATGCAATTTGATTTCTGTTGTATGCAAAATCATACAACTTTTGTTCAAATATATGTCTTGACATATCTAAAATAAAATGGAATTTTTCTCAATTATATACATTTGAATATTAAAACAAGGGTCAAAATTTTAAGATCAAGCCAAGGAAATTTTTTTCATAAAATGGCAATTTGAATATTTATCTCACAAATTATTATTTTTTTACATATTTAAAATATTTTAGAAAAACATCATTCAATTTTTTAAGTGTTATGCTTATAAAATAAATATTTTAAAATATGTATCTTTTGTAAAGCATACCCATGAAGAATTATTGAAAGATATTTTTTAACACAAAATAAAGAAACTTGTATGTTGCAACAGAAATACATAGAAAATTATATTAAAAGAAATATTGTAAACTTACTTAATTGATTAATTTTAATCTTGCAAAAATTATTCAAAAAGAAAAAAAAAATGTTTCCCAGTTAAAAGTATTAATTTATATTAAATAAATCTACTTATATAAACCTTGATGTCTTCAAAAATGTCTTGTACAATCATTGATTGATTGATATCCATGAACTTAAAATTTTATATTAATTTTTAAAAGTATTTTCTGAGAGGCATTTAAACTATTTTTTGAAACAAATCACCTATTCATAGAAATGTGTAAATTACATGAATCAAGCCTCTAAATAACATTTCGGTCAAAAAAATGTTTCTTAACTTTTTTAAAGTTCAAAAAACATAAAATTTCCTAAGCCCTGGTCATTTTAACTTTCAAAATATGGAAGAACAATAAGACAAACAAATTTTCACATTTTTAACAAATAGCCACTAAATTATACGTATAGTGCTTTCAAAACTTAATCAAAATAAATTAAAAAATTTTATTAAAAAAAAATGGATAAAGAAATTTAAAAAAAATTTTTTTATTCATAAAACACTAAAATGTGAAGAATATAAATATAACATACGTGGAAGTAATACAACATTATAGTATTATTAAATTAAAAAAGTATCACTCGTTTAAGAATGGATTAAAATTCAATAAAATAAACTCAGTACACACACACAATCATGAAATTTGTTACATTAAAAATATTTAAATGTATGAAAATCGTGTTAGAGGAGAGAGGGACAGCACGTTCTAAAAATAATCACCTTTTACACAATGATTTTACTCTCTTTAATACATTCATTAAAATTTAAAATACTCAAAAGAATGAAATTCTGAGTACATTTTTTTAAAATTTTAAAACTTATGAGACTCGCATTCCATTTAGTCTTACCAAGCAAAAGCTAAAAATTTCAATATTGTACATACCAGAATTAATCTTTAAATAGTTATTTAAAAATACAAAATTTATTTAATGGTTTTAAATTTTGAGTAAAAAAAATATTAAGTCAAACGAATAATAGAGAATACTCCCAACATAATGTACAAAGCATAAAAGGTACGACAATCACACCACAAAAACATACTAATCTAGAAATGTACCCTCCCAAGCTATTCTGAAGGAGCGGTACGGAGGTACACAGCGGAGGAAGTGCGCGGGAGAAACAGAGAGGTACCCCATCCGATAAACTATCGGTACAAATAATGTAAAATTATTTCTTTAAAACATGCAAGAAAAATTGTCCCCTTACCTTTATATTATTCCTTATAAAAACACTGCATATATACACAATAAGTTTTGAATATGTCACTATATACCGGCAAAAACATATTTAAATTATCCTGCCACAAACTTTAGTCGTTAGTACCAACATGGCGCTTCAATATCACGTGACCATAGTTTTTTTTTTGTAATATCGTCTTCTAATTACATTGAATTCTCAAACGAATAGGAAAACGCTAAACGTGCCACGTGATGAAAACGGTTTTGACCAATCCGGTGAAGATAAACCAATCTCGACCCGAACTGCGGCAAGTCAGGCACGTATACTCTCAAACCGAAATTGAGAATTAGGCGGCATGTTCAAAAACGACTACTTGGAACGAGGCTAAATGTGTCTAGTGAATATGAAATATGAAGGGACGAAAACTTACTTAAATGCTATTTAATTAAAAAATCCAACAGAAAAAGTAATTATTAATTATCTTTTAAATGCTAATTTTTGATGCAAGAGTTTTTCTGTGATGTTTTCTGCATATTTTAAAGAAAAAAACGCATGCAATATTGCACAGTTACATTTGTATACATATTACATACATATTATGTATAACTGTCAATTGTTAATTATTGTAATTAAATCGCTCAATTCACGCATTTTTAAATAGGCCAACCATATCATACCAAATCTAAGCTTAAAAAAAAAACGAAAATAACATTCCGAGGCAATTTTAAAATATCTTAAAAAAAGCTTGCAAAAATGTAAAAAAGTTTAAAGTTCTGTATTTATGAAACAAAACTTTTTTAATGTTCTTTTGTATATGCAGTTTATGTGTGTGTATTGACTTTTAATCTTTTTTTTATATATGTCATTGACAGGAGCATTTGTGTATATGTTGCAGAAAGGGTGAAGGAGTTCATACACTGAAACTCAAACAACCTACTCAATAGATGTCGCTGTGAGCAGCAACGTTACAAAATCCGAAAGTCGGTTACAGCGGAATGATTCGGTTCACACGGGAATATGACGTCAGATGAGCATCACATAATATTTCGAATCTGGCAACAAAAATAATCTAGGAGGAGACAACAGAATTTTGATGTTAAATTTAATAATTAAAAAAATATTGTAAAAAATCGAAAAATTAAAAATGATTCCATAAAATAATGGTTAAAATTTACTTGTATAAATAAAAACGCGAGAGAAAATTTTTTCTTTATTAGCATTGAACAATTAATGCACAAAATTAACTGACATGAATAAAGCAGAATTTCCTTGAAAAGAATCATAATTTGTAAATCGTTATTCGTATTTTATACCCTTCCTATTCATATTTCAAATTCTTCCTACATATGTATGAAGTTATTATTTCCAACACACACGATGTTAAGAATTTTATCTGATAATAATTATGATAAGCTATAAGAGTTTGAAGTTAAGTTTTTATTTTAGGTATAATGTAAAATTTTTCCATATTGTGTTATTGACAAAAACACTATATGTAAAGAAAGGACCCCCCGTTTAAATATGTTAACTCAGTGTTAAATATATTTATTAAGATAGGGAATCTCTAAATACGTATTCTATTAAAAATAAATTTATAAGCGATATGTGTATTAAGCTATCAACTCACTCATATGCTGCAATGCATTTTAGAATATTTGACAAAAGCAAGGCAATAAAACTTATTTCGCATAATGAGTTAATTATTTTTATTAAAAAAACAATATTGTCTCATTTTTATGATTTTATTTAGATACATGTTTCACTATTAAATTGTGTTAACTGTTCTGCCTATATTTTTCCCTGTTGTAATTCAAGAATTACACAAATCACAGTAAATGAATTAAGTTTTTTTCTGTTCTTTTCCGATAGTTTATTAAACAAATATAGATTTTAAAGATTATCTTTCTCCGTAAGAAACGAATATAGCATGAAGAAGATAGGTTTTTAGGTTTAACATAAAGAAGGAAAAATTTGTTTGGAATATGGATCTATATTACAAAAAAGAGGAGATGGGAACTACCATTTAGAACTGGAGGCATATTTTTTAATTTACAGATTAGTTTACTATTTTCAAGTTCATGTCTTGAAATTCCATAACGGATATATGTATATGATACTGCCGTTGTATGAAAGATAATATTGTACCGCTAAACAAAGATGCGTGACCGTAATTAACGGTAAAGTACGAAAACTTTAATTAATTTTCATCGTGTAAAAAAAAGAAAGAATATACAGTAAAATTTCATCAGTATAACTGCATATAATTTCTTAATTCAAATAGAAATATTCCTTTAATACAAACAATCTCAACAAATACTTTGTTGAAATGTCGCAAAGAATATTTCTAATTTTTCATTACTAAAACAATGCGACATTTTAAAATTCAAATTGATTTGATTAATATATGCGTAAAAAAAATTATGTACATTTAGTGATACAGAGTTTTTCTTTGATTTTTTTGTAGATCTTCTGTATTTTCTACACATATTTATAAAAGTATATTAGATACTTAAAAATTAGAATTAAAAAGTGGAATAAATGATAATAATTCAATTGTATTTGACATTAAATGATTTAAATGTAATGTGCATAAACATTAAGCAATTGGCCTAAAAGCTTTTATTAAAATATTCAAAAGTTACATAAATACAGTCTCAGGATCAAAAAGTTTTCAGGGAATTTCTCAAGAACTTTGTTTTCAGGTTTAATATTCAATTAACTACAAAACAATTCGGGAAAAAAATTGTACTATATTAAAAATATACTTGTACATAACTTTCGAACTCTTTCATTCCGTTGTTTATTTCGCTTCCTCTCTCGCTCTTTCTAATATTAAACGTATTAATAAACTATTGTCTTAAAAGCGCTTTGCTTAAATACGTCATTAGGAACTCTCACATATCTATATATATATATATATATATATATATATATATATATATATATATGCGTGTGTGTAAAAGAGAGAAAAAGAATTTGTGTATCTTTTTTTTTTTTTCGAAAGATCTAAAAAACAAGATAGAAGAAAATGTTGTTGCGTGTATAGCAGATTATATATTAAAAATAATTATTAAATGTCCAAAATTTTCAAATTTCACTGAAAGTTTTTAACAAATAATTTCTTGGTTGAGAAAACGGGAAAAAGGAAGAAAAAAAATCCAATCAAAACTGTTGGTTTACATATATAATAATGCATTTTTTAAATCTCTCGATATTCCATGAGTTGAAATTATGAAGAATTTGAATTATCAACAGTTAGGAATATTATAAATATCCAGAATTATTTTTAAAACAGTTTCAAAATTATACAATTATGTGTACTTAACTTACATAATTTTAAAGCACTCAGTACCCCCAAAATGACCAAACTATCTCTCGCATTTTTTTTATTTTTATTTAATCTTATATTCGCGTTATCTTTCGATTGATATATCACATTTGCCCATCGGAAAATCAGAAGTTGGATGAAACTTCATTTGAAAAATGTAAATTAATAAATCAGGCAATTCGATCACACCCCCTTTTTAGAAAAAAGAGCTAAAAAACGCTTTTTGATAAAAAGAAAATCTATTTTAAAAAAGAGAAATAATAACTATAAAAAAGAAGGTGTAATATATAAAGCAGGATATTACCGAGGCATTCCAATAATATAATTTTTTTCTTTGTGAAATGTGTGCATGTAAAATATTTCAATTAAGACATTTTATATTAATAATTCCATAATTTTAGTTTTTATTCCTCGTATGTTTTTCAACAAATATAATACTTCAATATTATGCGAAGAAAGAACTCAAATTTTTGTCATGACAGAGAAAAAAATTGTTTAGCATTTTTCTTGAATTTTCTTGTGCAATTACTACTCTCTAAAAATTGATCATTTATAAAAATGCATGGGTTGAAAAAAATAAGAAAATGCAAGTATTTTAAAGAAAAATATATAACTAATGTCTTCAAGTGGTATTTTAGTTTTATTTAAGCTTATTATAATTATTTTCTCACAATTATGAACTTTAAGAGTAAACTTTAGAGTACTCTAGAGAATATGAGTAACTTTAAGAGTGCCCTATAAATTTCAAATTTTCCGAAAAAATTTTCTTTTGCCTTTTCTTGTGGCTTACATCACTGGGAAGCTTGTCTTCAAATTTCAGATATTTTAACAAATTAATTTGTAGAATATTTGAAGTTTTCTGAGCTATGGTTTTGGCTTCGGTTTGATTTTAAAGCATTTTTCCACTCTTAAATTGAGTTAATTAAAAATATTTTGGAGTACAATTAATTATTCTTTTAGAGTGAAATGCTTATTAATTTCAATTATCATTACTAAAATTATTTCCGTTTGATTATGCTTTGAGTTTTTTGAGTTCTCTTTATTAATTACCACAAAATCCAGCGTATAAAGTGCACCCATACTTTCAAGTAGCGTTTTTTAATTTTTAGGTATATTTGCCGCGTAACGCGTGCCCCTTTTTTTACGAAGGAACCTGAAATGTATTCATGCAATGCTAATATGTTTTGCATAATTTATTCGAAGCCTTATCTAAGGAATAAAAAAAAATGTATTTCTAGAACTAAAACCCTTTAAGTTCATTAGGTATGTCATTTTTTTAAAAATAAACAGTATTCTGATCTGTCTAGAAGTCTATTTTTTTAATGTTTATATCATTTTATTTTTGAAGCAATCATTTTCATATCCGGTGTATAACGCACATTAGTAAAATTCGATTTAATTTTTGTGTTAAAAGTACGCATTATACTCCGGATTTTACGATAATTAAGACTGATTTCAAAGCCAAGTTTTGCTTTAAAAATAGTTTTAACATAACTTAGAAGCTTTATAATTAATTTTTTTCTGTTGAGAAAATGCCATGGGTCAAAACGTTCTCAGGCTACTGTGAGTAACAATACTTGAAGAGATGGAATACTACTGAACATGATGTATCTAAAATGAGTCCTCAGTTAGACTTCGAATTAGATTACAATTAGACTTCGAATATAAGTATTCTGAATTCAAGTATTGCAGATAAAGCTGAATATTTTCTTGATGTACCAAACTGCGTTATATCAAACATATTGTAGTGCTATATTTTAGTTTTTTAAAGTCGTACAGCAAGAGCTAAAACTTCCTAAGCTGCCCGATTTAAAACAGAACAAAAAATTAAATTTTAAGAACAAACCTGGCTATTTTTAGTTTAAGTTAGTATCAATATTATTTTTCACATAAATGCGTTGTGTTTCAAAGCTTTTGTGAGAATATTAGGTTAATAGGAAGTTGAATAAACTGTCGTCGTTAAAAATGCTATCAATATTACGCAAAAATATATTTTAACTTAAAAAATTTTTTTCAGTCATATTTAATCAAAATAATATTTTAATGTAGAACATACATTGTAGAAAATAACATATTAAAAAGTTCGAGCTTTATGGATATTTTAAGTTTTTGTTTTGTGCCTTTACAAACTTTATAAATGCGTTATTCTCAGACTTTTAATTTTGAAGGTATAAGTGTTTTCTAATCCCTAAGGCTTTTTTTCTGTTCAGGATAGTGTCTTGAAATTTTTTGTATATAGTCCCAAAAGTATGTTCTATAAAATTTAGAATAGATTTAGAGCTGAGATCTCTAGTTATTTTTAAAGAAAATGCTAAAGTTACTGTTTAAAAAATTTTCGTGTTTTTTCCAGGTTTAGCTAGCGAAATAATTATCAAAAATCAACGCAAAAGAATCGATTTTCAAATCCATACTAACTTTTTTGTACAATAACCTAAGAGACATAAATCATTTAAAATGACTAAAAAATTTTTTAAAAAAAGTGAGCATTTTATAAAAATTTGAAAATACTTCAAAAACTCTTAATTTTTTTAAATATAAAATAATGGCTGGTCATACTGACTTTTTACTTACAGAATCAACTTATTAATATAATCTGACTATAAAACATAAATTATTTTTACTGTTACTGTCTCCCAAATTTTTTTTTGATACTGTGTAGTCTTAAAGTGGTTTTTCTCAGTTTGTGTTTTTTCGATACATTAGCGCATTCAAAATTCTACTCCTTCTACAATTACTTACCAATTACTTCCATTTTTCTCTTGTGTGTTATATATAAATCATGTAACAAAATTAGGGATCCATTTTGCTGTAAACTGAATACTTTTTTGTGAAAATATTAAAATGTAGGAGATTTTGGCTTTTTCGTTGAATTTTAGTATACATATCAACATTTTATATTTTTTTCTCCAAAACTACCTAAGTTATAGTAAAATCGATCCCTAAAGCTGTTTTGAACATCCTTAAGAATATTACAAAAAAATTTAGGTCAAAAAATTAATAATTACAAAAGGAGTAAAATTTCAAAATTTTCCACATTTTCTTCAAAAAATTTTAATTTTTAAAATTGTGTGGATATTATGAGAAAAATTTCATCTCACATAATTTTTTTGAATAGAAACATGATATGAAATGCTAAAATATAATTTTTAAGTACTTAAATGAAAAAAGTTGTTCAAAGGGTACCGAGTCCCTTAATCTAATTAAAATATGCAATAGTATTTGTTATATGCTACTACTGCACATAAAAAAAGGCACATCTGAAAGGCATATCAGAAAATAGAACTAGTTTATCATTTGATTAACTTTCTGGCTGTATTCTTAAAATTGGGATATTTTTTATTAGATTAATATAGTTTATAAAGGCATTGAAAGACATGGGAAAAGAACGTTAAAAGACCGTCAAAAAGCTGACGGTCGCCTTATCCTCCCTTGCATCGCAAAGATGAAAGGAAGGATGAAAAGAATAAGAGATCAGCAGAATATATTGAAAAAAGGAAAGTGAAATAGAATGACAGCATTTTGAAAAATTAATCACACAATGGCAAAGAAAAAGTCTTTTATAAAATGATGATGTATTGGTGACATGTCTTTTAACTGATTCATCACAAACTCTTGTTAACTTATACGGAAGTCTTGATCGGGACTTTTGAATTCAAGAAATGCATATTTGATAAACTATTTTTTAAATTAATTTTTGTTTAAATTGTATATATTTGTTTTTTTAAGTTTTGTTGGCATTTTTCGACACTTCTTTTCAACATCTAAAGAAACAATTATAGCAGCAATAAACATTTTTTTATAAAGATTTTTTAAAATAAACTGTTTGAATCGTTAAAGTGAAAAATAATTGTTCAATTTTTCTGTCACAGAAAACTTGTTTTCAACTATTTTCGCCTAATTCTAATTGATTCTAATGTTTAATATAAAATTATTTTTAATAGTTTGTGTGTATAACTTTTTACATATATTATTTTAAGGTAAATTTAAATTATTTTAAGTTATTCATTAAAGATCTTCTGAGGATTTGACAGGTTATTTTTAAACCATGATTATCCTGTCCAGCTCATTTAAAAAATGACACAGTTACAATTAAGTTCTTGATGTGCAAAACGATGTAAAAATAGAGAATGTATAACGGGCTATCTCGCGAGGTTTCCCCTTAAAATTAATTTGGGGTTTTTCTTTGATATTATTAAAAGTCTGAACTTCCACTTTCTTGTAAAAGAAACATGAAATATAAATATGAATTACTGTATACGTTATATTTTGAAGTAGAATAAAATAAAGAGTAACAATCAGTGGCGCACACAGGAATTGCTCAAAAGGAGGGTGGGGGGTCCAGAGTCGAAAGTCCACCATTCTCGTATCATATACTCCAATACTCCACCCAACATATTCTTGTGATTTTGTCGATTTTCGAGAACAAAGAACAGCAAAAAATTAATTATTGAATAAATAATTAACATTAATTAAAATTAACTATTAATAACAAATACTGTTTAAATAATTTTACGTACTATATACATAGGATTGAAATCAATCGAAAAAAATCAAACGTCATGGGGGTTCCGGACTGGGGACAGCCCTTTGTGTGTGCCACTGATAACAATTATATTAATATCTGAATAAATTTCTGCTAGTCGGACCATAACGCCGAGCGCGTTTTCATTGCTTCTACTTTGTTTCGCGTTCCTTCCACTAATCCTATTGGGAAATCTTTGGGCTATGAATTCACGTTATTCACAACGAACCCTTCGGAAGAAGAACATCGTGATATGCAAATTAAGTTTACTATATATAGTCGAAGTTTTCTAGCTAGAACAGAGAGGTAGGAGCGGATGCAAACCAGAAATCAGGTGAGATTGTTACTGATAATGACAGGTATCATTGTTGAATTATTGTGAATAAATACTTATTAGGAAAAAGATTTAAAGTGACGATTGATCACTGAGATTAAATTAATATTAGATTAAATCGGATAATACATTAGATCCTATATAAAGTAAGGATCGAGTTTGATAGTCTCCTAATCATTTGTCTATTCCGTCGTTGTTCCACTTTCACGGTTAGCACCGAGGCATTCTCTAACTGTTACTAATTGAAATTGTGTCGTTATATTGTGTGATCAATAAATAGATTGATTGGACCATGGCTAGTGTTTTTTCCCTACTTTCTCATATCTAGGTGCCCAAGAGAGAGGTGAAGACCACTCACAAGTTCAAGGGAGTTTGGGCCCCTTCCGGTTAATATAAGATAAGTAGAGTTTAATTTTTGAAGTGATAACTTCTATTGGCGCGTTTTGCCGGAGAGTGAACTTGAATGAACGTCACGCTCGGGTATGTAACGCTCCTTCGGCTTTTTCTGTCTGGAGTTGGAAATCCTGCTCGTACAAGGTCGTCCACACCGCTAAAAAGAAACGGAGGGACATTTCCCCTCTACCCCCACCACTCTGAAAAGTGGTAGTTTGTCCCCCTACCAAAACGCCGTAAAAGTAAAGCTCCTAGCTTCGATCTAAGTGAGGTCCCCCCCCCCTTCATCACCTTTTTCTATGAACATGATCGTAGTCGAAGCATGAAAATGAAACATGTAATGTTTTTTAATGAATAGGCTTAGACACACACACACAGAAATCCTACACTAAAATTAAACAAAATGTAGAAAAAGGGCAAATGTTTATAGAACTAAGTAAATTGTATAATTATCATTAGCAATATTATAATGAATTTAAGAATAAAAATCTATTTTTGTAAACGAATCAGAATAGCAATGAACAAATAGTTCTATTTTAATCACATTACTTCAATATACTTTGAGTCTAAAAAGAAAATTGAAACACAATCAAAAATTTAAAATAACAAAATTAAGTTTTCAGGTATTAAGAAAAAGTTACATTAAATAATTTAAAAATAAGAAAACGAAATATAATTAAGAGAAGACTTACCTTGCAGCAGCACCGGATATATTTGTACGAAACTGCCATACAATGACAAAAGAGCTAATATAAGCTAATGTGATATAAATCTTCTGATTAAATCCTTTTTTAAAGGTTTTGAACTAGATTCCTCTCTTCCCAACCAACTAGCTGTCTTACTATCCATTTGCTTAAATTAATTCATGGATAAAATTGAATACTGTTAAATTACAACCAAAATTCATAAAGCCGGATCGGGTCTTCTGAACAAATTACCTATGATTTTAAGTGGGAATTTTAAAGTGGATTTTTCAAAAGACAAATCAAAGCCTTTAGCTGATTTTTTTAAAATCAAAATTCAATCTAATTGCGTCAAATGATCCAAATAAAAGCACAAGGAAGTACGGAACAACGCTTGACGGAGTTTTTTTTATAGATATTTAAATAAAATTTTGTATCTCTAAAGTATTTATAACCTATTTCAGCTACCTATTGTTTCCTTCTTAAAATAAAATTAATTCACAAATATGATTGTACATTTCGCACAAAAATATTACTTTATGAGTACAGTCATATGAATAAATAATTTTATAGGACAACACTAATATCCCCTTGTTTTTTATTCACCGAATTAATGCCTGAAGTAACATAACAAAATTTGTAGTTATCACTTCTATCGTGTGGTCATAAGCACACACACTTTTTTTTGAAAATGGATTTTGAGTATGTTGATCTTCCCATCATAAATTTAGAATGCTTATTCAATTAATATCATGAAATAAATTTATGTTGTGGATTCGTTATGGGTCTGCTTTTACTTCCCCGTCGGGTTCAGATCGAGATCTTTCGGGTACAGAATATTCGTAGTTAATTACGCAGACTTTGGGGATTTCATCACAAATATAACGTAAAGCTTCTTTAAATTAAAAATATTAAAAGCGCTTTTATTTCTAAGTAGTTTCCACCGAATTTTTTTCTTTTCTTTTTCAAAAGAGAAGTTGAAAATTAATGCATATGTATAATTGAAGCTCTAGTTAGTATAATTATTGTTACTGATGATTATTCAAAACCATCGTTTACGATTCTGCCAAAAAATTTAAATGGATCAATTCATTTCCAACATAAAACTCAAACATTAAAAGAAGCCAGACGTTCTTGAAAAAATGATGTAAAAAAAGCCGGTAAGTTTGCCCTCTTTAAGGCAATATTTTCTTCTCACAAGTTGGAAAAATGATTGATCGTAAAACAATACAAATTGTAACCATGTGGAAATTACAGATTTCTGAAATAGAACATTTTTAAATCAAATACTTCTACAAAGACAACTTTAGTTCTATCCATGTGTGGCATAGCCAAAGGGAATGTCTAATGAATTTGGAACGATAAGTGAAGCGGCATTTTCTTCACTTTTTAACTTAAAAAAATCCTTGTTTAATTTTAAAAAATACTTATTGATTATGATGGTAATTTTTCTAATACATATTACATTTAATCATCACGCTAAGACAAATCGCAGAACTATAAATCAAGTATTATAAGTCAGTTTTCTCGATCTTCAGATTTGATTAAATACTTTATCATGACATCACTATTACTGAGCAGCGGAAGAAAGAAATTTTTAAAAAGAACGTTTTAGATTCAAACTCACATTTTGTAAGAAAATAATTTACTGAACCTCAAACTGAAAGCATTGTCATATTCAATTAAAATTCTTATATATATATATATATATACTTACCGAAAATACTTTTTCTCCATAAAACAAGAGAGAGGGGGGGTGGGGTAGATCAGGTGTTATCCTCGTCACTTGATCATGGTACAAAATTACGAGGTCCGTTGCCAATCGTCCCGTGTTTCGAAAGAAAGCGACGTTAATAAATACTATCCATAAAAGTTGTACAAAATTTGTTACCAGCCATTACACTTGTATGCATTTTCTATCATAATTGAAAGAATAACATAGATTAATTCATTTACTATTTGATTTAGTTAAAATTAAACTACTTTTAAAATCAGGTAATACATTTGCCATATCTATTCCATGTTACAACAAAACTATTTATACATAATGCTCACTTTTTGACCTCTGAGCCAGGGGCGTAGCTACCACCGTATCAATGATACGTGGCCCCCAAGCTACAGGACCCCAACACGTGTAAGCAAAAGTCGTAAAATGTTATCGTTAGTCTTATTAAGGTATCCGACTACGTTCGGAACCGTGATTTTAAAAAAAACGCATAAATGGATAATTTTCATAGTATTTAGTGTCACTTAGATTAGAATACATGTTTAAAATTATTTTAAGGACATTTTGACAAAAAAAATTATTTAAATACAATATTTCAGCAAAAAATGAACTTAGAACAACCTTTTTTCAAAATGTTCTCCTTTTGTGAAAAATGCTTCTATTATAATAATATTTTGTCTGTATATAGCTCAGACCTCTGCATAGAGGCTCAGCTATGACTTTTGAAATATTCACATTATTTTTAGAGTTACAACCAATTGAAATAATTATCGGCGTTTTTTTGCTTAAAATTTCTCCCCTCTGTTGTCGTAAAACATGGATAAACCCACTTCTAAGTTATATATTTCAAAAATTCTAGTTGAGCCTCTGTACAGAGGTCTGAGCTATATACAGGCAAAATATTATTATAATAGAAGCATTTTTCACAAAAGAAGAATATTTTGAAAATTGGTCTATGTTCATTTTTTGTCAAAATATTGTACTTAAAATTTTTTATTGTAATACTATTCTTAAAACAATTTTATATACATTTTCTAATCTAAGTGACACTAAATATCATAAATATTATCCATTTATACGCTTTTGCTAAATCATGGTTCCGAACGTAGGCGAATACCTTAACCTAGTTCGTTTTTACTCTTAAAAAGTCGTCTATCGTTGGTTTCAAACGGTTAAAATTTTTTCATGTGAACTTTACATCTTTGTTTCCACAATAAGAAATCCTTAAAAGCAGATGTCGTTTTACTCAAAATAATGAGAAAACAAGGCGTGGTATAGATTCGGAAAGGTGACTGAAAAAGTCCTATTTAAAGTTTTCGTCAAAAAAGATCGGTTGAAATAAAATGCAGATAACGTTTAGAATGGAAAAGGATGTTGGTTGCTTGTAAATGATAATATCAATTCGTCTATTGACTGATTTAATGTAGATTCAAAAGCCACACGAAGGCTTAACACTTATTCGAAAGTTTGTCTAGAGTGCAATGAAAGTGAATAATAGATTTTGTTTACCTCGGCTCTTTTTGTTTGTATAACGTCCAAAAAAACCGAATATGCATTAATTGTCAGCAAATGTTCGAAAGCAGCTCTCTCCTTCTGAGTAAAGGTAGGACTAGGGGCTTTGTCATTTTCCTAGTTGCCATTTAATTGTCCTATATAATAGCTAGCCCGTTGTGCGGAATTTTTTGACCAAAATACAATGCTTTCTAAAACGAGTCATTCTAACAGCCTGTCGATATATGAGAGGTTTAAATTCTGCTTTTCATTTCACTCTGTTAATTCTATTTCTTTTGTTGTGATTATTAAAGCGGTGAATTGTTCAAACTATGAGCGAAAATAGAGTATACCCTAGTGGTGCTTTAAAATGAAAAATTAAAAAACGCGAAGAAAACGTTTCTAAGAAATGTCCAAAAACATAAACTTTTTTTCAATAATCAACAAGTACGATTTATTTGAATTGTATATAAAGGTAGATTTTTTTTTCATTATTTACTTACACCGTATAATGAGAGTTTATAATTAATCCGACTTTAGTCTTACACGGTTGAAACGTTTCATGAAACGCCGTGTAAAAACGCGCAAATTAGATACTATATTTGTAAGGTAAAAAAGGAGTTATATTCCAAGTTCTTTCAAGCCATGTTTATATGAAATTAAGAGAGTATTTTAAAAATTGCATACATTTATCATGAATCTTAAATTTATACCTGTTTCAGTAATTAAAATAAATTCAAGAGCGCATACATATTGTTTCAGCATAGGACAAGATATGATAATATTTGAAATAATAAATTATTCGCCTCTACTTGGGTATATAAAGCATTTGTTAGTACTTGAGGTAAGTAGAAATCGCTATCTCTTTAGTTTTAAGACGTTATCATACTTGCAATGCTGAAATTCAATAAAGGTTCTCAATTTATAATAGCGTTTTGAGAAAATGAACTACCTTTACAGAAATATGTTGTGGTTTTCATTTTTCTATAATCAGAAAAACTTTTTTGTTTGTTTATATAGCTGTTTTGGTTTTTTTTTTCAAACTTTTTTTTTATTTAAGTTGAAAAATGACATGTTAAAAAAAGT
This sequence comes from Trichonephila clavipes, assembly GCA_019973935.1. NCBI lineage: Eukaryota > Metazoa > Arthropoda > Arachnida > Araneae > Nephilidae > Trichonephila > Trichonephila clavipes. The sequence continues at coordinate 62,415 of BMAU01016332.1, read as the reverse complement.
TAGAGCCTTGCAGGTATAATTAGTTTTAGTTTTATGTCTTTACAAACTTTAAAATAATTTTTTTGAAAATGTGTTTTCTGTTCCCCTTTTTCTCTTTTTTTTCTGTTCAAGATAGAACCTAGAAACTGTGATATCCCCCGGCCCGGGGGTATCATCTCTTCATCTACGCGACCTAGATTTGTAGAAGGAAATTATTGATCACCCAAATTCGCCATTATAAATCTAATTTATTATTGTCTAAATATATTGATCAACACGACACAAGTCTTACTATAAGGATTCAATCAGGAGCGATACTAAAATTCTAAATTAGATAAATAATTTAAATTCTAAGTAAATAGTGCCTGAAATCCTAATCACTATCTTTATGAGAAGTTACCCTAAGAATCTTTATCTACCTTAGATTCCTTAACACGCTAAAATCCGTTCTATAATTACACTTCTATATTTAATATTTTACCAAAAGCTCACGGCGATCAGCATCTCAGCTTTCTGTCTCCTTCTTCTATTCTATTCGTCTACTATTCTACTAACACGCGCGAATGCTAAAACTCCCTTATATATCTATTAACTAATCTGCATATCGCGGTTTCTTCTTGAGAGGATTGGATTGAAATAACTCAATTCTGGCCCCAAAGATTCCCCAAGAGGATTAATGTGAAAGCGCGATAAAGCCCCGTCACAAAACTTTTGGGGATACGTTCCTTTAAAAGTTAGCATATGGAAAAAGTGTTATAAAAGTTTTTATAGAAGTTAGTAGATGGACTTAGATCTGAAAGCTCTAGTTATTTTTTTTAAATGCTAAATTTAATATTTTTAAATTTTTCGCGGGTTTTTTTCAGGTTAAGATATAAAAATAATTATTGAAATCCAACAAGGAAACAAATTTTGAATGACATACTAACTTTTGTTCCTAATGATTTAAGAAAAAAAATCACTTAAAATAAATAAATTTAAGAATTGAGTACTTTATAAAAGATTAAAAAACTTTATAACATTATGTTTTTTAAAATAATGTCTTGACAGACTGACTTCTTATTTTGAGAATCAATTTAATATTATAACCTGAAAATAAACTATAAATTACTTTTAATATTTTTGACTCCAAAAAGTTTTTTTAAAAAAGAGTAATGTGTAGCCTTTAGACAAAATAATGTAATTTGCAATATTTTTATATATTGTAATATATAAAGTCATGTTATATGTAAGAATATTCATAAATGAATAAGAGCATTCATGTTACATATAAGAATGTTTCACAATATATAGAATCAATCTGTATGAAAGACATTTGAGTTATGTGTATTTGCTACGTTTTCTAATTGTGTTCAAATCAACTTACAATGTCATTAAACAAATAACAGAAAAATAATTTAAGAATAAAAATGTATTAATTACAATATTTGTGCATATTAGAACATTCGCATTAAAAATATGAATATTTATCGAGACTTCTATCTTTAATTTCTCACGATGTCTTAATTTCAATGAGAAACAATTAGAGATTTAATAGGATGATTATTTTTGTAGGTTGGCTGATGACTCAGAAAGCAAAGCAATTTAATTTTATTATATTTTAAGAATCTTTTGAAACACATGTTCTATATCAGAGTCTATAAAAGTAGAATATAACAAATATTGTAAGGAATGTGAAGAATCAATTAATATATCTTCTTCAGATAGAGGTAATTCTGGTGATATCCTTACAGAATCCGAAAGAAAAATAATTTTCAAAGTGGGCCCATTTAAGCTTCAAGGACCATTTCCAAAGGATCCGGTATCAAACCGATGCTTTTCACATTTTCATTATTCATATTTGAACAAGGCCGGTATAAAAATATTAAGACTATGATTGTGTTATTCAGTTATTTTAAACGAACCATATTGCCACTTCTTTTAGTTGTTAGCAGATCGTCAATGCAAATCGTATTCCTCAGCACGGGTTAATGGTGTTTCCGTTAGAAGCAATTTTACACAAACTAATACTGATCATGAAAATTCACTTAAGCATATTAATTCGGCTCTGTTTTATAACACTAGGCTTCAAAGAAATACAATTGACATTCAGTTAAATAGTGAAATCAATAGTAAATTTACTTTTTGGCGAAACGTATTGCATCGAATAATTAATGTTATTAGTACTTTAGCGGCTCGCAATTTACCTTTAAGAGGCCACGATTCCAAATCCGGAAATTTCGTATCAATTGTACACTTGCTATCTAATTATGATCTGATTTAAAGGAACTTCTCTTGAAACCAAAGGGGAAAATAAATTATTTAAGTCCCACCATTCAAAATGAAATAATTAGTTTGCTTGGAACCAACTTTCTGTAGTGTTTCGATTCATTAAGATAAAAGAAAAGGATGATGTACCTAACGAAATTAAAATCTGTGAGTCCTTTGTGGGATTTATGTCAGTAGCCTATTGCACTGCCCAAAGGATTAAAACTGAAATTTTAAATGCAATCGTAAAATATGGAATTGATTTGTCTAAATGTAGGGGACAGAGTTATGATGGAGCAAATGTTATGTCGGGAGTATATGGAAGGTTACAAACCCCCTTATAAAAGAGCATGCACCAAATGCCAATTATGTTCATTGTGCAGAACATTCATTAAATTTAATTTTAAATGATGCTGCAAAACACTTTCCCAAAGTGTCGCAATATTTCGATTACTTAGAAAAAAATATATACTTCCTTTTGCAATAGCACAAAACACTGGGAAATGTTAATTAATGATTTTTCCGAAAAATATAAAATAACCCTTGAAAAAAGTATGCCCTACTAGATGGTCATAAATAACGATTCTTTATTCGGTATTCGAAAAAATTACTCTCTAATAATGAAAACTTTAAGTAAACTAAGTTTAATTTCAACTAAAAAAGTCGAACGTGACGAATGTAAGAATATAATTACTATATTAGAGAGCTATGATTTTATAGTGTTTGTAACCTTTTTTTCTAGGTTATTTAAAATCATAGACCGCTTTTCTAAAGCCCTACAACATGATAAAAAATGACCTACAAATGACCTATTCTGCTGAATAATCTTCTGAACGAACTGGTAGCAATTAGAAACCAAAATTCATTCAGTTCTTTGTTAAACGAGTCTGAAGATCTAGCTAAGGGATGGGGTGTAACACCTTTTTTAAAAAATGAAAGACGAAAGCGAATAAAGCGCTTTTCTGACGAGTTAGCAGAAGATCAAGGTGTTTCGGACGCGGAATCGTCTTTCAAAGTTAATGTATATTATTGCTGTCTAGATGTGTTGATATCCCAAACCCGACAAAGATTTCGGAGTCTACGTGGTCTCAGTAATATTTTCAAAATTTTACAACCGTATTAGCTCTTATCCTTTTCAAATAAAGAAATGAAAGACAGGCCGCAAAATTAGCTAATGAATACAATAAGAACTTAACATCCGGTATTTATGAACATTAATTTCTTTAAAAGGTTGTTTAAAATCCAAAATTCAGAAAATCCATTCAATCAAAGAGCTCGCAGAATTACTATTAATTAATTTCAATAACTTCGCTTCCAGTTTTCTGGATATTATAACAGCATGCCTGCTATTTTTAACTCTTCCAGTTACAAGTGCAACAGCTGAAAGAGAAGCTTCTCTAAACTAAAAATTATTAAAAACTATTTTAGAACTTCTATAGGGCAAGACCGGTCAGACTTAGCAATATTGTCGATAGAAACTGAAGAACTGGAAAAACCAAAATCCTCTTCTACTATGGATATTATCATAAATGCATTTGCAGAAAAAAAATCGAGAAAACACCTAATTCTCTTAATTAATAAAGTTTTTTTTACGTATATCTATGTGTAATTATTTCAACACTTTCAAGTGAGTGAATATTAACGTCACACTGTTCAGCTACACGAGGGCTTTTGGCGACGGACCACGTAATTTTGAACCATGGTCAAGTGACGTGGACGACACCTGAGCTGGCACCTCCCTCTCCTAACTACCACACCACACCAACGGGAGGACGTTTCAGCTCTCGACAGATTCAGCGTGCATTTCTGCCCTACACGGCGGGTCTTTAATGGTACTGGGCTCGAACTCGTGACAAAGCCAACTACGATCTGATACCTATACCACTCGTCTACCGCGGCCTCAACACTTTCAAATAAATTGTGTTTATGTGAAATTTTTTATTTATTTTTAAAAAGGGGGCCCCCGAAAGAATTTTGATATGGGGCCCACTCAGGTTTAGCTACGCCAGTGCTCTGAGCCCCCTCCCCCAAACCTTTAACTTAATTTTCCCTTGTGCTACTGACAAACGAAAACCTTCATCAAGTGATAGCAGGAGTATTTTCATCTCCCCTCCTCCTCTTCTGTCCACGAAAAGAGAAATATTTGGAATTGTAAGCGCCAGAGGGAAGAGAAGAGAGACGTCAAAAGCTCTCTAAATCACATTCCTCCTACCAATGTTAATGACAATAATAAAGATTTAATCTCCATTATTCTCAATACTCGAATTCTGATCGCCATTAAGTTCGGAGCAAAGAGATACGTGCAACGTTACACATAGGAAAAGAGTGATATTTCAAAGCGTTGGAAATAAATGTTTGGAGTTCGTGAGGTGATCTAAAACCTGGATTTTGACAAAAGGAATTTATATTTGTTTGTAATAAGCTTACTCAGAGCCTTTCACAGACCTCTTTTATAGGAAAGATTCATATTCTAAAAAACGTGTAGACAAAAGCACGAAGGCGTAATCTGTTCACTGAAAATTTAGAATCTGTTGGTTTAAGGGGGGGGGAATCCCCAAACTCCACCCTTTGTACTCCACTGAGCTAATGTTATTTTTGATAAAACAGCTCAAAAAGGCATTTCTGTTATGACCTGATATTTACAGTTCGGTCAGCTTTGATCAGGACGGTCAATTTTAGTTTCCCATTGGTCTGAGTTTTCAACATATATTCCCTTTGATAGTACCTAATTAACCTATTTGATTAAAATACCAAGCTAAATTTTATTTTTCCTTAAATTCATCAATAAAATTAATATAAGGTGTTTAAGAGTACCAGAACATGCTCGAAAGAGTAAAATGCCGAATTTGACGCTTTGGTGTTTGTGGAACATATATCTAAAAAAATTTCCAATAGAGTTTAGATTTTTTTAGTGATCTTATACAATAAAGATATTTTAGTCATTCTGTAGAAATACAAAAATAATTTTTTTAGTTCAAATTTTTTTTTTCTGTTTAGTTTAAATTGGACATAATTTTTGAGATTTCATATGACATACTTATGTTTAGGTACCATTTTTTAAAAAGTATTTCTTAAATATGTAAAATATTTATAAGTGAACCATTTTTTTATAAAAATATTTCTTGAATATACAAAATATTTTACATATACATATAGAAAATAATAAACAAAATATACTCAGATAGTTTTTTGATAAAATATATTGTATAATTTCTCTGAAAAACCGTAAAACTTTGAAGTTTTGAAAATCTCGAATTTTTTCCTTTTTCATGTAAAACTAATTTTTCCAAAAAAAAGAAAAAAACACCTGGACATTATATAAAAAGAAAAAAGTAGTATTGTTCCTTTCTAGTAAAAACAAATGATTGGTTTATATACACTGGTGTGCAAAAATTAAGGACGAGACGTTTTTTTCAATATAACTTTGTACAAAAGCTTTCCAAATCAACACATTTAATACCGTAAGATCCCCAATACGTAAGGACATGTGTAATATGTAAGCAACACTTACTAAAAGAGAAATCAGAGGGATAAAAAGAAGCTTGATTGAAAAAGTAGCATGGAGCGCAATGCGACTGAAGGCCGAAACATCCCTGTGATGGGTGTCCAGCAAGAAACATCCGTTCTTTAGTAGGGGATATAAACTCCTCTGACTGCTAGGCAGGTTTCACAGCGTCTGCCCATGCTGAGAATGAGGGTGTCAATGATTTGTTGAGGCATTGCTGCCCATTCGTCTTGCAGCGCCAATCGAAGCTCCCGAATCGTTACTGGTGGTAAGGTACGAGCTGCCAAGCGTCTGCCTAGAAAATCCCATACATGCTCGATTGGATTGAGATCCGGAGATCGTGCCGGCCAATCCATACGTTCAATATCCTCACTCTCTAAGAGCTGTTCGGCAGCTACTGTGCGATGACATGGTGCATTGTCGTCCATGAAAAGGAACTGCAGACCCAAAGCGCCTCTAAAAGATGCACATATCGAAGAAGAATCTCGTTACAATAACGGGTCCCGTTGACTGAACCTGCGTCGAAGATGTGAAGGTCTGTACGACTACCAAGCATGATGCCTCCCCAAAGGAGAACACCGCGACCTCCATACCTGTCCCTTTCAATGATGTTCGAGGGATGATTGCGGCTTCCCCGCTCTCTCCAGATGAGTATGCGATGAGAATCGCTACTCAAACTGAATCTAATCTCTTCTGTAAAGAGTACTCGTCCCCATTCATTGTCTCTCCAATTCCGGTGTTCCCGGCACCACAGAGAACGCCTTCTCCGATGGGCAGGCGTTAAAGGTACACACCGTACAGGGCGTCGTGCAAACAGACCACCACCGTGTAGTCTTCTGGCCACGGTAAAACGCGATATCGGTCGTCCAGTCGCCTGTGTCGTGTGTCTAGAGATTTCTCCCGCTGTCTGCCGCCTGTTTCTTTTGGCCTGTAACACAATGTACCGGTCATCTGCGCGTGTGGTTCCTCGTGGACGACCACTACTGAGCCCCCGGATAGCTGTTCCTGTAGTTTGAAATTGTCTCCAAAGTCGTGAAACGATGCTGTGAGCAATTCCGAACTCTGCAGCAATACTTGTCACACTGCGGCCTTCCTCCAACTTCCCAATGATTCGACCTCGGATAAAAGCATCCAGATGTCGTCTAACAGATCGATTATTCGCCATTTCTCGCTGAGGCAGCAACTCGGTGTGATTTTAACTGCTATACGGTGTGCAATCTCTTTGCCAGAAATACTGATCTTACACCGACAACATGCCTTATACTACTCAGACACTCCCCATTACGTCTACCTGCATATCTGCGCATGTTCTACCGTACCTCATCTTACTTAATCTCCTGATTGGTCTTTCTGTCTGCTCTGCCTCTTCGTTCAGCTGATATGCTAATTTTTTTTTCGACTTCGTCCTTAATTTTTGCACACCAATGTATATATATATATATATATATATATATATATATATATATATATATATATATATATATTCAGTTTGAGTAGCGATTCTCATCGCATACTCATCTGGAGAGAGCGGGGAAGCCGCAATCATCTTTCGAACATCATTGAAAGGGACAGGTATGGAGGTCGCGGTGTTCTCGTTTGGGGAGGCATCATGCTTGGTAGTCGTACAGACCTTCACATCTTCGACGCAGGTTCAGTCAACGGGACCCGTTATTGTAACGAGATTCTTCTTCGATATGTGCGTCTTTTTAGAGGCGCTATGGGTCTGCAGTTCCTTTTCATGGACGACAATGCACCATGTCATCGCACAGTAGCTGCCGAACAGTTCTTAGAGTGAGGATATTGAACGTATGGATTGGCCGGCACGATCTCCGGATCTCAATCCCATCGAGCATGTATGGGATTTTCTAGGCAGACGCTTGGCAGCTCGTACCCTACCACCAGTAACGATTCGGGAGCTTCGATTGGCGCTGAAAGACGAATGGGCAGCAATGGGATGGGCAGACGCTGTGAAACCTGCCTAGCAGTCAGGGGAGATCATATCCCCTACAAAAGAACGGATGTTTCTTGCTGGACACCCATCACAGGGATGTTTCGGCCTTCAGTCGCATTGCGCTCCATGCTACTTTTTCAATAAAGCTTCTTTTTATCCCTCTGATTTCTCTTTTAGTAAGTGTTGCTTACATTACACATGTCCTTACGTATTGGGGATCTTACGGTATTAAATGTGTTGATTTGGAAAGCTTTTGTACAAAGTTATATTGAAGAAACCGTCTCGTCCTTAATTTTTGCACACCAGTGTACATTAAATACAAGAGAAAACTATCTTTTAAAATGTGTCAAAGGAGGCATGGTCGTTTGTTTAACTTATTATCAATTATTTTTTCCATATTTTAAGGTTATTTTATCAACGAACATATACGAGTGTGATACACTTAAGATTCAGAAAAATATGCTCGATTTTTTAATTCTAAAATTGAAAAATCGATTTTTGAATGTGCATGATGTCCTGGTTTTCTGAATCAAATTATCTAAAAGTCAAACGCACGGAAGAAAATATTTTTTACTTTAACCCTTTATCTACCGACGGAACTTATAAGCACCACTCACTTTAAAATGACATAGAATAACCAGTTTTGCGAATACTCTGACGATATTTAGCAGGAATATTCTTCTAAATCCAATCTTCAAAGATATGGCAGCACGGGTTCTGTGATGAGTATTTTAGCGGGGAAGGCGAATAATTTTTTAGCAGAAATTGCGTTTTCAGCGGATTGCGAAGATTGTCATTTTTGTTCCGATAAAGTAGTTAATGTCAAAAGGTAAGTATCTTATTTTTTGTATGTTAATGAAGACCTTAGAAAACGATTTGCCTATTTATTTTAAGTGAATAGTGTATATAATTAATTTTACAGTTGTTTATCTTTAATTGACTAATTAGCTCTAACGGGTTAAATTTCCCAAACTTGAGTCTTTTTCTTATGTATATCCCTCAGTTTTCAATGTAGTTATTCAAAAAAAATATTTCATGAAAAAAAAACTGCAGTAAATCATAATGCGGTAGATAAAGGGTTAAATGCCAAATTTCTACAGTTTGCTTTTGGATCAACTCAAAGTGTGCTGGTAAAAAAGTATACATAAAATATACACACATGAATTTAGAAAAGTATGTGTACAAAGAATGTATAAGAGGACACATATATTTTTTGAACTAAACAGTTTTACAAAAATATATAATAAGAGTAAATAACATTTTAATTCATCATATTAAATTTATTTTAAATTAAATCTCTTCTTCCATTTCCATTGAAATAATCATTAAAAATTAATTGCTTATTTAAGTCCCCTTTTGAAGCAATACGTGAGCTGTTGGCAAGGGACTTTTAATTTTGAACCACGGTCAAATGACGAAGACTGCATCTGAACTGACACCACACTCTCCAAACTTCCTCACAACACCAGCGTGAGAACTATGAACCTCGACAGATTTAAAGCGCACCATCCCCCATATGCAACGGCTTTTTAGTTGCTACAGGTCTCTCACAGTTCAACAGAAATAACGCTGGCTAAGAGTTCATGGGCTAATAGATGTCTTAATGGAATGCAAAAATATATGAAATCTCTCTCTCTCTCTCTCTCGAATTGAATCAAAAGAGAAAAAAAAAAGGTTTTATTGTATGAAAGTCTTTTAATTTTAAGATCAGTATTTAACTTATGCATGTGAAACTTGGTCCATGTCCCTAAAAGATGAGAACATGATAAGTATCAACGAAAGGAAGATTTTAAGATTTATTTTTGGAGGAATTCAGGAAAATGGAACGTGGCGAAGATCAAATTTCAAATTTAGAGCTCTATCAATCATACAAAGGACCTGATATTGTTAACTCCACCAAAATACATACAATTAAATGGGCAGGTCACGTTGTCAGAATGAACGAAGACCGCACCACTGAAAAAGTCTTCAACGCCCAACCAATTGGCACACGAAGAAGGGGCAGGCCAAAGTTAGTTAGTTGTCCTTTTTTTTTTTTGACAGAGGATTGGTTTTGTAGTTCATGACAGAGGGTGAATGATATGAATTTTGGCTAAATTGAAAAAGATGTCTTAATTGTACACCTTAACTTAGTTTTTTTGTACGATTCTTTAGGAACGAAAAAAAACCATAATTGAATAATCTTTTTTTAAAAAGAATTTTCAATGATAATGGTTAAAAATGTGGCATTGAATTTATATTTACTAAAATAAGTATAGCGTTTAATTTCTAAAACTAATATTCCAATGCTAAACCGTTTAATACCAAAATGATTTCAATAATTTTAAAAATTCCACGGTGCAAATCCTTTTTTTATAAAAACGTATTGTCAAAAATACAATTCTTTTAACCCTTTGTCTACCGCATTGGGATTTAATGCAGTTATTTTCATGCAATATATTTTTTTGAATCCTTACATTGAAAATTAAGGGATATACAAAAAAAAAAAAAATACTCAACTTTAAAAAAATTAACCCGTTAGAACTAATTCATTAAAGATAATCAACTGTAAAATTAATTATATACACTGTTCATTTAAAATAAATAGTCAAATCGTTTTCTAAGGTCTTCATTTACATACAAAAAAATAAGACACATTTTGACATTAACTATTTTTTCGGAACAAAAATGACAGTCTTCGCAATGCGCTGAAACACCGTCAGCTGAAAACGCAATTTCTGCTCTAAAACTATTCGCCTTCCCCGCTAAAATACTCTTCATAGAACTTGTGCTGCCATATATCTTGGAAGAGTGGATTTAAAAGAATATTTATATTAAGTATCGTCAGAGTATTAGTAAAAATGGTTATTCTATGTAATTTTAAAGGCAGTGGTACTTATAAGTACCGTCGGTAGACACACACAAATGGTTAAAATACCACACACACACATATATATATATATACACTCATGTCCATAAATTAAGGATAATTCAGAATCACACAGAAATTGAACTCTAAAATAAAAATTTCACCTGTAGAATTATCACATACATCCTGAAGAAGAATATGCAAATTACAGGAAACCTCCAAAGGGCACGGATAGTACGTCACAATGATGAGAGTGTAAGAGAGGGGTATATAAGGAATGGTGGCAAAGAAGTAAAATTGTTCACAAGCGCTTTAAAAGCCTTTCAGTGCAATAACCGCATAGTTATGGCACAAAGGAAGCATTTGGATGATTTTTTTACGTGGTGGAATTATTGGACGACTAGAATCTGGACGTACCCAGCTGGAAGTATTCGAGGAACTTGGAATCGCCCAGAGTGTCACCTCCAGGCTTTGGCAACGATTCCAAGATGATGGTAATGTGAGTAGATGTTACAGCACAGGTCGCCCCCGAGTTACAACGCCGAATGAGGACTGGTATTTGGCAGTTGCTGCCAAAAGAAACAAAGGGAGCACAGCATCAGACCTGTCTCGTCAGCTCTCTTCAGCTACCGTTTCGACAGTTTCAAGGCAGACCGTATACAGACGCTTAGGGCACATTGGTCTATATGCTCGTAGGCCTGTGAGATGTGTTCCACTTACCACAACTCACTGTCGCCTGAGATTAACCTGGAGTAGAGAGCATGCATTGTGGACACCACAACAGTGGTCATGTGGGATGTTTTCCGACGAGTCCAGGTTTAGTTTGCAGTCTGATTCTCGCCGGACTTTAATATGGAGAGCCCCAGGTACCCGTTACCACCAAGAGAACACCACTGAACGACACCGTTACGGTGGTGCAGGATGGCTCGTTTGGGGAGGAATTATTCTTGGTTCCAGAACTGACCTGCATGTTCAGAGTGTAACGATGACAGGGAACATCTATCGGGATGTCATTCTGGAACAACATGTACGTTTGTTTCGGGGCGCCATGGGTGCTGAATTTCTGTTTATGGATGACAACGCCCGTCCTCACCGTGCAAACATTGTAGTTGAATGCCTTCAATCGGAGGATATCACCCGTATGCATTGGCCAGCATACTCACCGGACTTGAATCCAATAGAACATGTGTGGGATATGCTTGGCCGAAGAATTGCAGCCCGTCAACCCCCTCCCACCTGTCTACCGGAACTTCGGAGGGCATTGCTTGATGAATGGTGTAATATTCGCCAAGATCAGATTGATACTTTGATACTTAGCATGCCTAGGCGTTGTAAGGCCTGTATTGCATCGTCCGGGAGACATACTCCGTATTAACCATCATACTAACCATGTTATACTGTTTTTTGTAAATAGGTTCTTTTTTGAGATTTGCTCCAGGGAGTAAAAATTGCAATTTTTATTAATTATGTCAAACATATCGCATCTTTTTTTTGCTCTTTACCTTTTGTTTAATAAATAGACTTTACAAATAAGTCAAATTTGTTTTGCTTCTGTCTCTTTCTTTGCCTGAACTTCATTATCCTTAATTTATGAACGTGAGTGTATATATTTTTTTTACAAAAATATGGCACTTAAAAACGTTTGCATGAAAATTTTGGATTGTTTCCCTCGCGTGTAAGCAATCGAAAATACTTCGCACTTGATTTTATTTTCCTCTCAATAAATGTTTTTGATGTCTTTTGAAAAATATTTTTTCTATATTTACAAAGTCTTATGAATGAATTCCATATTCCGAAGATTCCGTTGGGAAAAGTTTTTGAGAGAGATTTGCATTTTTAGAATTAATTTTTTTCCCAACAAATGAAAATTAAATAAATAATAAGTATCCATTAAAAATTACAATAAAGAGAGAGTCGATAGGTAAATCAAGCTATTTTAGAAATTTAAATAGACATACGATTACTATCTAAAAATTATCTGAACTTTGAGCAGGAAAAATATATTACTTACATGACGAAACTGAGACCCTAATCTCTTTCAAGGTAGACAGGCTTCGTACGTTTCCACACACTTAGCCCACTAATCCTGCCACTGCCAAAAATACTTCTGTGATATTATTCACCTCCGTCGTCATGTTCGGTATTATCTCTTCTTACTCTCAAAACTGGATCACTTCAATGGTGTCTTCAATTTTGGAAACAGTGGGAAGTTGCAGGGACCCACGCATTGAGAGTAAGGAGAACGACTTAAACTCCATATTTCACTAAGAAGGCGCAGTTTTCTCTGTTCAACCAACAACAGTTTGGTACAGATTTGGCGAATTCATGCGTAAAATTTTTACTGATTCCAAACTCTTCGGAAATCTCTTGTGCGGTCAACGACCATTTATCCTTTTACCTGATTTTTCAACTTCTAAGAAACAGCTGCATTCCAATTGCCATGGGGCCAATCAGAGAACTTTGATTATTTTCCGTTGATGTGCGACCATTTTTGTGAATCGTTTGAATCACTCCTTCATTTATAATACCCCATCGCATTGCTTCCGAACACCTGCTGAATCTCTCAAATTGTTTTACTATGAGAAGAGAGTCCTATATCATTTTTAAATTATTACTTTTTAAATAGCAACATCCACATCTCAGTTTGTATAAATATAACGCTTAATTACATACAAAGAAATAATAATTTAGTAACTGGATTCATATATAGACAAATTCAATAACTACAAGTGTTTTACAATTATTTTTCAATTCCTACTATTAGCTCATACTCTCTTTTTATTTATTTATTTATCTTCTTGGAATTTTCAATCGTTAATAAAATACATTTTAAAGCGCTCAATTGAGCTGAAATTTTATTTACGTGATTATTTTGGGTGACAATACAGTAATTTAATTATAATCAATAATAATTAAATGATTAAAACTAATTATTCAAAGAATTACAAATACAGCCACGTTGGCATCATTTTTGGCGACTTAGCGACCATTTCGGCGACGTGACTAAACATGAAAAGGTTTTTCTCACATTTTAAAGTGCTCGTTTGAGCTGCAATTTTCTATACACTATTGTTTTGGGTAAAAATACGATAATTTAATTATGGCTGGGTCAAAACTTTAAAAGATTTTTTTCTCACGTTGTAAAGCATTCAGTTGAACTGAAATTTTATACACACGATTGTTTTGGATGACAATGCGATACTTTAATGATAATTAATAAAATTAATTACCACTTAATGTTTTGGTTCTGTGATATGTATATACATATTTATATTAATTGTAACTATTTAATAAAAATTAGCTAAAATAAAATTTTTCCTCGTTGATCTAAGTAAGAATTGACTTAAAAATGTTTTTTTTCATAATACTTGTTACATTACATATTACTGTTTATATTGCTCCTTGTGATATAAAAATTAAAGGAACATTTTAATAAAATTTATGCTTATATTTAAACAAAATAATTGCGGGAGCGTAACGAAACTTGGCATGAAAGTACATGCCAGGGAGATATGCAAATGATTAGAAATGCAGCGTGATTGCGCATTACGTACAGCCAGTAGAGGAGTGTAACGTCGTTCTCCGTGGAGTAGAAAAAAAGGTAAAACCAAAGATTGTTTGAACGTGCTGAATCGTTTACAAAGGAAGAGCTGAGGTAGACATGCCATTACGCTGTTTTCAAAGACAATATGAGCAGCTGTCGCAGTTTGAGAGGGGGAGAATCATCGGCATGATGGAAGCTGGGTGGTCAGCTAGGCGATTAGCTCGTCAATTAGGACGCTCTGATTGTGTCATGAGGAGGAGTTGGGACCAGTGGATCCGAAAATTGTTATTTACACGGAGACCAGGCTTAGAATGCCCTCGACAGACAAGTCATCGAGAAGACTGCCACATCGTAAGAAATGTACGTGTACAGCCAACTGCTTCATCGGCCGCCATCCAGGCACAGGTAGCTCCTTCACTAGGAGCCCCTGTGTCTTCTCGAACCATACGAGGAAGCCTGTCTTCAGGACATTTGAGATCACGGCGCCCATTACGTATGTTGCCCTTGACGCCCACCCATCGACGCCTCCGTTTGAAGTGGTGCCGCGCACGAGGAAATTGGACTACAGTGGAATGGAACCAGGTCGTCTTTAGCGCGAATCCAGATTCAATCTCAGCAGTGATGACAATCCTGTTCGTGTGTGGAGACCCCGTGGTGAACGCCTCAGTCCTGCCTTTGCTTTACAGCGACACACCGCTCCCACAGCTGGTGTGATGGTATAGGGTGCCATTGCCTACAATACACGGTCATCCCTAGTATTGATCCGTGGCACCATGACAGCCCAGCGGTATGTCCATGACATCCTGCTACTACATGTGTTGCCACTCAAGCAACGGCTCCCAGGAGTCATTTTTCAACAAGACAATGCTCAGCCTCACACGGCAAGGTTGTCACAAGACTGTCTCCGCACTGTTACTACCTTTTTTGGCCTGCCCGATCCTCAGATTTGTCTCCAATTGAGCATATCTGGGATCATTTGGGATGGCGAGTTAGGCATCCTACGAGTTTGAACGAACTAGAGGCAAGGTTACAGCAAATATGGAATGAAATGTCTCAAGACATCATACAGAACTTGTATGCCTCAATGCCCGATCGTATCGCATCTTGCATTCGCGCTAGAGAGGGTTAAAGATCCTTTTCTTTTGATTTTCTAATGATTTATTTATATCAAAGTAGTCATTACGTATGTAAAATTTCGTTTCATTTTGACGACTCCTGCTTGGTGCGCTATTTTTTTTTGTCCATGAGTGTATATTACCCTTTTAACTAGTGGTTCACACAAACAATTTTTCAAGGGGAGGTGGTCCAGGTTCGGAAGTCAACCATTCTCTTATCAAACCTCAATACGAAGCCAAACGTATTCTTTTGATTTTGTGGATTTCGGGAACAAAAACAAATTATTGATTTAATAATTATCATTAATTAAAAGAAATTGTTGATTACAAATACTTAATTAAATTTTACGTGCTATGTACGTAGGATTATCATCAATCATCGAAAAAAAATCAAGGGCATCTAAAGGGTGTTTTTTTAGAGGTATAGAACTTTAAATTGCAATAAAACAACGATGTATTATTCGATTGACATGAATTTTTTTTATTCGAAAGATAATCTTGTGGCATTACATTTTAAATATGATCAAGCAAGGCGTAGATTCGTCGAATGGGCCCAAAACGAGATTGCCGTTGTTCCCGATTTTCATAAGCGAATTTTGTTTAGCGATGAAGCGCACTTCTGGTTGAATGGCTACGTCAACAAACAAAACTGCTGCATTTGGAGTGAAGCTAATCCACAAGTGTATGTCGAAACACCATTACATCCAGAAAAACTGACTGTTTGGTGCGCTTTATGGGCTGGTGGAATCATTGGTCCGTACTTCTTCAAAAACGATGAAGGCCACAACGTTACAGTCAATGGTGATCGGTATAGAGCCATAATTACTAACTTTTTCATTCCTGAATTGAACAATCATGATGTCCAGGAGCTGGGGTTCCAACAAGACGGCGCAACATGTCACACAGCTCGTGCCACAATCGATTTATTGAAAGACACGTTGGGTGACCGCCTAATTTCACGTTTTGGACCTGTGAATTGGCCTCCAAGATCTTGTGATTTAACACCGCTAGACTATTTTCTGTAGGGCTATGTAAAGTCATTGGTCTATGAGGATAAGCCACAAACGCTTGACCATTTGAAAGACAACATTCGCCGTGTTATTGCCGATATACGGCCACAAATGTTGGAAAAAGTCATCGAAAATTGGACTACATCCGAGCCAGCCGTGGCAATCATATGCCAGAAATCATATTTAAAATGTAATGCCACAAGATTATCTTTCGAATAAAAAAAATTCATGTCAATCGAATAATACATCGTTGTTTTATTGCAATTTAAAGTTCTATACCTCTAAAAAAACACCCTTTATTATAATTTTTACGAACTAAATTAATGAGAGTTTTACAATTTTTTAACACTATTTAGACCATAATTTTCTGAAAAAAAGAGCTTTTATTATATTATTATTACGCATTAAGTTGAATACATGTTCGAAATCATATAACTATGTATAAAAATAATTTCTTGGTTTTTTGAGTATTTAACAGCTTTATTACTTTTAATAATAGCTGTGATTCTGAGATAATTTATATAATATTTTGTAAAATAGATTGTTATATTTTACCAGAAGTAGTAATATGTTAAAACCGTATAGTAACATTTAAAATGGAATAGGATTCTCCGGCCAGCGTAAATTTAAAAATTATATTATAATTATATATTGTACGGAGTTCGTGTCAAAGGAGAAAGGGATGTTACGTAATTGGCATCTAAAACGAGTTTATGTAGACGAGGTATGTTATCTCATTTTTTGTCATTTACATTGTGCGTTTTAAGCTCTGTCCTCGGTTGGGGCATGAATTTCAAGAACATTGATAATCAAAGATGTTTTAAGGCCCGGGCCCGAATGTAAAAGGAAATCAAAAGGCAGAAAATCTTTGTAAAGAATTATCATGTCGAAAAAATTGTTTTAACTAAGTAAACAGTGTTCACGGAGCAGCTTTACTTCCCAGTTACATTGTAGTACATAATACTGCTAAAAGTAAAAAGGCTCTGAGTAATGGGAAGTTTGTTAAACAATGCATGCTCTAAGTTTATGATGTTTTACATCTAGATAAGAAAACGAATTTTGAAATAAACTTGTTTCAGAAAATGGTGAATTCTAGAATCGAAGCCATCAGCAAATATCTGACATAGCAGTTAACAGTCAAAGACTGGCTAGTTTAAAATTTGATTCATAGCTATGGATGAAAACACTGATATAACTGTACTGCTGAACTAGTAATATTTTTAAGAAGCGTTGATGATATATTTGAAATTTTTATGAAACTGATATGTATACGGTCGGCAAAGGAAGTCAGAATGGGATGTGTTATTTTTCGTGAATTTCTGGAGCATTTAATTTCGAACGTACCTTTAACAAACATACTTAATATTACAACCAGTTGTGCAGCAAATATTGGAGGGAAAAATCTGCATTTTTTAACTGTGTTCTCAAATCTATAGTTCGGGAATTATGTATTTTTCTACATTGAGTTTTATATCAAAATGTCTTGTGTAAATAGTTACGGATTGAATAAGAAACCGGTCTGAAATAATCAAGAAACTTATGATCTCGCGGACTTACTTACTCACAAGCAAAAAAAAAAATTTCGAGTTTTCTTCAGTCCATACAAGCTGGATATCATGATAAGCTACTTTACACGAAAGTAAAATCGCTTGGCGCAGTATGTGTTTTCTAGTGCGTTTGGTAATTGAAAGTCAACATTATTTCATTCTTCCATGAAAAACAGTGTTCTGGGGAATGTCAAATGATGGAAAATACAGCACAGTTGCCTAAATTTGCCTTTTCCATAGAACACTTCTTTGGCATATGAACAACTTAAATGTCAACTTGTAAAGGGGAAAAAATCACACACACACAATTTTTCGACAATGTCTGAGCCTATCTAAAAGGTATAAACTAAAACTGGATCCGTTTATACGGAAACTACAAATTATTTGTCTCATTTCTGAGGTTAAATTCATTAATGATTTTGAGTCGTGAATGTAGCACGAGAAAACTGCTTTTCGAGTTTGAACGCAGATTTTAATGAATGCGGAAAATTCAAATGATGCTATTCATCCAAAACGGATTCAAATGATTGTTCTCCTGTTCTAAAAGGAATCCTGATTTGATAGAGTTGGACATTTTCTTGAGCATGTGTGTGTGTGTGTGTGTACACTGCTGGCCATTAACACTGTAACATAATTAAGAAGGGAGGATAGAAACGTCCAATTCGTACGAAAAGGAAAAAGGTGCAGGTGCAAATGATTAGCATTTGAGCGTAATCGAACGAATCACGTGGGAGGAATGGCATTATGGACTCTATATAAAAGGAATGTTGCGCAACAGGTTTCTCATTCGGAAATCGCATTTGAATGTTCATCGCTTGTGAGAAGATCGTGTTATACCTCGTATAAGAAAAAATGGTTCTGCACAGATTGTCTGCATGACGACAATTATTGTAACTTCCGTTCATACTGCTGCATAGAGATGTGACAGTAGTGCGTGACCGCGGTAGCCTGGTGGTTAAGGTAACGAACCCGTGGCTGCCATGTGTTGGGTTTGAGCCTAGTATCATTGTTGATCTGCCGTGCAAAGGGGGTCTATGCACGTCAAATATGATGAGGCTCAAATGTCCTCCCATTGGTGTGGTGTTGAAGTTAGGAGAGAGAGGTTCCAGCTCAGGTGTCGTCCTCGTCACTTGACCATAGTTCAAAATTACGAGATCCTACGCCAAAAGCCCTCGTGTAGCTGAATAGTGCGACGTTAATATTCATTCACGCTATAGTGGTACGCTCAACGACAAAACTGGATACGGGAGTGACACCCCGTTGTTTTTTCAGACGAGTCCTGATTTTGCATACAGCATGATGTTGGATGTATCCGTGTCCAAAATCATCGAATCTAACGCACATAGCCTTCTTGCATTCGACATCATAATACAGATCCTGAACCTAATGTGATGGTATGGGAAATGAACTTCGAATTAACATAAAATACACAACATGTGTTAGTATTTAAATCATTAGCATTTCAGCGCATTTGAAAAATTGCATAGAAGAGAAGTACAGAAGAAATGTAGAACAGTCTGTTTAGAAGTGAATATTCTAATGCTGATTTCATATTCGGAAGTCACATTCGAAAGCTGGTTGTTTGTATGAAAGTTGTTGAAGGAAGAGAGACTCTTACAGCACCTGTTGGAATTTGAAAGCGGTGGGATCATATGGGGCTGCGGTTTATTGTTCTGCGATATTGTTATACATATATTGGTCATAATTCCATCACTGTTATACGAATATGAAATTGATAAATAAGTAAGCCATGTAGGGTCTCGGAGACCTCGGGTCACAAAGAGGACAGACATATTGTTCGCACAGCCTTGTGGGATCGTGCAGCCACATCAAATACCCTGAATCTGGTTGTGTGTTGTGGACAGTGTAATGAAATTTGCAACATCACAGATCAGGGGAGTAGCTACCACTGTATCAATGGTACGAGGCCCCAACCACGTGTTATCACGTATCGTAAAATGTTAAGGGGTTCCAAAAAAAAAAGGACATCCAAGGAATTTTGATACAAGGCCCCCACAGGACTAGCTACGCCAATGCTACAGATTCTCAGCACGGTGACTTTGTGTATGGGCCCTGAGGAGAGAATAAACGTTTCCAATCAGCATTTTTCATTTACACATGTGTTGAGAACCTGAAATGCTAATATGAAGTGTCATTATGTATACATCACGGTAATCCATTATTTACATAACCAGTACATCTCCGATGTATTAAAGTCCCTGGTTGTATCTCCGAGGCTTCCGTGATGCTACATTTCAACAAGACAACCATAACCGTGAGCCTGTGGTCCTTGCTTTCCTGACTTTTTTTCGGTACATAGGGTATTCTATCGTGTTCCAGTTAGCATATTCTACAGATCCCACTGAGAATAGTATTTTCTGAAAACACGAGCAGCTACATGAAAAAAGGAAAGGAACCTACAGAATGGGCAATATCCATGCCATTATTCCTGCTGGAGAAATCTATGTGGATTTTTTTATTTTTTTGTCTCAAAGGATATTCGCAAAAGCAATGAAAGTCAGGCTGTCATCAATGGAGGTCATTCCAAAAGACAGACGATTTTATGAGGGTCATGGTGTATGGTTTGGGAAGTGCAATTTGTGTGTGTGTGTGGTCCACTTGTCAAATCTAAGATGACAACCATCTAGAGACATACATGGTTGTAGTAAAAAAGATGCTTGATAAAAACAGAGAAAAATTTGAAGGGAGCCAGTGCAGCTTGATCGACTCAACCATTGATAAGAGGTGGCAGCCTCACAAGCCATTTCTGCAGCATGGGGCAAAACACTCGATGTTTTATATCAACACTTCAATTGGTTGGTCGTCTAGTGGACTGTACTCATGGCATCCGTTAAGACTGACATTACATTATATTTTTTTTAGCAAAAAGAACGGAAACTTCTCCATCTAAAAGACTTAATAACTACGAAAGCGTACCTTTATAAATGCATAGCAAAATATATACTCAGGTGTTCCCAAGGAAACAATATAAATATTTTTAACAAATATATCAGAAAACTTATTTTTACTGAGCAAAATTTTTATTCAAATACATGACTACATGTTATTATTGTGACATATTTCTGAATAATCATAAGGCTTTTAAAGTAAATGTAATAAAAGTATTATCAAATGCAATTTTGAGTCTTTTAAGAAAACAGTGGTTACATTAATTAGATGTGCTATAATTAATAAACTTCCTTAAAAAGTTTGTTAAAATGATCATTAATAAATTACATTTTTAAAAAGCTTAAATAAACAATATTGATTATTTTGAATCATTTTCCCTCCATAAGAATATATAATAATAATTATGAAACATTTTATAACACACACACACACACACAAGTAATATAAAAAAATTTTTAAGTCAATTCCTACTCAGATCAACGAAGAAAATTTTTATTTTAGATACTTTATATTAAATAGTTGCAATTAATATAAATATGTAAATACATATGACAAAATCCCAACATTAAGTGGTAATTAATTTTTATTAATTATCATTAAAGTATCGTATTGTCATCCAAAACAATCATGTATATAAAATTTCAGTTCAACTGAATGCTTTAAAACGTGAGAAAATAAACCTTTTCAAGTTTTGACACGTCACCAAAAATGATGCCAACGTGGCTGTATTTGTAATTCTTTAAATAATTAGTTTTAATCAATTAATTTTTATTAATTATAATTAAAAATTATTGTGTTGTCATCCAAAATGAGATCATGTATATAAAATTTCAGCTCAATTGAGCGCTTTAAAATGTATTTTATTAAGGATTGAGAAAATTCCACCAAGATAAATAAACAAACAAACAAATTAATTAATATATAGAGAGTGTGAGTTAATAGTAGGAATTAAAAAATGGGTGTCCATGAGAATCCAAGGAATAAAAATTTTAAAATTTCGCTTTTAATTATTTTTATTTTAAAAAATTTATTACCAAAATAAAATTTAAAAATGTTATTTAATATAAATTTTATTTTGTTGTTTATCTAATACTGTTGATTAAATTATTGATTGCCTAGATTTTTTATCCTTTTTCCTTTCATCATTTATCTTATCAATAATTTTTCTTTCCCTCATTTAATTGTATCAATATTTACATAATCTCTAAAAACAACTGAAAGTACGGATATGCATATATACATATGTGGAGAGAAAGATGAAAATAATAATAATAACAATAAATGTTGCCTTTCATGCGTCTTCATAGTATTTCCTTAAAATTTTATGATATGTAAAATTAGTTTCACATCCAAAACTATCCGCTCACAATTTTGATTAAAATCGGGTTCGTTTATTTAGAGCATCCCTGTTATTCATTTAAAATTATTTTAGGGGAGAAATTTTTACAAAAATTATAGATTTTCTTTCTTTGAAACATAAATGAAAAATAACAAAATGCTTAAATAGTATTTATGTGACATGTTTCATGGAAGCAAACGTCAATAAAACGAAAGTTTTTATTTTGGAGAAAATGAATTACATTATTACAACGTAAGATAATTTTCAAACGAAAAAAAAAGGTTTATTTAAAAGGTATGTTTAAAAGGTATTTAAAAAGGTTAATTAGGTTTAAAAGGTATGTTTTATTTGCTGAACTAAATTGGGGTCGAAGAGGCTTGTGAGTTTCATAAGCACTTGTAATATTTTCAAAAAATATTTGTATATCATTCAACTTTTTTAGTATCATCGACTAATTGAACTAATTTCAAAAATTTTTACCGTGAATATTGAGTTTGAATCTTTTTCTAAGGAAATATCCAAAGATATGGATGAATTTAAAAACATATAGATGCAAAAGTGTGTTTTTTTTCAAAATTTGTATTCAAATATACTTATTTTAATACATAAAAAGTTTTTGACACATCTTAAAATTCTTTTTCATATATTGAGTTTTGGGCCCCAAAAGTTGCAAACCGCTCTTCTAAAATTCTTCGGAGAAAACATTGAAGGATTAAAATAATTAAATTTAATAATTTTCTGATACACTTAAAAATGTTCTTGCCCTAATATAAAAATTTTAACAATGCATTAGAAAGATTCATTATGATAAAAAATCCGACCAGAGAAAAAAAAGTGTTATAGAAAATAGGTCAGAAGAAAAAAAGAGCGTTTATATATATATATATATATATATATATCAACACAATACACTTAAGCTTTGCAAACAAACGTTTAAAAATAATTTAGGGCTTTCAAAGCTATATCTACTTGTAAATTCAGGTATACGACACTAAATGAAGGATTTAAAAAAGAAATTTGGAAGTCTCGTGGGGGGTAGAGTATGGTCTATTAAAAACATTTAAAAAAAAGAATAATGTTATGGTGGTCATCCAAACGCTTCATGATGTATTGAATTTATATTTCAAATTAAAAAGGAGAAATCTTAAATAAACAAATTACAAGTATGTTACAAGGCAAGTAAATATTACACTGAAGAAAACCCATTTACAAATACATTTTGTAAAACAATGGACACCCCTTTGATAGCAATGGTTCGTTCTCCTAGAGGTCGATCGAACAAATCTGAATTGTACTGAAAAGCAGAATAATTCAACAAAATACGCATGAAGCGAACTAAACCTTCGTATAAGGTACTACATATCAGAGAGAAACAATATTCCATTCAAACTGATTCATATACGGCTTTAGAATTAGGCACTCTTATCAAACATCAGAGAATATTATGTTCATTGGCTTCCATCTCTGAATAGAAGTATTGATTTTACGTTGAATGTAATGCAAAGCCCGTATTTGAGAGCTGGCCTTCGGTAGCCACTGAAAACTCTTGTGGATTTCCTAATTAAATTCTAATAGATAACGGAAAATTCTACAATTATGGAGAGGGACCAATGTGTCCACCATGCTGATGCGAAGGATTTCACTGATCTTTGTTAGGCATAGTATATTGCATGAAATAAGGTCTAAAAGATACAATGGGAAATGTGGTAGTAAGGTAGTAACGACATGAACCAGAATTAATGTGAATGCTGATGTAAAAATATCGGAGTAGTGGTTTAATTAAGAGCACGAATATTTTTTACAGCAGAAATTCTGTTATTTAGAGAGGAAAGTTACACATGTTTACATTAAAATAATAATAAGTTTCTTAACTTTGGACTTTGAAGAGGATTAATTTAATTGGGCAGAAAAACTCGTTTTGGTAAACTAAAATAGAAATAATTAATTTTAAAATATAAGAAACAGATTTTGTGATTTAACATTGTCAATTTACATAAAATTATTCCACTTCAAATATGGAAATAAATAGAAAACAAGGTAATTTTCTATTTTATAAATGGAATTGGAAATATATATTTTTTTGTTTCATATTTTTTCACTGTGCTCAATAAACTTCCCATTTCCGATATTTTGAGCCCTTCCCATTTCGATATTTTTAAAGATTAAGTTAGAGTGATAAAAGTTTAATTAATATATAATCACCTTAGTATTCTAAAAATTATTTTAAGCTACAATAATTCATGTGATTCTAAGCAATATATTCGACAAGTGTTGTTTAAATTGCATTAGATAAATGAAAATATTGAAAGGAAAAAAAGGTCGCTGAAGATAACTGTTCGGAACTCTTAGCCCTGTCGGGCTCTAATCTCTAGTAGGGTATTTGTAGATGACATACTGAATTTCTATTGCCCAGTGAAATTAAGATATTTCAAATGATAAAATTTTACCATTGAAATAGATGAAAATATTTACTTTATAGGTGAGAATTAAAATATAATGGAAAAAAGTTTCTTAGAAACTACAAAAAGAGAGAGAGAGAGTGATATTTTGGAGATCAGCAAAATAAGTGGAGCAAGTCAGAATACAAAACACTGAACCCCCTCTCCCATCCCCAAAAAAGTTATCAAAGTAACTGAGGAGGAAGGTAAAAGATAAAAATAAATTTCGCAGAAACTTACTTTATGAGTAAGAATTTCAAGAAAGACAATAACTAATTTAAATAAGACAATTTTGTTGTGCATTTTACTTGTGAAATGTCGCACTATAATCTTAAATGGATTGTTTCAAAAGATTATATTATGAAATCAATTGCGTTAATCTTCTTTTTAATAACTGTTTATTTTGGAGATGATATTTCCTTTATAATATTTTTACGTTACTTTTTTTTCGTCCTTTAATTACACTGAACTATGAATACATTGATGAAATTTCAAATGTATTTTGCATTTCTGATGTTATTGAGAAAAAGCTTTTTTAAAACAAAAAACATTCACTTAAAAAACAACAAATATTGAGTTATTTGAATTTTTGGAAAATGATCTGCTTTTTTTCACAATATTAATAAACAGTTAAGAAATGATGGACAAATTACAACGAAAGTACATTGAAGTAAAAGTGTTAATAAATAAAAAAATGTAGGGCAAATTAAAAGGGGAATTTATATAATTATCAAAAATAATCCTAGTCGCTGAAGAAATAATTCAAAAGAAAAGAAAAAGATAAAAATATATTACCGTATATTTTGGAGTAATACGTGCACTTATACTTTCGAATTCCATCTTTTTAATTTTTAGGTATATTAGTTGTATAACGCACAGACCTTTTTTTTTCAATTCCTACTCTCGTTATATATATTTATATATGCATATGTATCTTGTTAAATTTTCCGATCCTTAATAAAATACTTTTTATTCATCTACTCAAGTTCAAATACATTTTTTAAAACTTGTAGTGGATGACACTTGATGCAATTACAGATTTTAACAAATATTAATTCATTAATTAAATTTAATTAATGAATAAAAAGTATAAAACAAAAATAATAGTCCAAAATCATATATAAAAAGGAAAATTGCTCGTTGTGTCCCTGTAGCGCAATTGATTTCTAATCCAAAGGTCACCAGGGTTCGAATCCCACCTAGGATGGCCTAATTTATGAGAATATAATTTCTTTTTACTATACAATTTTCTTGGAATAATTAAATTTAATTAATGAACAAATAGTAACAAACAAAAATAATAGTCCAACACCATACATAGAAAGGAAAATGGAAAATTATAAGGAAAATCATTTTCTCTCTCTCTCTCTATTTTGTGATTATGTGATGTATGTACATATTTATATTAATTGTAAGTATTTCATAAAAAGTAACTAAAATAAATTTTTCTTCATTGACCTAAGTAGGAATCGACTTAAATTTTCTTTTAACATTATTTATTTACAAAGAAACTTGAAATATACATGTGCAATGTTCTTGTCTTTTGAAGTAATTTATTCGAGTATTTCTAAGACTACAACCTTAAAGCCCAAGACAGGAGGGAAACAAAATCTATATAATATGTATGTATAAATCTATATGTATAAATTGTTGAAGATTATAAGGTACATCACTTATTTTAAATGAACAGTATTTGATATATGTAGAAATCTATAATTTTCTTATGCTCATCTTTTTCTTATTTTTGAAGATATTTTTTCTGTAACCCCAGCGTTTAACGCGTACCCGTAATTTTCGATCTTATTTTCTGTGTTAAAAGTGCGCATTATACGTTGAAATATATATGGTACTTTAAAAATTTAAAATATTAGGTACAATTGCGATGAAATAAATCACAACATACCAAAATTTTTAGATTTCAAGTGTCATAAAACACTTAAACCTAAAAAGTTTCATTTAATCTACTGCGATGATTCATGAAATATTCAAAGTCAAGCGCACGGTTCTAAATTTGGTGGCATTAAAGAAATAAATATAACTTTAAAATTGTGTGTGAACCACCGATCTATTTACATAGGAATATTCAAAGAAAAATTTATGAAGAACTTAATTGATATTTTCCGATTTGTGTGTGTGTGCATTCCAAATAAACGAAAAGAAAAATAGAACAGTAAATACAAATTTAAAACTTAGGTGAAACTGAAATAAAAAATTTAAAACACACACATTACATACCCTAAATTTATTACTGCTGTGTATAAATTATACCCTCTCTGTCAAAAATAAAAAAACAGTTTGAATTTTATGGATAAAATTTCTCTACCTGGAATATAAAGTTAAAAATACAACAAAGATGAAAGAACTAGTACTCTGTGCCGCACACAAGAGGGAGGGGGGAGTAAACGAGTCTGGATCACCCCAGAGCCCTTGAATTCTTTTTCGATTGATTATAATCTTATGTATATCTTTATATATAAAAATCTTCTGTGTGTGTGTATGTGACATAAAACTCCTCCTAAACGGCTGGACCGATTTTGATGAAATTTTTTGTGGGGGTTCAAGTGGATTCGAGAATGGTTTAGATTCACAATTCGGTTCGATATCGCAATTAGTTAAAAATATATTAATTAAAAATATTCAACTCACTATTCACCTGCATTGTTGTAACAACGTTATTGTTATAAAAATGACGTAAGTTGGCGTCGAAAATCGATTTTCAGCCAAACTGGGTCTTCATTGTTACAAAAATGCAGACGAATCATGCTTTTTAGCGCGTTTTTAATTAGTAATAATTTTTATACACAGTGGGTCACACACACAAAAGTGTTCGTACACTTGCAATTTCTTAAAATATTTAATGTTTTCGACTAATAAAAATTAATATATTGTAATTTTTTTATGATATCTGCAACGTGTTCTTAATGGAATGACATAATTATATATATATATATATATATATATATATATATATATATAATTATGTCATTCCATTAAGAGTTTTGGGAGAGTTTGTTACATAATAGTAGTGATTGGTTTTATCATGCTCTCTGAGTTATCCATACTCTGAAGTTTTGTTTATTTTATTTTATTTGATTTTCCTACCGAGTTGCAAAGGGGGAAGGTTGGCGCCTTTAAACTAGTTTAACCCCACTTATTCGGTCCTAAGTCCGAAATTGCTTTCTGACTCGGTAGGTTCTGCTTTTTTGTAGTTCTTTTATTTCTCTATAATTTTGTTCTTCATGTTCTGCTTTTATATTTTTATTATGCTATTTCTTGTTATATTCTTTATCTATTATTTCTTGTTTTTG
The DNA here is from genome assembly GCA_019973935.1 of Trichonephila clavipes. Taxonomy (NCBI): domain Eukaryota; kingdom Metazoa; phylum Arthropoda; class Arachnida; order Araneae; family Nephilidae; genus Trichonephila; species Trichonephila clavipes. Next base: position 34,677 of record BMAU01016332.1, on the reverse strand, counting down.
ATAAATAATACATATTTCTTTTATATATATATATATAATTTTTAAAAATATTATATAACTCTTTTTTTAAAAAAATAATAATCAAAAAGCTACTAAAAAATTACGCTACAAAAGTCTTCATACACTTAACAAAAATCTCAACTTAGCTTTAAATATTGTATTTCTTGCTTAATTTAGTACTTAGTAGGATATCTTTTAGTGTCCACAACAACTTTTAAGAGTCTTGGTATAGATTTTATCAGTTTTTTGTAATTTCTGCATCGATTTCCGACCATATAGTTCTATGATTATTGTTTTTACTTCACATTATATGTTTATATGTCATGCTTTCTTTTTCTTAAAATCAAAATCTCACTAAATATGTTCAACTGTGCCGAATAAAGTGATTGAGGAGGTTTTTCAGAATTTGGGGACAGTTGTAGAGACACCAGCGGCATACATGGAGAGCAGCGCGCTTGGCGTCTTTATCCTGCTAAAAAATGAAGTAATCTCCTACATCCAAATTTTGGGCGAATAATTTAAAATATTTAAATAGAGCTCATGATTCACAATACCATCAAAAAATACAAAATTATCTAATTCTGAGGCCGATTTACACCCCCACGCAAGAGCACTTCCACCACCATAGTTCATTAATCCAACTAGATGCTTGGGATTAAGTTTCAGAAAATTCAAAATTCACAGCGAATTGATTGGGATGGCAGATAATTCAACGTTTTTGGTTCTGATGAGTCTATAATAGCTTGTAAATGAAAAAGAAAAAGGAGTTTAAACCCATGAATTTATCTGGAACAACAACTCCTCCACATCCATGCTTCAGCATAGAAATGAAGGTGTCCTGGCGTGGGGGTGTAAATTGGCCTTAGAATTATGTAATTTTGTATTTTTTGATGGTATTGTGAATCATGAGCTCTATTCAAATATTTTAAAGATAAATTTTAAATTATCTGCCTGAAATTTGGATATTGGAGACGACTTCATTTTTTAACAGGGTAATGACGCCAAGCGCACTACTCTCAATGTACGCCACTGGTGTCTCTATAACTATCCCCAAATTATGAAAACACCTTCTCAATCACTTTATTTAGCCCAGTGGAACACATTTGGTGAGATTTTGATTTTTTAAAAAAAGAAAACATGACATATAAACACATAATGTGAAGTAAAAACAATAATCATAGAACTATGGTCGAAAATCGATGCAGAAATGACTAAAAACTGATAAAATCTATACCAAGACTCTTAAAAGTTGTCATGGACACTAAAAAATATCCTACTAAGTACTAAATTAAGCAAGAAATACAATATTTAAAGCTAAGTTGAGATTTTTGTTAAGTGTACGAAGACTTTTGCGGCGTGATTTTTAGTAGCTTTTTGATTATTAATTTTTTAAAAAAATAGTTATACTCTATTTTTAAAAAAATTATGTCATTTCATTAAGAACAAGTTGCAGGTATCATAAAAAAATTACAATTACAATATATTAATTTTTATTAGTCGAAAACATTAAATTTTATAAGAAATTGCAAGTGTACGAACACTTTTGTGGCCCACTGTATATAATTCTTCGGTGTGTGTGAATGTGACTGAATTCCTCCTAAACGGCTGGACCGATTTTGATGATATTTTTTGTGTGGGTTCAAGTGGATTCGAGAATGATTTAGATTCCCAATTCGGCCCAATATCGCAATTAGTAAAAAAGATGTTAATTAAAAACATTAAAACGCATGATTGTTTTACGCCTGTGTGCTGTTTATTCTGCTACTGCGCGGCAAGAAAAAAAAAGAAAGAAAGAAGAGAGAGAGTGGGAGAAAATTTTCCGATATATATATATATATATTCACCGTGTTTAAAATTGCTATCTTATTTTTCTATCAAAATTAGACAAAAAATAATTACAGTATCGGAAAGATTATTCATTTCCCCACGAACGGCATATAGCTTTATATATATATAATTCTTCTGCGTGTGTGTGTTTGTGACTGAACTCCTCCTAAACGGCTGGACCGATTTGGATGATATTTTTCGTGTGGGTTCAAGTGGATTCGAGAAGGATTTATATTTACAATTCGGCCCGATATCGCAATTAGTTAAAAATGCGCCAAAATTATGTAAGGGCGCGCGATTGTTCATAAAAAAAATCATGGGCAATATTCTTGAAGCCACTATTTTGAGCGGCAAACTTCAAGGTGAAGTTATATTTCTACCACAGATCCCAATGATTCTTTCAGACTCACCTACCCATTTGCAATTTCCAATTCGCTTGGTATTTGCTATGACCGTTTAATAAGTCACAAGGTCAAACAATGACATTTTATGACTTAGATTTAGAAAACCATTACTTTTCGCACGGCCAATTATATGTTGCATGTCCGGGGTTTGGCAAACCATCGCAGTTGTTTGTTTATACCCCTAAATAATTAACCAAAAACATTGTACATTCAATGGCATTACGATAAATTTATTTTTTGTGCATTAAAAAAATATACCTGTTATAAAAATAGCTCGAGTTTTATCTTTCTTACCCTTTAATCAAAACAAGTTTAAGTTTCTTTTCAGAATAGGTTCTACATTCAACTTAGTTCATAATAAATACATACTCACACGCAATCGATAGGTCGAATTGTGGTAACTGTACATGTGATGATGCCAGGTATTGTAATAACTTTCACTATAAAAAATTTCATCAAAACGGTCCAGATTGTTACAACTTATTCAAAAGAGTTTGTAATTTTCGGATTTAAGACGTGTGTACAGGACAACGTCTGCCGGGACCGTTAGTAGTACGTAAAATTTAAATAAGTATTGGTTATTAATAATTAATTTTATTAATTAATGCGAATTGTTCATTCAATAATTAACTTTTTACTGTTTTTTCCCCGAAAATCCACAAAATCAGAATATTTTGGGCGGCGTATTGGAGCATAGGAGAATAGTGGACTTGCGACCCTGAACCCCCCACCCCCTTGAAAAATTCCTGCGTACGCTACTGTAGTACTTTACCTAAAGATTTTTTGTTAAACCCTCTGAAACTGCCTGCTTAGATAGGCGAGATCTTTTAAAACAGCCAGAAATGCCTGTCAGATCTCGAATCCGTTCTACTGGGGAAAGATCTAGCCTTCCTAAATGTTTGATAAGCTCAAATAAAATTCGTAGAAATAAATTTTTGTGCCGTGTAGTTTGGCACTATTCCGTTTTAATATAAGCTCAAGGTGTCTTAAGAAGATCGAAAACGCAACAGGGTGTAAAGTATCAAAAATGTAACACACTAGTATAAAAGTGCCAAGGAAGGCCACTGTTTATCGAATATAATGGCACTTCGGACCTCAATTTCCGAATATATAAATGACGATAGAATCAGACAAAAAGAACGCCATGAACTCATTCTTTGTTCGAACTGTTGTCTCTCTCTATCAATGGTTCCGTGGTCATTGATGTTCTAATTATACACAGGGCTGTGGATTTTGACACCTGCTTTCACGACGCTTTATTCGGCCATACTTCAACCATCCTTGACGCCAAAAGGCGACTGACTTAAACCCAAATGTTGAGCGATTTTTCAATCTTTAACTAAATTGTAGTCCATTCTCGAAGTATGATTACCATTTATACTGTCTACAAATAACATGCGAAGCATTGGTACACTAAAAGTGAATAAAAAGAAATTATATCTTACAAGGAGAGAAAACGACTAAGGAAATTCATTTGGGGTCGAGACTTGGTGTAATAATAGTACTCCTTTAGGGTGTTCAACCCTCAATGTAATTCCGTCGAATGACCAGTCAATTCGGAGAAAAAAGCCTTCGAAATTCATGCTTAGCTTTTATATAATTAAATTTCAATTTCCTCCAACGATTTCGTAGCTTGGTTGATATATCGTCTGCATGCTATGCGCGAGTTCGATTCACCAGTCAATTTTTTTCATTTAATTATTTTTAAAATTAAATAAATTTATTTATGAAAGGTTTATTAAATATTAAATGATATTTTATGTAACTATTTTGTATTTTATAAAGTAAAAAAACAATTAAATTTATTATTAAAACTATTCTTAATAAAAATATTTAAAATAATTAAAATTATTTAATATAATTATTTAAAATAATTTTTAATTAAAATAATTAATAAGAATTATTAATTTATTATTAAAATTATTATTTATTTTTGAAATAATTATAAATTTTTAAAAAGGATTTATTAAATGTTTTATAAAATTATAAAATAATTAAATTAATAATATATAAAAAAGACATTTTTATATTAATTATAAAATAATTAATTTAATAATTTATATATAATATACTTAATAAATTATTTTATATTATATATATTTTATTTATAGTATATTTTATTTCACATTATAAAACTATTTGTAACTAATTTTTATGTATAATAAAAATTATACATAATTATTATATAAATATTATATTTTATATTTATTATATTATTTATTAATATAAAAATATATTTATATAAAATTTTATAAAAATATTTTTATTGTTACAGCATTTTTTTTACTTCATAAAATACAAAATAATTACATAAAATATCATTTAATATTTAATAAACCTTTTATAAATAAGTTTATTTAATTTTAAAAATAATTAAATGAAATGAAAAAAAAATTGACCGATGAATCGAACCCAAACCTCGCGCATAGCATGCAGACGATATATCAACCAAGTTACGAAATCGTTGGAGGAAATTGAAATTTAATTGTATAAAAGCTATATAAGCATGATTTTCGAAGACTTTTTTTTCCTCCGAATTGACTGGCCATTCGACGGAATTACATTGAGGGTTGAACACCCTAAAGGAGTACTACTATTACACCAAGTCTCAACCCCAAATGAATTTCCTTAGTCGTGCCCTCTCCTTGTTAGAAATTGAATTTCTCCTCATTTACATTTCGTACAAATGACTTAAAATTAGTTATTTATTTAATGGCTGACAAAATTCAAACATTCACATGTTGAATCAAGAAGTTCTGACACAAAATTTCATCACAAAATCCAGTAACTTCTTAACGATGTATATTTTTTCCTGTGTGTGTTTAAGGGTTCATTTTAATGCCATTTTATAAATTTTAAGAATGTACTTAAGTAGAGTTTTATCATAGGAAAATTACGAGACATAATTTTTAATGTCCATTTGATTTATATACCTAACCAATACAGAGTTCATCGTAATGCTGCCTTCTGAAAGGATATATATAGATTTAAGCGCAATGCCTTCCCTATGATTTATTTTTCAAAACTTTTCAATCGTTACTGAGATTTATTTTCAAATCTTCAGAATTAAATATAAATTCAAAAACTCTTAATAAGAAAAATAAGAACAAATTCATGAAAACAGATTCAAAATTTTCATAGCTAATAGTCAGAAAAATTGCACTTAAAACTCCCGTTTACAAGCCGTTTTAAATTCGCAATCGTTCGTTCTGTTAGTACCAAGAAAGGATAAAGAGAGAAAATTTCTACTCTCCAAAATATAAATAATTCTATTTATTTTAATACAATTAAATACTCTGAAAGGAACACAAGTAAAGAGGACATGTAAGATATATAAGAAAGTATCTTTTGTGTGCACCTGTTTTAAAGATTCACACGCACATCTGGGGTTTCTATAAAAGCATTTAAAAATCTTTCCTCAAATCGAAAAAAAAGTGCTACTTTAAAAACAATATTTTGTTTTTCTGCTCTTTCGGATTATTTTATGTAGAGCATTCGGATATTACAGAGCTCTAGACTTTAAAAGGCAATTTCAAATTTTAAAAGCTTAATTTTTAAAATTTCTTACTAATTTCTAATAATTACTTAATAACACTCGACACATATACGCACAAAACTTACATCGTTTAAAATCACTTTTAAGCAAATCAAGTGGTATAATCTTTTAAGCAAATGAGGGAGACATACCTGATACATGGATTAAGGATAGTCTCTTGAGGGATACATGGTACGTAAAATGAGATATTATACACATAAGTAATTGCTATATCTCAGTCAATTAAACTCCTGTTGCTTCTTAACAAATCACCTGAACAGGAAGCTTGCAGTATTTCAACTGTCGCAGAATCATTAAAACAGCACGAGACACTTGAAACGCAGCTCAAGATTAGCTCAGATCTTTATTTTTTTTAAAAAAAACAACAACTTTTTTTTAAAGCTGATAAAAGATATGCATTATAAAGATGGTTTATTTTAACAAATAGCAAGATTAGATGCCGCTGTAGAAAATTTCGAATGAATTCAGGAAATGACTTTCTAAAATAAATAAAAATAAAGAGTAATAAGAAAAAACATTAAAAATTATGCAGAACTAATTAACTTCTTTTTAAAGTTAAGCTAATGAACTTTTCGATATGTACATATTACCATAATTCAGTAATCAACTAAGAGAACGGGGAAGCACGCAGCGTGATACTCGAAAGAAGTAGGCTCATGTTCATATGTATACACATATATTAAATGAGGTACTTATAATTATCTTCGTTTTAGTGGTAGACGATGAAAAACAGTTTAGGGACCACTGTCATAATTTAGTTGCGGTAAAACAATTCCCTTTTATCGTGTAATTCACGATTTTTTTCTGTGTTAATATTAAAATTATTTTAGAAAATGCAAAATTGCGAGAATATATGTCAATTAACCGAATTTCGAAAATTATAATATTACACCTGAATAGAGCAGAAAGTACCAGTTAAAAAAAATTTCGGTCAATGAAGATGAAAATCATAATTCAGATCCTGTCCTCGCTCGAATATCGATCATTTGTAATTCCCAAATGTACAAGGTATCGTAATTTCCTGAAGAAACGATGCAGCGTTTACGTCTTCAAAAAAGTTAAAACTTTTAGCGAGTAAGTATTTCTACCGATACAGCTCTTACTTACACTCTTTTTTTTTTTAAAAAAAAAAACATTCTGTGTAGGACATCATCGTATAAACAACTTTGATCGCCTTGATACTGATTCTACACTAAAGATTACCCGTTTCCTTTTTGCGAACTCTATTGTGTGTATATTTTATCCTTAGAACGAGACCTATGTACATCATTCATTTCGAAAAAGATCTTGGAACAATTACATGCTTCCCTCGTTCAAATCAGCATTCACGAGTTAGAATGGCCTCTGATCATTGATGAATCTTCCAGGACCCATCGCGCGCGCGTCCCCTAATCTCTCTAATGTAAATAAATCTATTGAGGTTCTTCCAAAGATTGCAATAGCGTTGCTATACTGAACTAGGGCTTTCTTCACCCTTAAGCAAGTATTGATTTTTTTAGCATTCTGCCAGATACATATCTAGTCAATTTCGGTACAAGTGAGTGTTGGATAATTTTTAGGTAAGAGGAAAAAGTTCGGAAAATGGCACCTAAAAGACAGAATCCATATATTGCTATTTTCCAACTTAATATTATTTTCCGTGCTTAGCAAATCGGAAGTCGAATAGCAGCTGGACAGTTTGAAGTGGAAAAGAGATATATTCGATGGTGCAGAACTAAAAATGAGAACTTGGAAAATGTGCCATAACACAAACGAGTCAAAAGTAATGGACATATAAGATAGCCAAATATAGGGGATAGTGTGAAGTGGATAAAGGAACAGCATGAGAAAAGAAAATTTCGACTATTAAAATTCGCTTTAAGCAAAATTTATGGTACAAGGTATGAACATATATGACTTCAAAAGCGGGACTTGCCAAAGTAGCAGATTTATGAAAGAAATTTATTATGAAATTAAGTATTGCCTCATTAGATTAAAAATTACCTCAATATGACTACTATGATGCAGAGATTCCGCATTTCTTACCTACAATATTATTAGCAAAACAAACAGAAAATTTCAATCCAAGTGAGCATTTTGAAATAAAAATAACTTTTTATAATTTGGATTAAACTGCATTTTTGGTTTATTTTATTATTGTGAATAAATTAAATAAGCTTATTTGCTATTTTAGTTTTATTCTTAATAGCTTCTTAAAGCTTGTCTTCCACATCTAGCAAATTATAGTTTGAAACACTAATACAGTTAGAAGTATGAAGACATTGACTCCCCATCCCCTTAACATTGGATTTCACAAATTAACTTGATTACTACTTCAAAATTAGTTAAAACAGAAAAGTAATTTTGTTGATAGATTATTTATTTATATTTATTACTTGACATAATACACAGTGCATGATTTACAAAAAAAAGTGCATTTTAAGTGAATTTTCAATAAAAAAATGCACCAAGTGAACTTGTGAAATGAAAACATTTAGTGTATCATACTTTTAAATACTAATAATTAAATAAATAATTTAAATAAAACTCATTTCAATTCTATTTTCATTGATTCAGTTACTTCAAATAAACTTTTTTTCCCCTAGCTGTTCTTCACCCTATATACACATATTACAAAAGCATCTTTTACATTACTTCTAAGACAAAAATCGACGAACCATTTCTCATGAATGAATAAGTTTCTAATTACCTAGTTCACTTTATTTCAAATCAAATTTCATGAACTAAATTAACAATAATATTTTGGCTACAACATCAAACTTTTGTTTATCTGTTTAATTCATTATACATTTTCTGACCGTCTTGTGAATGGAAATAAAAACTTATAATTTGTCTCTTGCTTATGTCAAGTAGTCAAACCTCTTCTTCCAGAAGTATTTTACTCATCCACTCAGAAGAGAAAAAAATGAAAGTTTAATGTATTTATTAAAATTTTACTTTTATTCTGTTTATGCAATTACAAATACTGGTAATTAATGAAAAAGAAAAACTGAAATTCAAAGTGGTATGGTAGGTATACTGGTAACATAAATTTCTATTTTTAAACACTTTATTTGCAGGTATTGCATTTGATGATTAAATTCTTAAACTATTCTCAAATTGTATTTTTTAATACACTCCTTTAAAATTTATAACCTGAATTTGGAGTATTCTAGCAAGAAATTGCTTTAATCAGCTTTGTTTTTCTAAACACTAGTCTAAAAAAAATAACAGTGAGCATTTATTAATGTCGCACATAAAGCAACACAAGAGATACTGGCAATGGACCTCGTAGTTTTGAACTGTAATTGTGTGAATAGGATGACATCTGAGCTGGCACATGAGGACTGAGTCATGACAGATTTAAGGTGTGTCAAGCCCTCAATACAGCTGGTGTTCAGTGGTATCAGGACCCGAACCTGCGAATCGACAACAATGGCCAGGAGCCAGTGACCACTACCACCATATAATACACAAGACAAGCCTTCTATTTGATATTGCCTTATCTCTTTAAAAAAATTCAGTTAATAAGAAACCACAAATTTTTAAAAAAAACCAAATAAATGAAGGTTTTTAAAAATTTTTTTTTTTTAACAAAATAGAAAAATAAGTAATGGTTAAACCTTTAAACTTTATTCAGCAAGATAATTTAAAGTGTAAGCCTTGTTCTATTAAAAACAGGATCTGAATTGTTTTTCTAGATTACCTATAATGAAAACAGGGTATATTTAAACCATTAAAAATATGAAGAAATTGGTTTAGTAATTTTAATCTAAAATATGCTCATAGTGAACATTTGTACAATAAAGCTTATTTACTGAAATAATATACATTAATTATTTTTTTTTTATTTTCAAGCTCTTCTTTACATCGCTCAAAATGTACTTCAATTTGTTTGTTTCCACTGAGTGTGAGAGAGAGAGAGTTAGTTCTATTAAAGTAACACTATGAAGCAACACAAGGGTTATTGGTGATGGGCCTTGTAATTTTGAGCCTCAGGCAAGTGATGAAGACACTTGAGATGGCACCTTCCTCTCCAAACTACCACACCCCATCAATGGGAAGACTTTGAGCTTGACAAATTTAATGTGCTTTAGCTCTTCTACAAGGCAGGTCTTCAGTGGCAACGTTTTCATTGAGAAAAAAAAAATGAAAAGTACAAAACCATCTTACTAAGTATGCATTTTTAAACAAGCATAACACCCGAAAATGTTTAATTGTAAAATGCTGCAAATAAATAAAGTTAATCACAATAATTAAAACACAGAATTTAAACAAATTTTCAAAAGTTGTATGGTAAAGTAATAAATGAAAAACAAAATCAGATATTAGTCAGCAGGAATGTAAGAAAAATCAAGAGATCATATCAAAATAAAACCCTATTAAAATCAATATTGCTACTAAACAATAAAAAATTCTGACTTGTTTTAGGACTATTAATAAAACCACGAATTTTCGGGAGAAAAGTAAGGTGGGGGACCAACAATGAAAATCTTAAAATTTAAATATTTACATAGGAAGTATTTTTGCAAAATTTCTGGGTAGTTAAATAAATTTTGAATTACTTTCAGGTGTTTTTTACAAAATTCAGACTGAATTTCTGAAGACCAAATATTAAAATACCAAGCAGTTTAAGCTGGTCACCCTGCAGTTGAATGCTAAAAGATGGTTTCATGAATATAAAGCTGTGTGCATGGGTTCTCCATTTTTACAATATTTAAAACAACATAGTTAATTTAAGTCAATGCAATAAAAGTAAAGTAATCTACAATCAAATTGGTAAGAGATTCAAAATAGGAAACCTGGTATAAATGTTGAATTGTGTGTGTGAGCAATGCACATCAAATTTGAATAACATCCATTTGTTTACATTTTCAATAAAACATAAAATACAGATTTTTGCAGTTTTTTTAAAATTTTATTTACAATGATGATACACTGTACAATCACATGCAAAAAATTTTGCAAACCAAAATGAAAAGCAAACTTTGAAATTTTAATTTATTTGATGCAGTTTTTTACTTGAATGCTGTGATTTTTTCAGAGTTTTCAAAAGAAGTTTAAAATAGCAATATATTAGTCATGTCATAATATCAGACATCAAAAGGCCACAAATAAATTCAACAAATAATAAACTGTCCAATAAATATAAAAATTATACAATTTTTTTTCCTATACGTAGCAATATTTATATTTACAAAACGAAATTGTGAAAATAGGCCTTCTACAAAGATGACCAATGATAATGGTTCAGCACAATTCACATTCATAATATCAATATTTACAATACTACATGTAGGAGACACAAAAGCAAGAGATACATCATAGAAAAAGAAATCTTTATCATGAAAGATAAATTTAATGAATGAAAATGCAATAAAAAAGCTTTAATGGTTGTTCGCAAAAACTTTCAGGTGAAGTAGGTTTATGTTTAATAACTGGATTTTAATTTCAAAGTAGAACTAAAGTAACTTTGCTACTCACATAAAATGTATCTCGCTTCTCCAATAAATTAAATAATTTTAAAAAAAAAGATAAGTAATTACATACTTTGTTCTATCAAACTTTTTCACTTCTTTTACCAAATACATAATTTCTCTTGTTTCTCTCACAATTGAAATAATTCAAGTTATTTAAATTCAGCACCCTAAAAATTAATGAATCTCTTAATCTTGTTTTTTTTTCTCACTTTTTTTTACATAGTGCCAATTTAAATAAAATATGTATGATATTCTGGTATGCTCCACAATGAAAGATACAATTATAAAATAATTTTTACATATTTTTAAATATATATATTTAGTTTTAAATGAGAATATTAACATGTTCAAAACCTCTTTTAATGAAATTAAGCTATCTTTAACAAATGTTTTTCATTTTCCAAATAAAAGGTACATATTTCATTATTTGTATTCAATGATAATCAGGTACTTTTTGAACACTGTGCTATAATATTAAATTAAAAAAGGATTGCTCAAATTTGGTAATAAGTAAAGTAAGACTTAAAACACAAATTAAAAAAAAATAATAGACATTTGGAAAAGAAAAATAGCGAGAAAAATAAAAAAAATATTTTGGATTTATGTAAAGATAAATATAAAAAAACACTAAAATTTGTACTGTATAAATTATGATTTCAATGAAAATAGCTATTGTGTTCAATTGTTAATTTTTTACACTTACCTTCATTTTAAATTTGTGATTTGCACCCACAGTAAAAATGTATCACATATATATATATTGCATTATATATACATGAATATAACTGCAATGAGAAATAGTGAAAGTTATTCACCATAGATTAAGAAAGCCTATACACCATAAAACAATTTCCGGGACTAAAGAATAGTTTAGGTACATTGAATTAATCAGAATTTAAGAAAATAAGAGATCTGAAATATTTTTCAGATGAAATTTATCTTTGAAATACATTTCAAAGAGAGACAGAGATAAAATACTGAAATTGATTTAGATACTCAATACATACAATATAGTATCTTGAATTGCAAAAGACTAGGAAAAACAGACTAAATACAAAAATATTCACTGATCACAAAAAATAATTTAAGCATTTTTTGAAATTTGTATAACATCAATACAGATCCCCCCCTCCGAATTATTTGCCACATACATTGAAAATTATATTTTGAGTGTTTTATATGCAAATCTAATACAAGTATAATATTAATCAATAATAAAAAATTTAAACAAGAATGAAACTAAAATAAACAAAACAATAATTATAAATCACATGTTGTGAATTATACATAAAGAAACTATAAATAACTTGTAATTTTTATGCTATACATGATTAACTACAATTAAAATTATGCACATCTTTCATCAGTAGGGGAAGTATATCATTACAATAGAATAATTAGGAACTCAGATAAGTAATCACAAAGTAATGTTATCAACAGCAAAAATTACGTTTGTGCAAAAAATTAAAACTATTGCATTTCACTTAATTTTTAAAAATTAAAATAAATGGTCCAATTTTAATTATTACAAAACAAATAAACAATGAAAAAAATCAATCCCCAGCAATAAACAAAATATTTTTATAATTTATTTTTCAAATTTTTAGGTTCCATGACCAAACACTACATAAAAATTATTTCCCATTTCAAAAATAATTAACTATAAAGTTACATTCATATGTACAGTAGTATATTTTTTTTCACAACCCATAGCATCTTAAGTGAGATTAATTAGAACACAGTTTGTTTGGGATAACTATTACTTAGTGTTAATAAGCATAAAGCATATTTACAATAAGTACTAGAAATTATTGTAAACCCTGGGAATTTTCAAAGGTTAATGTAACAATATAGATTATATGACATTTTCCTTTTATCAACTGATAATGAAAAAAAAAAATTATAAAATAAATTCATTTTGAATTAAATGAGAGGATAAGTAAAAAAAAAAAAGCATAAGAATACCATGCTTTATGTCATTCTACAAATTATTTATATAAATATTAAAAATTAATAAACAAAAAATTGGATAAAAAGTTTTGGTTTAATCATTAAAATCATTTAACTTCATTTACAATTTTTCTCTTTGTAAAAGCAATCAATAGGAAACATATATATAACAATAAAGGTAATAAAATCAAAATTCTTAATTTTTCATACAGCTTTTTAAAAAATCATAACTAAAAATATTAAATAAATTTAATATTAAAAAGGATATTTTTCATATTTTTTTAATAAAAAAGTTTTAGAAATAGGTTCATGTAATATTAATCAATAGCTATAACTTTTCCCATTTAGGAGAAGTCAAAAGCTGCATTGCAATAATTTTTATTGTATTCAAATTTGTAAATAAAAAACAATCAAACAAAACAAAAAAAACTCAATTATGAAAATATGCTTAGTTAGAATTAAAAACATCTTTCTAAAAAAAAAAAAATTATCTCAGACTCCAGTTTATACATTAAAAAAAAGTGATGCAAAAATGAAAATATTACATAAAACAAATTTACTTCTGAATGTATTATGTACAATTCATTTTTTTAAAGAATTTTGTACTCAAAATTCCTACAAAACATGAACACAAGAATGTACAATCTTGTTAATAATCTTCATCTTCATCAAAAGATAAAAGACTTGTATTTTTTACTTTTAGAGCGATTCCTCTTTCATCTTCATTGTTTCTTTCTTTCTGCAGCTTCTCATTTTTCTTTGAAGAAAAAGCCAAGGAAACCTTGTCTTCCTTTTTCTTTGTAGCAGGTCTTGCAAAAGTTATCTTCTGGTTTAAATCAGCTGAAAAATACATGGTTTAAATCAGCTGAAAAATACAAGTGATAAAACATTGTATAATCTACTAAATAACCTCAGATACTTTTTACACACACACACACATATATATATATATATATAATTAAAATTTTTTTTGGTACTTATGTATTAACTCATCGAACCATTTTGTCGAATGAAAAATCGTGGCCAAATGTTGAGATAAAAGTTTTATTTTTAAAAATGATTAAAATTTTAGGAATTGCTTTCTAAGGAAGAGAACCTGGTGGACTACTTTCAAAGTTATGGAATAATTACATCAAAGAAAGAGTGTTAACGGACATAATGTTATATGTCTAATTAAAAAAAGACAAGCAACTATTTGAATAACGTAGTTGTTGTTCAATGTTTCGTTTATTCAAAACCTTAATGGATTTTTTTTAATTACTCAGTAAATGTGGTAGTAATGAAATATAAATTTATTCATGTAAATAAACTTTGGGGAATATTCTTTGCCAATTTATTGATTGAAGGACTAATACACAGATACCATTTTTTTTTATAAAAAAGTTTTATGTCATGCGAAACACTATTAACATTTTAAACAGCTTATTTTTATAGAAAATGACATCGTAGAATCATGCAAAAATTAATACACATATAGTTATCAATGTAAGACAGGCAACTAAAAGCATTTAATTTGGGTTTACTAAATAAAAATTATGCTTTTTGTATTAAAGTAAAACTTCCAAAGAGAAAAGAAGGTTCGTATAGGCTGTTTTCCCTAGAAGCCAATTAGATGGGTTTTTTTCATCACATTTCACTTTGGAAAGTAAAATCAATTTAATTCATAGTCATATTATTATTATTTTGTTCTTAAAATATTCAAGATTAATAAAATCCCCTTTTAATGAAGATTTCTTTGTCTTTGATTCTTTGTAAAAATTTTTAAGGTTTATCTATTTAATCTGAATTATGGGCTACATCAACTAGGTACATTACATATAAGAAAAAATATATAATTCATAAGTATCATATTTTACAAATGATTGCAATATAAATTATAGCCTTTGTAACTAAAATACTAAAAACACAGCATTTTAATATATATATATATACACACTGAAGCACAATTGCTAAGAACAAAAAATTGTTAAATGGAATTAAAACCAACAAATAGTGGAAATTAGACTAAGTACAATTTGAAAAGAAGACTTGTATATATGCAATTTTTTTTCAAAAAATTCAAAATATGTTGTTCAAAGTGAAAGTTTAATAAGAGGAAGTTTTAGAGCAGGGGTAGGCAAATAGCAGCGAAAGAGCCCACTAATTTTTTTTGCGGCTCACCAAGACTATCAGAAAACCAAATAGTGAAAATATTTTCTATATTGGGATAGACATATATTAGTAAGCAAAGGTTTCCTTGCATAAATATCAACAAGAGTAAATATGGATGCAAGTTGTCTTGCATTAACTTGAAGGCTGCGATAAAAATTTCAAGAAGCAAGGACACACTTGGATTCAAATTTATAGAAAAGTGAGAAAGCAAATTTGTCTCATTAAACTGACTCTACAATTAAGTGTATTTACAACTATGGATTACATGAAATTAGGATAATTAATAAATTGAATAAAACTGCCTCCAGTTTATTCTGATATTTATTGGTTTTTATGGTACAATTTATAACTCTTCTGAGATGCAAAGTCCACTAAAAATGAATGCAATAATTTAAAAAAGGTCCAGTCCTCCGCTTCCATAATGTGGCCCTTGAGCCCAAATCCCTGCTTAATTGGATAAAAGTGAAATTTTTATGTCTAAGACATTTACATGATTTTATGCACGGATGCATTATTGGTAGAATTAAAGGACAAAAAATACCTTACATTGGTACGGAGTTTGATATCAACCACTACACTGTTTCAAGGCTTTGGAAAGCATTCCAACACACTGGAATGTGTAGCAAACATCACAGGAAAGGTCGTGTTAAAAATATTTCTCCAGCAGAAGACAGGTACATTGGGAAAAAGGGATTAGAACATCAAGCAGATGACAGCAGAATTTACTATAGGCACAAGTAAGCAGATGTCCCAAAAATGGTAAATCAGATGTTTGGGAGAAAGAGGACTTTATGCCCAGACTTGCTGCATGTTCCAATGTCCAGACTTCATTGTAAGGCTGTTTGAAGTGGTTTCATGTTTATTGTAATTGGAC
Organism: Trichonephila clavipes; assembly: GCA_019973935.1. Lineage (NCBI taxonomy): Eukaryota > Metazoa > Arthropoda > Arachnida > Araneae > Nephilidae > Trichonephila > Trichonephila clavipes. The sequence continues at coordinate 18,456 of BMAU01016332.1, read as the reverse complement.
CCAACAGGACTAGACTTGCACATTCTTCTATGATGATAGTAAGAGCAGCATCAGCTCTGATTTTAGATAACTTATCTGTTGCGAGAGTGGTATTGCTTACAAACCAGAAAATATCCAGGAATGGGACCAATATTACAATATGGGATGATATGACAATCAATGATCATACCCTAGAAAATGAGCTTGAAATTAGGACTAAGACCAGCCAATGATATATAAATGAAATTTGCTGCTTCATGTTCACCTTCTACCTGATGCTGTTGAGAACTGTTTAACCAGCATGCTTTCCCGATCCAAACACTATTAAAAATGCTTGGAATGCCTTGGAGAAATACCTTGAAAATTAACAATATCCCCCAAGAAAAACTTTATCCAAGTACTAAAAGAGGAATGGGATAAATAATTGCAGCAACTGCTAAATCATTATGCAAAACATGCTCAGTATGCAGAAGGTTGCATCAAAATTAATATATGGTGAACATATTCGGTATCAAAAACTTTCTGAAAAATCCCTACAGTAAACAGCAAGTGAACACTCTGGCACAGAGGTGGGGAATCTTTCTACCATTAGAGGCTGCATGTAAATTAAGTCATGATACAGGAGGCTGCATGTAAATTAAGTCATGATACAGGAGGCTGCATAGGTTGGTATACCTATAAATGCGACTTTTATGAAATTGTTATACTTTTGGTAAAGATTTAACAATTTTGTGCATTAAACAGAAATATTATTAAAAAAAAGTAAACCCTTATTTATTTATTATTTGACATAAAGAGTTACAATATAAAGTATTTTTGTATTCACATAAGGTTAAAAATTTGTTATAACATTGTGATTATTGTTGTTCTTTTATAAAATTATTAAATTCATAGATACTGTTGTAACTTTCTGTATTTCACCATTGGTATTTTATCTACATCGAATATATATTATAAATGTTAAAGTTTGTGAGGATCTTTGTGGGTCTTTCACGCAAAAACAACTGAATGGATTTTAATGAAACTTTACAGTAATATAGCTTATACATCAGAATAACACATATGCTATAATTTATAGCTTAGGCTACAATTTATAAAACAATTTGTGAAAAGTGTCCAAAATATAACGATATTTGTCAAGTAAGTAGGAAAAAATTCTGGCATCTGCAAGCAAATCTCGCTTGAGCTGCAAAAAAGCCCACCACAGCATATATCTATCTTTTGTTTGTGAAAAACTCTTTTTGTTTTGGCTACGCAAGGGGCTCGCTTCTAATTAATTCCTGTGATCAGAATAATGCCTATTTTTTTAATTTCAGAATAAAACTAAGTTTTGAAGGGAGAGGTTGGTATAAATCTCTCTTTATTTTAATGTTTTTTTTAATGATTTTATTCTGCACATTTGGTAGTAAGAAATTGATCTTTTTTCAAAATAAATGCTTTTACTTAAAGTAAAAGCATTTATTTTGTACTTAAGTAAATAAACTTGTACTTAAAGTAAATAAACTCTCTTTCACACTGCATCATTTGGACAACTTTTCAAAATTTGTTTGTGATTAGTAGTTAATTATAACGCTATAATTTTAATTGAATAGGCAGATATTGTGTTTTTAAGTATAAAAATAATTATAACTACTGTACTGTATTTTTTGGAGTGTGTGAGTGAGTGAATATTAACATCGCACTGTTCAGCTACACGAGGGCTTTTGGCAACATATCACGTAATTTTGAACCATGGTCAAGTGACGTGGACGACACCTGAGCTGGCACCCCTTCTGCTAATTACCACACAACACCAACTTAGAAGGAATATTCTACCAAAACTTAGCAGGAATATTCTTTGAAATCTACTCTTCCAAGATATATGGCAGCATGGGTTCTATGATGAGTATTTTAGCGGGGTAGCCGAATAGTTTTAGAGCAGAAATTGCGTTTTCAGCGGATTGCAAAGATTATTATTTTTGTCCCGAAAAAAGAGTTTGTCAAAATTTAAGTGTCTTATGTTTTTGTATGTTAGTGAAGACCTTGGAAAATGATTTGACTACTTATTTTAAATGAACGGTGTATAAAATTAATTTTACAGTGGAGCATCTTTAATTAATTTATTAGCTGTAACGGATTAAATTTTCCAAAGTGGAGTATTTTATGTATATCCCTTAATTTGTAAATGTAGTGATCCAAAAAAAATATTGTATGAAAAAAACTTCAGTAAATCATAATGCAGTTGGATAAAGTATTAACGTGCATTTCTCCCCTACACGGCGGGTCTTACAAAGCTCTAATAAAGCTCGAGCTACGAAAGTAGCTAGGCATTTGCCAACTTGACTCTATCGTTAACATTTCGCTATGTTTTTCATTGAATCGCCATTATAATTTAAGAAACGGCATTGCTTGCGAATATTACAATTTTAACATAAAATAATACAACAGAAAGTAATATTAATGTATTACACTTTCAGATATAAATTATTTACACTACTTTATTAATGTATTACACTTTCAGATATAAATTATTTACACTACTTTAAGTGTTCATTACGCAAAACTTTTAACAATGTGTTACTTTTGCTGAGCAGAGATCAGCTTAGGGAGGTATTTTGAAAAATCGACCCTCAAGAGTGTTACGAGGAATTGTAAATAAAAAAATCCTTTTTATCAGCTATTAGATCTACATACTTAAAATTTAACAAAGGTGTTTTTTTCTTTCTTTTTTTTTTGTTTAGCTGAGATATGCAAAAAGCTTTTTTTGTTTAATTTGCAATTCACATAAAATTAACTCATTAAAAACTTCTTTTTTCTTCAATCTGTGTTGTTTAATTTTTCAGTTCACCTGTGCAAAGAACGGGTATACTAGCTTAAATATATATATATGTTTTTTTAAAAGGATTATTTCTATTATTTCATAGCAAAATTAATTTTTTGTTAATTAAAAAGTACATAGTCTATTTAAGAAAATAAGTGGAATGGAGCAAATTTTGAAAAAGGGAAATTTTTTGACATAATTTTAGAAATCACTCACATTGTGCACGTACAAACACACACACGTACAAACACACACACACACAGAAATGCTGGTGTCATGAGGAAAAGAGAAAGCCCGAGCAACGCCGGGCTAAGCGGTGGAGGGGGGCAGTCATTTTGAAAATGAGTATTAGAAGTTCTGATTTTGTGAAAGAAAGGGAAAATTTATAAAAGTAGAGATAGCCTGTGCAACGCCAGGCCATGCAGCTAGTAAGCATATATATATATTTGTACCAAACTTCAGTGAAGCCTTAATTGATCCTCTGAGCATGTGTAGTGTGTTGACATGTTGCACTAGGTAGTTTTCTGACATTTGAAATGTATAATTGGCTATTTCCACAAGCAGTCATTGAAACATACATCCATGCTCTTCTTTAATTCAATTGATTTGCAAACTGTTGTAATCCATACAATGAAATATTAATTAGTACAAGTAGTGCTAGCTTTTGTTAAGGCTGCGGGTTCCCCACCCCTGCTCTAGCCACTTTTCAAAGCACAATAAATTATCTTTATTATAATGTTTGAATGTGTGACATTTTTGTTTCTCTCAGCCTTCCAACTTCTCTTTAATTTTATTCTGTAGTCATTTGTGATCTGTCATTAACATTGTTCAGTGTATACATATAGGGTAATGATTTATGTATAGTCATATTTTATCAAAAATGAAAATTTTAAAGGAGTGTTTAAATGCAAAATATAAAATTTGATTTTCAATATTTATTTATACAATAAAATATGTATGTTAAACAAAGGTAACAAGAAATATGATAAAAAAAGAAGAGTTATAAAAATTGGTTAATTTAAATGTACCTTTTTTGGTTCACTCCTAGGAGAGCTCACACCCTTGGCGCGAATTACTTTGGTAGGCGATAATTCCACTATCTTGGTAACCCTTTTTTTTAAACACTACATATGGCAACCCTAACTATTTCTAGAAAATTAAAAAAGATACTGAATTAAAAGCTAAAAATGAAATGTACTCTACCTTTTTCAACGATTTTTTTAACATCTTCTTCTGTAAAGTCACCTTCATTAATAACTACCAACATTGGTCTTTCATCATATCTATCATCATCATCAGATTCAGAAGACCTTGCAACCTCTCTCTATGAAGCAAATGATTCACATTTTTTAGAAATTATATTTTAGGGTACTGTTAATTTGTAAACTGCTTCAGAACAAACATTACTCCACACATATATATTACATTTATAATACAATTCTGGATTTTATGTATATACTTTAATAATGTCATTTGCAACACTTGTGTACTCTTTTAAAAATAATTTTTTCCTTAAAATGAGTAAATTATTCCATTTTTTGTGATAAATTATGTAAAAAAAATTATGTGCAAATAATGTGTGTGTCTTTAAAATGTGTATGCAAATTTAACAGTTAAATTTCCTTTTAAACATGCACTCATAAGGTTTTACAGCAAGTTCATATTCACTTTTTAATGGATCCCTTCTCATTGGGGCATTCATGGAAATGAACAAGCCAACAAGTTAGCCAAAGAGGCATGGACGCTGCATCTGCCTTATCTACCGATTTCTCTTAGAAATGTCAAGTGACTTATCAGAAATAAAAACATCAGAAAAAAATATCCGCTCATAAAGAGCTGCCTGACAGTAAATCTTGGTCTTGTCTACTCAATGGCCAGACACGAGCTTAACTTTCTGTCCTCTTTAGGGTGGAGGGAGTGGCATGTTTTACATTCATCACCGGACATGATTACTTGCAGTCCCATTTGTTTGAAATTGGAATGACAGATTCTCCACTCTGCCCTCTCTGTAATTCTGTGCCAATGACTGGGAAGCATCTATTTGGTTGCCTCTCTCTTCTTCATGTTCTCTCTTAAGATATAACTATGGTGTTCTCCCTCCTTTTAGCGCAACTTCTGTTTTGTACTAGACTGCAAGACGCTTTATGTCTGAGAGGACGTTGGCAGGTGTGATTTTAAAAAAAATATTCCCTTTTGGCAAAACCTAAAAAGGATGCAATTTTTAAATGTGCTGGGATTCATCCCCCCCCTTTCAACAGAATGATTGAAAAAAAAATGGAATTTAAAAAAGTATATAACACAATAATTGTTGTAATTAAGTATAAGAGTATAAATTTGAAATCTTATTCAATTTAACCCCTTTTAATTCAGGGTTATTAGTTTTTTTGAAATAGGGGTTTTGAATTCAAAAACTCTAATCTAAATTTTTAGATACACTTATGGTTAATGTATATTTTTCTATGGAAAAACAACTGAGATGAAACAAAACATAACTGATGCTTGGCAAATAGAATAATTTAAAACTATCTTAAAGTTCATAAAATACAAATTTTGATAATATTGTAAAGTAAAATTTTGCCATATTAAAAATTATTTTAATTTTACGTTTACTGTTCTTACAAAATTTATTTAATACTATTTTGTTAAAATTACAAATAATCAATTTTATCTTTCTGGATACATAAAAGATGTTGAATATTTGATTGCATCCATAGATACATTTACACCTAGCAATGAAATAAATTTGCTCTTCACCCAGTAATAAGTTTGGTCTTTTTACATGGCAATTGAGTGGTCATGTTCATGGATTCAGTCCTGATGACACTAAAGACCAGCTGATACCCATTAAATCTTTTGTGGCTTAAAGTCCTCCTCCTCACTTGACCATAATTTAAAATTATAGATCCATCATCAAAAGAGTATTTATATTGCTTAATAGTGTAATGCTAACAAACAATTAACCCATAATAATTAAAACATTGAGCCCTCAGACTCTTTTTAAAATAAGATCCTGGTACTCACCAATATTTTCTTAAGTATCAGTTATTTCACAGAAAAAAATTGAAAAAACAGAAAGAACATACCACATATAAGCCAACCGATGCATAAGCTGACAATGCATTTTATATTAAAAAACTTGCTCAAAATTCAAAATATCTATAAGCTAAATTGGGAAAGGAAAAAAAAATTATAATTTTTTTAAATATGTTTCTAAGAAAGTGAAAATTTTGCCAAGTAGTTTCAATGGGTGGTATATTTTCTATTCAAATTGAGATAAAGTAAAATACTAGATGCCAACAATGGTAGTTTTATAACTATTTGAAGCTAATACATCCCCCCATTTGTTATCTTGTATGCTATCTATGCCAATTTTAATTTCTGTACTTTAAAAAAAAAATGAGCGAGAAGAGGGATGCATTAACTTCAAACTATAGTGATCACATTTGCAGAAAATTTTAATAATGGTATGGCTGCTTAGCATTTCCCTGTAAAAGAGAAACAAGTTTAAGAGTGAATGATAAACATTTTTACAGCATATAATTATTTACTTATGTTTTATACCTAAAAGGAAAAACTTGCCACAAGATGATATCATATCCATTCATACATCCCAATGAATAAATGAAAATTATACAAAATTCAGATTCTGATTTTTAAGGAGTTTTTTTTTCTTCTTTTAAAATAAAAAATTGAAAATATCTTTAAGAAAGTTAAAATTAAAATAATAAAAACTAAACTAAAAAAATGTTTTTTCTAAGCCCCAGCCATCTTAATTAAATCAAAAATTCTTGGATTATACAGGGAAAACAATTTTTTTTATTTCTAATGGGGCTGCAGATTAGTATTTTACCAATGCAGACTTAGTACAATATCCAGGTGCTGGTATCTCTTTTCAGTGCAGCACAATACAAGTGGAACACCAAATGCTGCAAGTAATTTTGATTCCTAGTTTCCTCCCTAGAGGGTGACAACTGAGCTCTGATGATCGAAAACCATACCAAGGACTTAATTTTGCTCAGAGCACCCAAGCAAAACAGGTACTATAGGGCATTTTTACATGCTGTATAATACAACATGGATGCTGTTGATTTTTTATATCATGAAAATCCACTGCCTTGGGCTGGGGTTAAACCTACAAACTTATGCACACAAGGCCAGCACCAAATGAATGACGCCACCCAGCTGGGCAAGGAGATATATGGTACATCGCATACATTTAACAGATTCAAATAAAATCAAGCTTGTCAAACAATTAAAGGCAGATCCCATTTTAGGAATAAAAAAACTAGATACTTGCATAATATGCCACCACAGTCAAAATTGCACCTAAAAGAAATAGCTTTTTTCAAATAAAACATTAGAATCTTTGTTGTTTTGATATCAAGGCACGATTCACATGACCCTAGTTTTGCTGCAGTGACGCTGATATGTAAGTATAGAAAACTATTAAAAGATTAAAACGTTACATTTGTTTTCTATATAAATGCAGAAATAAACAGAACACCATTTGTAACCTATGTTTAGAGCATACTCATATGTTTTAAAATAAAAGTAAATTATCAGATTATTTTAAAAAATAAAGGTATTTCATGCATTGAAAATGCTGTCTTTGTCTGTCTTGAAATATTTTTAAAAATCAAACAATTTTTTTTAAAAAAATATTCAGTATTAATAAAAGTTAACTCTTTATCTATCGATGGTACTTATAAATAGTACTCACTTTAAAATTACAAAGAATAAACATTTTTATGAATATTCTGACAATATTTAGCAGGAATATTCATTGAAATCTACTCTTCCAAGATATATGACAGCACGGGTTCTATGATGAGTATTTTAGTGGGTAAAGCAAATAGTTTTATAGCAGAAATTGTATTTTCAGTGGATTGCGAAGATTATCATTTTTGTCCCGAAAAAATAGTGTCAAAATTTAAGTGTCTTATTTTTTTTATGTTAATGAGGACCTTAGAAAATTATTTGACTATTTATTTTAAGTGAAAGGTGTACATAATTAATTTTACAGTTGAATATCTGTAATTAATTAGCTCTAATGGAATAAATTTCCCAAAGATGAGTATTTTGTTTATGTATATCTCTTAATTTTCAATGTAGTGATCCAAAAAAATATATTACATGAAAAAAACTGCAGTAATCAGAATACGGAACATAAAAGGTTAAAATGGTTATCACACAATGGCATAAGGGAGAACATTAGTCCCCCTGGAAAATCAGGTTTTGCCTTAAATATTTTATAAATTGATTAAATATGTACTTGGCGTCAGTCATGTTTAGGGCCCTCTAGAATTCTGGTCTCCCCCAGGATGTGGGGGTTGCAGGGGTGTACAGTGTATGCCTGTTATAACATGTATATCTATTTATCAAACTGTACCTTTAAAATATCTTATATATATACAATTTTTATTTTAACAGTAAAAATGAAATATTAATCTGTCATTACAACACAATATTGTTGCTGGGAAGAATAGCGTACCTCTCCGAATTTATGGTGCAATAATGATTTATTTCAATTTAGCAAACTACATAAACTGGTAGCTCTCATACACTGAAATACAGAATTATTCTGATTAAGCCACATGCTCATTATTCTTGATGGCTATTCATTATTTTAAATTTGTAATTTTTTAAAAATACAGATAATTTTCTAGAGGAAAAACAACAAAGCATAATTCTTGTTGATAAGCTTGAACATTTGTCTTTGAATTCCTTTTGTTTGCTAAATATAGAACAGTTTATTAATTTTGCTAGAGTGTTCCTTTCCTTTTTTACATTCAAACATTTACATTTTTTTTTATAATTTGGAAGGGTAATAATAAAGTGATAAGTGAAGCAGGCTAAAATTTTAATTTTGAATATCATATGCTCAGTTTGAAAGAAAGAAATGTATTTGGTTCAAAATGATTCAACTGATGAACTTATTTGGGAATACCTCAAAAGAGAAATAAACATGTTCTACATTAGAAAATCAGCTAGAAGAAAGTCTTTTAAAAAAAAATGAATTAAGTATGATTCAGATTTTAATGGTGAAAGATATGTGGGTTTGTAAAGTGAATCACAACACTTTTATTACTTTTAAGATTGATGTCGCAGAATGAATTGCCACAAAGGACACTTTCCTTGAGTAAATTTGAAATTCAGAATAAATTAATGGAAAATAAATGAATGATATCCAATTTAATTATAGCTTTTCGAGTGCATATTCAGAATTTTTGGGATGTAAAAAACAAATAATGTAAATGGTTTTACATCTTACTTAATTCTTTTATTTTTAGTACGGTTACAATTCTAATTTCATAATCAAAATTTTTTTCTACATAATTAAAGTACAATAATTATCTCCTTAAAATTTATATTTTATACTGTTGAAACATGTTTTGTTTTGACAAATTGCTTATTATGGATGACAATTTGCCAAGATATTTTAGAGATCACTAAAAAAATTATGTTTTTCAAGAAGGCATTATCCCATACTTCATTTTAACAAAGAACCAGGGGTGTAGCTACCATCGTATCAATGAAGTGGACCCCCAACAAGTGTAACTACAGCCCCACTAACAAGGCTCCCATATCTAAAAAAGGGCCGAAGGAATTTTGATACAGGGCTCGGAGCTAGCTATGCCAGCGCAAAGAACACACTTAATACTAAAAAAATACACTGATTACAGTTCTAAATGAAATATTAAATTTAAGGTAATATTCTATAAAAAAATGAACCAAATAAATGTCCTATTCCTTATTATGTCAATAAGGCAAAGATAGCTTTCAGTTCACCGTTTGTCCTAAAATCAATAATTATTTCAACAAGTATCATCCATAGGTAAAAAAACCAAACTATTTAATTAACAATTCAGTAAAATTTTTACAAACTTTTGAATACTAGTCAACAGTCTTTTAAATCATAAAATTTGATTCATGTACAAACTTTTTGATTTTTTAAGGAACCAATGCCAACCACCCCCCTTTCTCCAAAGACCACCATATTTTTAATGTTTACCAAAAAGATTATCCCTTGGCACTTTTGTCTAGGCGTTTTTTTGAGAAAGTTTTTATCAGTGTACGCCACTGATAGGAACCTTATTAGGCTTTTGAATAATCAATATTTTGCATTACCTTAGTTTCTACATTATCAGGTTCTTGATAACCCACTGCATTTTTCATCCTTTTAATGAAAGGTGGTTCTTCGGGTTTATTGTATGTAATGCTTCTTTTAGGCGCCATTGTCGTAGTTGAATAACAATTTCCTTCAAATAAATTAAAATATTTATATTAGTAAAAGGGGATTGTTTTTTTAAAACGCTCACTTCACATGATTGGAACAATCACCTACCGTTAAAGAGAGTGCAAAAGTGGAGTTGCTCTCACTTCTCTTCGCCTCAACCAAAGGATAAAAGCTTATTTCTCATTGGTGGGTGCGTAAAATGATACGAATAACCAGTTTGTTTTGGCACTTTTATGCTTTATATATATATATATATATATATATATATATATATATATATATATAGTAATGCATTCAAATGCAAAACTAAATCGTTCGCCTTTTCGTTTGAATCTTATGCAGATTATTTTTCCTGTCTAATCCTTTTGAGCCTAAACGTATAATTCGTTGTGAGTGGTGCACTCTTTAGGCGTTTTATTTGTATAATTAAAATACACTAATCTACTCTTCCAATTTTTTTCCTTAAACTTTCAATATTTTTCATGAATTTAGTTTTGTGGACGAAGCATTTGTTACTTGAATTAAATAAATGAGGAACTGATTTATAAAGAATTTTTTAAACGCGTTTAAAACTATTAATTCACTTTTATTGATTCTTTTTCTTCAATAAATTATTAATTTAAATCCTTTTGTGGAATATAAAGAGGTAAGTTATAAATAAAGAAATAAAAATATGCATAAGTTTTGTCGTCTATATGTAACCCAGTGGCGTACACATGAATGTGGCTCAAATACTGCACTATTGGATTCTACTATTTATTACTAACATATGAGTTACTAGAACCGATAAAAGCATTTATTTTTAAAAAAGATCAATTTCTTACTACCAAATGTGCAGAATAAAATCATAAAAAAAACATTAAAATAAAGGAAGATTTATACCAACCTCTCCCTTCAAAACTTAGTTTTATTCTGAAATTTAAAAAAAATTAGGGATTATGCTGATACCAGGAATTAATTAGAAGCGAGCGCCTTGCGTAGTAAAAACAAAAAGGATTTCTTCACAAACAAAAGATAGATATATGCTGTCGTGGGCTTTTTTGCAGCGCATGCAAGAATTGCTTGTAGATGGCAGAATTTTTTCCTACTTATTTGACAAATATCGCTATATTTTGGACACTTCACACAACATCTTTATAAATTATAGCCTATGCTATAAATTATAGCATATGTGTTATTCTGATGTATAAGCTATATTACTGTAAAGTTTTATTAAAATCTATTCAGTTGTTTTTGCGTGAAAGACGGCCAAACATCCTCACAAACTTTCGCATTTATAATATATATCTAGATTTAACACAATAACGATTGCCTTAAATGAGTGTTGAATACGGAATGCTTCACGTTTTGGATAAATTTTTGTGATATTTTTAGATAGTGCGGAAGATTTTTTTGCCAGCCGGATAAAGAAACTTACTAATTTATATAAAAAATTTCAATGGTTTTTAAATACAGGTACTGCTGTGCTACATTCTGGAATTCTGTATTACTGTTTAACTAATCTATCAGTTATACTATACAGGAAGTTGCCGAATTCGACCGATAAATTCAGAGGAGGGATAGTAGGCAGTATGGGAAAAGGAAATCAACATAGAACAGATGATTTTGCACTATGATTTTTGAGAATGAGGTATTTAGGCTGCGCAGGCAGCCTTCAACCCTCTGTCTGGAGGAATGGATCAAGGCAGCGCTACTCTAGATTTTTTTTAATGCAGTGCTATCGCCATCTGTTGTCCAAAATATTATTTATTTTTGTGAATATATCTCATGATCATTTATCAAACCTCAGTTTAATCTGAATTTATGTAGTTAATGAAAATAATTTAATGTATTATGAAATAAATATGACAGAAAAAGCCAAATATATTGAACTAGCCGTTACCCACCCACTTCACTGGGTATTTCACGATGTTGTATATATGTATACTGTTTACATATATATTAATTATTGATATCTAGCATTAAGAATTCGATTGTATTGAAAAATATATTTATAGCTGTTACACTCTCGCCCCTTGATATAAAAAGAACATAAATTATAATATCTAATTTCTATTTATATCTAAAATAGAAGGAGAAAGATTTTTTTCGCTCACTTAACCTAATAATCAAGTGGATTTCCACCAAAGCAACTTTCAGTGGATCTCTACTCCATAAAAATAAACATGGGTGCTAAATTTCAAGTCTAAATCTAACAGAGCTAAAACGGAATTTTTATCATCAATACCTCGTTGAGAGCACTCTTAGCGGATTCCAATTCAACAAAAGCATGCAAACCAAATTTTATTATTGTAGTCTTCGCAGTTCGAAAACGGGAATTTTGTCCATCAATACGCTCCAATAACTCTCCCCGCTTCCCCCTGGAGTTGATTTCCGTAAAATCCATTCTTAGTGGAACTCTATTCATCTCAAACAACGTGCTCAACAAATTTCAAGTAAATGAGTTAAATTCAAAAGCAGGAATTTTTCTATAACTCGCCTTAATCCCTCGCAACCCCACTCCTTTGGGGGTCCGTTTTCGCAAAATTTTTTGCAAAAGGAACTTTATTCCATGAACGGAACATACCTTCTAATTTTCAAACAGATGTTTCTATTAGTTGAAAAGCGGAAATATTTATCTATTACGCCTCTAAGGCTGTTTTCGGTCAATGTTAAAGGATAGGGATGAAACGGCAAAGACATTTGTGGGCAGGAAAAAGCTCCAATAATAATAAAAATTTTTATGGATATAAAGAAAATAATTGTTTAAAGGATAGTGTTTTTGAATTTTGATTTTTGGAAAATTACACAGTTTTCAGCATTTTTGCAAAATGAAATTTGACTTTTCTATGTTAAAGTATAGGGAGGTGGAAACGCAAAAGACATTTTAACAGAAAAAAAAACATTTTTTTAGAGTAGAATTAAATAGTATATAAGAAAGTAAGCTTCCTCTTGGACTAGGTGTAGCCAGAATTAAGTTTTATGTTTTTTCTCTAATTAACTTTTTTAAATTTTAAGTTCACTCTGAATTATTTTTGGCGTAGTTAGGACTATCCTTCAAACAGATGGCACCACCATCGTTTGAAAAGCGAATTTATTCTGGCTACGAATACTTTATTTTTGGCGATATCTTTCTGAAATATAGTCGCCAGCTGAAATTATGGTAACTTGCAAATTGTTACAAATAGTGGACAATGGAAAAGATTTATGATGTACAGAGATTTAACATCTCAAATCTGACGAACTTTCCGATTTAGAAAGTTTTAAATATTTTCTGCATGTGTGCTTTAAAAAAAAAATCGTTTATAATTATACAGCTTAGATTTTTTTTTGTCTGTTATTGAAGGAATGTCTGTAAGAATATTTAAATTCTGCGAAATGACTTAACGAAGAATGAAAAAGTATACTTACTTTATACTTGATCGAAAGTTGTGAATTAACTCTAAAGAAACACAAATTACTACTCCTTGCTCACAAATTAAAATTTTTTAATCTAATTATTGTAATGCAATTTATTATTATATTATTTTCTTTTAACTAACAAAAATTTTTTTCCCATCGATTTTATATTTGACGTAAAACTTTACCATAAACCATTGGAACAATTATTAACACAAAATATTGTTTTCAATTTAATTAACAGAAACTTATTTTTTCAATTAATTATGTTCAGATTCTAAGCCGCACCCCCAAATTCTCAGCACATTTTTTGTGAAAAAATAGTGTAAAATATATTTTCGATATATGATATATTTACGGAATGAAAAGTGGCTGCGATACCCTAGTGGTCAAGGTAACGTACTCGTGGCTGGCGTGTCATGAGTTCGAGCCTAGTACCGCTAAAGCTCTGTCGTGTAGGGGAGCGATGAACGTTAAATCTGAGAGCTAAAACGTCCTCTCATTGGTGTGGTAGTTAGAGATGGGAGGTGCAAGCTCAGGTGTCGTCCTCGTCACTTGACTATGGTTCAAAGTTACGAGGTCCGTCACCAAAAGCCTTCGTGTAGTAGCTGATCAATATGACATTTATATTCAATCACTAACTAAACGAAATAAAAAAAATAATAAAGGTGAATTAATAAAAAAGTGAATAATTAATTTTACTTTACCAGCATTAAAAACTTTTTTTTTCAGTCTTCGAATCTAAGCTGCACCAGAATTTTTGTAGCCTAAGTATCGGGAAAAAAGTGCGGCTTAGATTCGAAACAAATTCGAAGAAAATTCAGTGTAATGAATGTTCGCCAAGCATGTCTAAAGACATGCCAGTACAGATATACGATAATTTAATGGAAAACCATCTTTCAAAATTAAAAGTACAAAATATCTATGATTTAGAGAGCGAAACTAGGGGGCAAAGAGCATCTTCTGAACGATGGAGATATGAGAGATCGTTGAGACTCTCATCTTCTCTTTTTCAAAGAAATTGCTTGCAGGAAAAAATCTACTCCGTGTTCGAAGCTTGTGATGCGCATTGTGTATGGTAGAGACTTATGCAATGCAACAATGAAATATGGATTGGTAAACGAGGAGATCGCTCGAAGCAGTATGAGAGAGAATATTCAAATGAAGTAAAAAATATGTGGCTTATTTGTGACAAAGATAAACCCTTTTTGTGTGCTTCACCTTGATGGATTGGTAGGTGATGATGGAATCATAGAAATTAAATGCTCCTTATTCTGCGAGATTTGAATCAAATCTGCTGGAATTTTAATTACAAAAAAAAAAAAAAAAAAAAATAGTCTAGGTTTTAAATTTTTCAATGAAAGGGGAATCTATTTACCATTAAATCATAAATTTTACTTTCAAATACAAGGTCAGTTATTTATTACACAACGGAAATGGTGTGATCTGTATTTATGGTGCAAAAGGGATTCGTTAACTCTGCGTATAGAGGCAAACGAAGAGTTTTGGAAAAAGGAATTATTCCAAAATTATAGAAAAGTTTTATTTTAAATGTGTTCTTCCTGAAATTTTGTTGGAAGATCACCACGAAATATGCCTTTGAGGGAGCCGTTATATATAGAGGAATCTAGTAGAAGCAAAAACAGAAAATGATTGATATAGGTTAGGAAATGAAACCTATATATTATCGAATGATTATTTGATTAACGTCAAGCTTTGAAGCTTCACTGGGGACTATCGCCGACCTCGTCATTTCGATCGGGCGATTGAGGACGAAATCAGAGCTGTGAACCGCAATCTCCCAAAATTTCCACCATTAGCAACATATAGTATCATCTACTTCAAACATCTGCTTTGAGGTTCAGCCTTCTACATAGCGGACGGCAGCGAAGCCGAGGGTATAGGTATCGGACCGTGGCTTGCCTTGCCACGAGTTCGAGCCCAATACCATTAAAGACCCGCCGTGTAGGGCAGCGATGCACGTTAAATCTGTCGAGAGCTGAAACGTCCTCCCGTTGGTGTGGAGTTAGGGAGGGGGTACCAGCTCAGGTGTCGTCCACGTCACTTGACCATGGTTCAAAATTACGTAGTCCGTCGCCAAAGCCCTCGTGTAGCTGAACAGTGCGACGTTAATATTCAATCAATCAATCAATTCTACATAGCGGATCTTCTCAGCAGGGACACCAAAAATTCAAACCGACGATGCAACACCACGTCGATCACGAGTTCGTAACCATGAACTCTTGCCTACTGTGACTTCCTATATCTTCTCGAACAGGATACCGTAAAACTGTCCGTGATATATATTTTTATAATTAAATATATTATTTAGCCATTTATTTGATTCCTACATAGAATGAAACTATTATTTTGTTACCAAATATGTCCAAAATTAAACAATAATGCAATTTTCTTTGATTTAAATATAATGTTAACTTCCAAATTGAAAATTGTTATTGACATATATTCATTAAATAAACATAAATTTCTTAGAAAAATAAAAGCAATATTTATATATTATATGCTTGATTAATTGTGCTTGATAATTAATTGCCAGCCTATTTTATCTCCCTATGATATTTTTAATCGTTCTCAAAGTTACAAAAGTAATTTTAATTTCAAAATATCTCTCTTTCTTTCTTCCTTTTTTTTGCTGAACATGAAATAATTTTGTAATGCTTATTTTCATTTACGTACCATTTATAAAAATATTTTTGAATTTAAAAATTATTTTACAAACATACGTAAAATAATGGTCAAAACCATAATTAACCAGTTTTTTAATGAAATAGCTGCATACTATCTTAAAAATATCAAAATTGATAACCTTTAACCTTTTTAACATTTATATAAAAACTACTTCCCTTTTAAAGAAAACTCTATTCAAAATTGTTTCCCTTAAACTTTAATAATGTAATACAGGTGTAAGTGTATACCTAATTGGAAATTTCTGAATCATTTTTTTTTTTTTGTACATAAGAACTTTATTTTGTAATACTTTTTAGAAACATTTATTATTCCATTATAAAAGAATATTAAATTGTTTTTTCTTTATAGTATGTAGTGCCTACTAGATTGTGAATATTCCATTGTTTACTGTACCGGGACCAACAAAAACAAATTTATTCACGTTAATACATTGTTTTTTAAAAGCACAACTAAATCGTTTTGTAATGGAAAATGAACTTTTTTTTTTTATTTGTGGATAAAAACACCTATAATCAAGGAGAGCGAACAACTTATTGACATTTGACGGTAAAATCTATATTAAAACAAGAACAGCTCCTAAAATTTAGATTGCAAAATACATAGGATTTTTTCCATAGTTAGAAACGAATAAAGCATTCATACAAATTATCAGAATCCATGAGTCGAAAAAGTTAGAAAGCCATTTTGGATCTCTCTCATGGTCAAGAGTCAACACTATTTTACTCCCCCAAAAAAAAGAACAAGCACAGTCGTAAAGATCAGGCCCTCTTCCCCTGCAGAGAAAGGGGAGGATTCTATTGAAGGAAGTGCGCTACACACACAGAATTTTTTTTCTTGCCTTTTTCAAAATCAACCAAAAGCGGAGAGCAGAGTGCACGCTATCTTCTTTTTCAAACAATTAAATCTCACCAGCAATGACATCCAATAATTCACAAAATAACTGTAAATTTATGTTTCGAGATATCTTTCCGATTTTTTCGAAATTTCACGCAATTGTCCATAATTCTGGAGATCTTCGTGGCTAATAAGGACCATTATAAATTTATCATCTTTCCATCCTCTCAAAAAATTGACACATTTGTTGAGTAATTCAGAGTACCACTGAGAATTGTACCCTTCTTGAAATAGGTGACAACCCCTGTTCTATTGTATAAAAGTAAAATTGTATCATACTGTTTGTTCATTAAAACGTGAAATTTAATTTTTCATTGCTTTAAATCCACCTATTCTTCCTTTAAAAATCATTTGTTCAGAAAAATTAAACAGTTTCTGTTCTGTACATCATTTATCTAGAGAATTGATCGACAAACTGTGTTCCATGAGTCCCAATAAAAAAATGGGAAAGAAATATTACAAATATGTATGCAAAATGGATTTATGTTCTCATGAAATTCGTTTAGTCACAATTATCTAAAGATCATAGACTAAAATTAAAAATTTTATTTATACATGATTTGAAAATTTTTTAAAACTTTTATTGTAATATAATAAATGAATTTTAAAACTTTATTTTATGCAGTAGATTGTGAATATACTATTGTTTACATCCTGAGTTCCACGAAGTAATTTTATACTAGTTAGTACAATGTTTTGAAACCTTTTACATTTGTGGGGAAAAACACCTATAATGAAGAAGATAAAAAAATTATCGACATATGAACAGATTCGATACTAAATTCTAAATTTAAGCTAGAAGACCTGCATTTTAGGTTACCAATTAATCCTATATACGCAGAATTTCTCACACAGCTATGAACATTTTCATGCCATTCACAAAAATGTATTTAGAAAGTGAAAATATTTTTAACGCGATTGGCAACAAAACGAATTGAACACGGAATATGAAATGCTACTGCAGATAATTTCAAAAGCTTATACGTCGATAGTTTGTGTAAAAAATTGTGAACACATATCTCAGTTACTAAGTATAATGCATGCGTAGATGACATTTGGATCACAAATTTATATTATCAATGAGTAAATAACATTAAAATTACATCATAAAAAAGTTTTTAATAAAAAAATAAAATATTTTTTAAAATTGTCCTTACATATAATATCAAAAATATGTTTATCTATATACTTTAAATATTATTTTAAGATATATTCCCTTCAGCGAGGAAGGGGTTTCCTCGAAAACATGTTACAGTTCTAAGGGGTCCAAGAATTGAAAAAGTTTGATGATTGACCAATGTCCAGACATGAGAAGTCTTTCATGGTCAAGATTCACTCTGCTGCTTTAACCCCCTCGCCCGAAAAAGAAAAAAAAAAGACCTTAACATTTATTTTACCAGTTTGACGACCGTCCCTGTGCACCCCCCGCGTGTTCCCTTTCGCTGAAGGGGAGAATTTC